>JAJTUV010001245.1:0-388589 GCA_021653895.1 Mastomys natalensis | reverse complement strand
GGCCTTGAACAGATTTTAGTCCTGCTTGGGCTTTCAAAGGTCAATTATAGATGTGTGCCTTTAAGCCTGAATGGAGAACTAAATACTTTTTAATAAATCACCTTATGTTGCAATTCATTCAAATGGCCTAAACTAATTAAGGCACATGAAAATGGAACCATAAATATTTGTAATGTTTTGTGACTCATTTCATTTACTTAGCAAAAATACAGGTGTTCAGTCATGTTTTAGCATATGTTTATGCTTTATTTTTGGCTAGACAAACTAGCATTGAATTAATATATTAACATTTTAAAATTATCATTTGACACACAAATTTGTGTTATTTCTAAGTTTTAGATCTTTGGGCTAAGGCTACTATGAACATTCACTTGCAAGTTTTTGTTTACAGACCTTTTTCAAATCTTATGGATAGATACCTTGCATTGGGGACGAGTGATAAAATGGCAAAATTGTATTTAATCTTTTTTGAGACACCATTAAAGTGACTTCTTCACATTGCAAACGTTATGTTTGGGGATCCGTCAAAACCACTTAGATATTAACACTATAACAACATATCTCCAGCAGCAATGTCCAAGATTTCCAATTTATTCATATTTTTGCCCACCCATTTTTTTAAAGAATGGCCATTCAAGCGAGCAAGACATGGCATCTCATTATGATTGTAATTGTCTTTTATTTTGTAAATTTTTTTTGAGAATTTCATAATGAGTAGACTGTATTTAATCACTCACTTTAGTCTACCCCTCCAACCTTACCTCTGAAATTCATGGCCTCTTTCCTATAAGCATTACAGTTAAGTATGTGCTGTGTCTTTAGTTACTATTCATGTGACAAATGTTTAATATACAGATAATATTTTAAGATGAATCGAATACTCTAATGAAAATTTTGGTTTCTTTTTAAAAACACAGAAATATGGGAATGTGTTTTCATTTTAATCCCAGGTGTGGGATATGGGGCTGCTTCAGATGTTCACAGCCACTGACTATGATTTGCTTCATGCTCTAGCAGGACCATGATCTTGCCAGTGATAGATAGTTTCTGTGAATGTCTGACATTTGGAATCCTGGGAACTTCCAGAGTATATATAAACGCTAGGACCCTGGGAGTTGGGGAGCTGTAGGTTGGTTGGCTGGTTGGTGGTTGGATGCTGTTGGTTGTGGTTGGTTGAGGTTTATCAAGTAGTTGTGTGTGAAGAGAAGAAAAGAAGAAATTAGATATCCCATCAGCAAAGATCAAACTTGTCCCCAAGGAACCCCACTCCCCTAATAAGCAGGAAGTAATCTAACACTATCCCTGCTCTCTTTCCCTTCTCTCCTCTTTTCTCCCCTACCTAGTGATAGGGATTTAAAAGGGTGGAAGAAAAGGGGTGCAGAAAGGTGGAAGAAAGAAGAACCCGAAAAGTAGCCAAAAGTCCACTACTGGCTGAATACAATTCTACTAATATAAATGCTTCTGATGCTCTACAAAAATCTCAATAATTTGCCCAATTATTATATATGTTTCTGACACGTTCCTCAGAAAGACATATTTTACACAAGTGTTGATGGTAAAGAGTGAATATCTAAACAGGTTTGAGGAAAATAACATAATAGGACTCCATTTCCTGCTGTCTATTTGCTACAACCTAACTCCTCAAGCTCTCAGAATTCAGAGTCACTTGTACAAGGCAAGGCAGATGTGTCTTCTCTGGCATTCACTTGAGATCTTTTTAGAGCCTTTGTGTATCCACCCACTGTCTTCCTCTTCCCCAGGAAGTAATTCACCAAGTTTGGTCCACTCTGCCCCAGGAATGTCCCTCGGGCTCCTTGTCATTCCATCCTTCACCATAGCACTACCAGAAGTTCTTTTCTGAAAGTGAAAACTAAGTATTTCATCTTTCTTCTTCTGAATATTCACTGGCTTTCTATTGATTAAGACAAAGGTAGACCTTTTAGCATGGAATTCTAAGTCCTTCACATCCAATTCCAACATTTTTCAGCTCTCAAATTATCTCTACCTCTTCATCTTTCTCATCCCCATTAATTTAACTGCCACCCCCTAAACATTCTCTATGCTTTTCCATATCTGAGACTTTGGTTTAGTCCCATATATGAAATATGCTTCTTCCTCCTCCAGGTTGAATAGCTGATAACTTATGCTTCATTTAAGACCTGGAGAAAAACTTTGAGTCCTAAAGAAGCTTTTCCTAATGTCCCTTGCCATAACTGCTATCTTCTTCCCTGTATGACTATAGCTTGCTGAACTCTAAAATAGTACTTTTCCTTAGCTATCCTGTATGATCACTTAGGTAGGAATTCTAGAAAACCAAAAGCATGTTTCATTGCTGTTTGCGTTACAGCTTTACCAAATAACTTTCCTATACACAAGTAATAAAAACACTGAGAAATAAAGCTGGGAAACAAAACCCACCCAAAAGAATATCTTAGGGTAACTCTAACAAAACAGGTGAAAGAAAGATATGTATAATGAAAGCTTGCAGAAGATGTCAGAAGATGGAAAGATCCCCCATGCTCATAAATTGCTAAGGCTAATATGGTAAAAATGGCCATCTTACCACAAGCAATATACAAATTCAATGCAAGCCCCATCAAAATTCCAACACGATTCTCCACAGAAACTAAGAAACAATTTTTAACTTCATATGGAAACACAAAAATCCCAGGATAGCTAAAAAAAGAAAGAAAGAAAGAAAGAAAGAAAGAAAGAAAGAAAGAAAGAAACCATAAATAATAGAACTGCTGTCATTATCATAATCTCCAATCTCAAACATTACTACAGAGCTATAGTAATAGAAACAGAATGGAACTGACATAAAAATAAACACATTAATCAATGGAATCAAATTGAAGACCCAGACATGAATCCACATACCTATGGACACCTGATTATTGATAAAGAATCCAGAAACACAAACTAGGGGAGGGGGAAGTCTTCAACAAATGGTGTTAATCCAGCTAGATGTCAGCATATAGAAGAATGAAAATAGATCTATACTTGTCACCCTGCACAAAGCCCAACTCCAGATAGATCAAAGACCTCAAAATAAGGCTAGATGCACTGAACCTGATAGAAGAAAACATGGGGACTAACCTTGAAATCATTGGCACAGGAAAATACTTTCTGAGCAGAACACCAGTAGCATAGCCACTAAGATCAACAATTAATAAAAGGGGCCTCAAGAAGATGAAAAACTTCTGTAGAGAACACCATCATTCAGACAAAGTGCCAACCTATAGAATGGGAAAAGAATTTTACCACCTGTACCTGTAATAGAAAACTAATACTCAAAGTATATAAAGAACTCAGAAAGGTAGATATCAAGAAAACAAATATCCAGTTTAAAACTAGGGTACAAATCTAAACAGAAAAGAGGAAACTCAGATGGCTGAGAAACACTTAAGGAAACATTAGACATCCTTAGCCATCAGGGAAATGCAAATCAAAACTCCTCTGTCAGAATGGCTAAGATCAATAATACAAATGACAGCTCATGCTGGCAAGGATGTGGAGCAAGGAAAACAACTCCTTCATTGCTGGTAGAACTATAACATATACAGCTACTATGAAAATCACGGTGCTGTTCCTCAGGAAGATGGAAATGGATCTTCCCCAAGATCCAGCTATATACCCAAAAGATGCTTCATCTTAATGTAGAGACATTTGGTCAACCATGTTCATTGCTGCCCTATTTATAATAGCCAAAAAATGGAAACAACCTAGATGTCTCAACAAAAGAATGGGTTTAAAAAAATGTGGTATGTTTACACAATGGAATATTACTCAGTCATTTTTTTTTTTAAAAGGAACTCATAAAACTTGCAGGCAAATGATAGAACTAGCAAATAGTGTCCTAAGTGAGGTAACCCAGGCCCAGAATTATAGTAAGTATCTGCTTATGTGTAGATATTAGCTGATAGGTCAATAATAGCAAAGCTACCCCCAGAAAGAGTTATTAAATTAACAGGCTGGCAAGCCAAGAACAGGTAAGATTCTACACAGAACCTTACCAACCTAAGACAGAAGTGCATTGCTTTGAATAATGCATATTCCATGATGGGTAAGGAAGGTATTTTTGTCAGAACGACCTAAGACAGGCTCAGTCTTGTTAATGAAATAAAAAAAGAAGCAGAGGCGGAGAGCCTTTGGGGCTGCTTGGCAAGAATCTGACATGGGCCAAGGACAAGGAAATGAGCTGCTTGGCAGGAATATGACATTGGCCAAGGACAAGGAAGTAGGCTTCAGGCAGGAATATGACATTAGGCTAGATCAAAGAAGTAATTTCAGGCAGGAACCTAAATATTAGGCTAAAACAAAGAAGTAATTTCAGGCAGGAACCTAAATATTAGGCAAGAACAAAGAAATAATTTCAGATAGGTATCTAAATTTTAGGCTAGAACAAGGAAGTAGGCTTCAGACATGAAAATGACTTTGTGCTAGGACAGGGAAGTTAGTACAGATATTTTGGTCATCCTGATAAGCCCTTAGAAACAGTGATCACGGGAGCGTTCATGGAATTGTATTTAATGCCCTGTTTATTCTTCGACTATTTGTGTTTATTGTCTTGCTTGTTCCTTGACTATTTGCATTTATTGTACTGCTAGACACTCAACCTAGAACTGTCCTTAATACTTGCATGTAATTAAAATGGTATAAAAGCAAAAGGGAAGAGGGGGGATGTGATGGGGGTTCTAAGGAGGGGAAATGGGGAAAGGGGATGACATCTGAAATGTAAATAAATAAAATATCCAATAAAAAGGAAAAATAATAATAATGAAGCTAAGCTATTATCTCAAAACTATAGAGGTTAGATATAGAGTAAGGGACTAAATGGAACAGCTAGATCTCCTTAGGAAAGGGAAATAGATTAGTCATGGGTGGATGACAGGGACTATAATGGAAAGATAAATGGGGAGGAGACAAGCGAGAGAAACAGGGAGGAAATATGGAAGACAGCTAAAATTAAGGGCCACTTGAGGGGTAGTATTTCCATAATTCCACTTAAATCAGTAGAAACCTTCTAAGACATATACATATACAGACACATATACATGAAGACAATATAAATGAAATTGCTAAGTAATGGGGGAGAAAGAGTACCAACTGGCCATCTCTTATCACCAATGAAGCTTCTGGTACCAGGATTGCGTTACATATAACTGAGTTGTTGGCCAAAGGGGTCTGGTGGGATTCGCCAAATAATCCAGTCTGTTGCCAAGACTGTAAGTAACACTCCACAAACTGATGGCAAGTCTCCATTTCTGAAGACAATATCTACACAACTTACTGAACATGGGAAAAATAGAGCTGGTGCCTACATAGAGCCTTCATCCCTCAGTTTTAGCATCTTTGATACAGGAAGGAAGGTGCTCTAAGAAACATAAACACCAAGCCCGCCACAAACCCCTTATCTACAGTGGGTCTTGCCTGCAAGAAATATTAGGGCAATGGTGGCACAGACCTCATAGGAGTAACCAACCAATATTTAGATTTGACTAAAGGCACACTCCATGAGATGGAACCCATATTTGACACAGCTTGGATGATCAAGAACTTAAGACTAGATATCCCAGGGACCTAAGGTAAAACCAAATAATACTACAAATAAGGGGGAAGATTTAGTGATAAAATGACTCCTAATGACATTCTGCTATACTCATAGATCAGTGCCTTACTCAACCATCATCAGAGAAGCTTCCCCTTGCAGCATATGGGAACAAATACAGAGACCCACAGCCAGACGTTTTGCAAAGAGTGAAAGACCTTGGAAATTTCTGCCCTAAATGGGATGTCTCCATAAAATTCCTCCCCTCAGGGCTAAGAAAACTCCATGTCAGAGGAGGCAGAAAGGAGCCAGAGAGGGTGAAAGACACCAAGGAAACAGTGTCTTCCAGACAGAAAAGGACTGACACATATACAAACTCACAGAGACTGGGACAGCATGTACAAAACCTTCAGGGGTCTGTGCTAGATGGGGTCCCAGAGTTGAGAGAGGGAATGGACACAAGCCATCATCCCTAACCTATAGCTGCTCCCCCCCAAAAAAAAATTAGTTTCCTCCAAAGGAGTCTCATGGGGTATACAAACCACAATAGATATTTACCCAAAGGACTTGAAGCGACCATATTACAAAAAAACACTTGCACATTAATGTTTATTCTAGCACAGTTCAGAACAGCTAAGATAGATGTCCATGACAAAGAAACTGTGGTATGTGTAAACAATGGATACACAGATACAAAAAAAGAAAGTTATGCTACATGCAAGAAAGTAGATGAGACTAAAATGATCACATTAGAGGAATTAAACCAATCTTAGAAAGACAAAGATGTTAGCTTCTCTCCCTCTGGCTCCTAGGTTGTATAAATATACAATGTGCAAACTCATGGAGATTAAACAGCTCATTACTGAAGGATGAATGGATGAAAGAAGAAATCGAGAAAGAAATTTTAAAGATTTCTGAAACTAAATGATAATGAAAAAACAACAAAACAAAACCTCGGGGACACATTAAAAGCAGTTCTACTGGGGAAATTTATAGCTCAAACACCTACATTTAAAAAATTGCTTCAACTACCCACCCAAACCCATCTAATCTAGCCCAGGTCCCACATCCAGTTCCCAGCTTCATCTGGCCACCCCGGCATATGCTTCAATCTTTCTCTATGACCTCACCAGGACCTACCCTACCTGTCACTAACACACAGGTCCCCCCGCACGACATCAACCTGTCTACTCAGCCAGATCTCCCACATCCTTCTCCAAGGTCTAGCCTAGAAATGATCATATTGAGTATGATCATATAAAAGGTCTAGCCTAGAAATGATCATATAAATGGAGCTAGAAAAGATCATATTGAGTAAGGTAACCCAGGGCCAGAAAAACAAAAATTGTATGTTCTCTTTCTTCTAAGGCTCTTGGTTCCAAATCCTCAAGAGTGAATACATATCCTGAAGTAACTAAAAAAAAAAAAACAAGAAAGTAAAAACGGACCATTGTC
Source organism: Mastomys natalensis (assembly GCA_021653895.1). NCBI lineage: Eukaryota > Metazoa > Chordata > Mammalia > Rodentia > Muridae > Mastomys > Mastomys natalensis. The sequence goes on along the minus strand of JAJTUV010001245.1, from coordinate 381,583 downwards.
AGTGTCCTAGTTAGGGTTTTACTGCTGTGAACAGACACCATGACCAAGGCAACTCTTATAAGAACAATATTTACTTGGGCTGGCTTATAGTTTCAAAGGTTCAGTCTACTATCACCAAGGTGGGAGCATGGCAACACCCAGGCAGGCATAGTGCAGGAGGAGCTGAGAGTTCAACATCGTGTTTTGAAGGTGAACAGAAGACTGGCTTCCAGGTAGCTGGGATGAAGATCTTAAAGCCCACCTCCACAATGACACACTTCATCCAACAAGATCACACCTCCTCATAGTGCCACTCCCTGGGCCAAGCATATTCAAACCACCACTGTCAGGATGAAAGACTAGGAAAACAATAGAGAGTAGAAAGACAGGGTACAATTGTCTGATCCTTTAAGTGGGAATAGGGGATCTAATTTAGGAGTAGAGATAAATATAACAAAGGAGGGAGAAGGGTTTACAGTAGGAATGTCTGAAAAGTCATAAGAAATCATACTATTAACTCCCTTTTAGAAAAAACTACCTTCTTAGAAGGAGTAACAAAATACTCAAGGGAGTAAATATGGATACAAAGTGCAGGACAGAAACTGAAGGAGGGCTGTCTGCAGACCAGTCCACCTGGGTATCCATCCCATGTGCAGTCACCAAAGGTAGAGGTTGATGTGGATGTCAGGATGTACATGCTGACAGGAGCCTGATATAGCTGTCTCCTTAGAGGTCTGCAAGAGTCTGACATATTCAGAGGCAGATGCTCATAGCTGATCATTAAACTGATCTTGGGGTTCCCAATAGAGGAGTTAGAGTGAAGACTGAAGGAGTTGAGAGGATTCGAGACACCATGAGGAGAAAACAATACCAACCAACCAGAGCCCCCAGGGTCAAAAACCACCAGCCTGGGAGCGCTTAGGGAGAGACCCATGGCTCCAGCTATATATGCAAGGGAGCTATATATAAGTGGGAGAAGAGATCCTTGGTCCCATGAAGGCTGGACATTGTGGGAGGGGGGAGAATTTGAGGGTGGGGAGGTGAAATGCTGGGGGGTAGGTGGGGGTACACCATCATAGAAGCAGGAGGAGGGGGGATGGGATAGGGAGTTCCTGGGAAGGAGGGGGGAAATGGGGTAAAGGGAGAACAACTGAAATGTAAATAAAATTTCCAATTAAAAAAATATATAATACATGTAAATCTGTATATAAAGATGCATTCGTGGTTTAAATAAAATTTTATCGTCTGGGCTGATAATGCTTTCTCTAAGAGAAACCTATATCTAACGAAAACCCCAACATAAGACATGAGAAGTTCTCTTGACTCGTTGGTCAAGAATGTCCAAAAGACTTCCAAAACATTACAGACAGTTGCTATTGCCTTTGGTTGGCCCCCAGTTGTGGAAAGTAAGTCTGTATTGCTGAAGATGCCATGCACATTGGACACAGGAACCATAGAACCCTGAGCTAAAAGGGACCATGCAAGCTTCCAAATGAGGGAGGAAACCAACAGTCCTACCCAGCCATGATACCTATGAACCACAATGACCAGAATGACACCATAACCCTAAGGATGCAATAGTAGTGCACATACCTTGGCAGTAACCAAAAGTTCTCTAATTGGACTTACTACTGACTTAACAAGATGAAAATCATACCTGGCACTTGAAATCTAGCCAACTCCTCAGGAGTAGTGAAGCCATGAAACTGAGAGAATCTACGGTCATTTTACTAACCCATCTTAATCCCTAATTGTATTCTAAATGTTTCTCCTTATAATCAGAGATTAGTTTAATCCTTGCCCTTCATCAAGGAAACTTCTCTTTGAACAAATGGAGAATGCCGGGCGGTGGTGGCGCACGCCTTTAATCCCAGCACTTGGGAGGCAGAGGCAGGCGGATTTCTGAGTTCGAGGCCAGCCTGGTCTACAGAGTGAGTTCCAGGACAGCCTGAGCTACACAGAGAAACCCTGTCTCAAAAAAAACCAAAAAAAAAAAAAAAAAAAAAAAAAGAATTACAGTCAGCTAAGGAATGCTGAGAGCTGGAGAAATAGTCTTTCCCATAGAGGAGGAGCACATCAATGGGTTATCTAAAATACCAAACAGTTAGCCCTGAAAACATACACACAAATAGCATTGTACAGACTGAGCACATTATTCTTAGGAATATGTGTGTGTTACAGTTTTTGAATAGAAATGATCCCATATATATATTTATATATGGCTCATATATTTAAATGCTTCTTCATTAGGGAGTGGTGCTACTTGACAGGGATTAGGAGGTGTGGCCTTGTTGGAAGAAGTGTGACCTTATTGGAGGAAGTGTGTCAGTGGGAGTAGGCTTTGGGGTTTCGAAAACTCAAAGAAGGCCCAGTGTCTCTCTCCTTCCTGCTGTCTGTGGATCAGGATCTAGAACTCTTGGTCCTCCAGCACCATGTCTGCCTGTGGATAGAAAATTTGAAGAAATATGGGTTGTGTATACTTGCTAAAAACTTAATAAATAAACACACTTATTGAAATAAACAAATGGACTGAACCTCTGAAACTGTAAGCAAGCGTCAGTTAAATGTTTTCCTTATGAGAGTTACTATGGTCATGCTGTCTCTTCACAGTAGTAGAACATTGACTAAAAAGTATGTAACTATTAATGAAAAAAGAAGCCACAAATCTAAAAGAGATGAGAGAGGGTTGTATAAGAGAGGTGTATGGGAAGGTTTGGAGGGAGGAAAGGAAAGAGGGAAATTATATCCTTACATCATAATGTCAAAAAAAAAAAAACAATTTTTTAACTTTACAAAAGTATTTTTAAAAACAAAGGGCACAAAGTTGAGTGGGCAAGGAAGAGGCATGGATCTGGGAAGAGCTAAGAGAGATAAACATGATCAAAACATATTGTACAAAACTAGAACCTTGGGGCTGTCAAGATAGATGGTTCAACGTGTTAGGAGCAATAACTGCTCTTCTAGAGGTCCTGAGTTTTCTGGAGCTGGTCAGTCAGTCAACATGGAAACCTTGACTGGGGGAGTGAGGATGATTATAGGAAAGGCAGAAAGAAGATGCAAGAGACAGGTATGGGAGGGCTGCTGGTCAATACTACTCCAGCGAGCAAGAGTATTTTCTCAGTGTCTTTTAAAGGCAAGCAACACAAAGTATGTCCAATCCCAGGAAGATAAACAATACCACAAATCCTTACATGGTGAGTTTATGGTACACAGTATCTATGTTTGACTAAGGCCATTTCCTTCAGGAAAGTCTCTCAAGGACTATGCACAAGCAGAGGATTTGCAGGGTATAACACACATCTTAATTAAAAACCAAGACAGATCTAGGCAAACTCATTCATGATTAATCACAAGTAAGAATTCAGCCAAACTTAACTCCTGAAGTGCTCCCCACATGAGTTCAATTCCTAGCAACCACACGGTGGCTCACAACCATCTGTAAAGGGATTCAATGCCTTCTTCTAGTGTGTCTGCAGTGTACTCATATAAATAAAATAAATAAATCTTCCCAAAAAACCTAGAACCTCCTAAATAACTCATAAAAATAAATTTAAGTAAGCTAATAAATAATAAAGCAAAAATACTGTATGTGTGTGAAATGTGGAAGCAAACTTGTCAATAACATGAAACTATAGAGAGGGAGTCAGAAAGGGTGGCAGAAGGCTTGAAGTGTGTGGGTTTGTATACTTGCAAAAACCTTAATAAATACATACACTTAATGAAATAAAGATGGTGAATCTCGTAAAGAATGCTTGAGATACTATACATGGGATGGAGGGATGCAGCAAGATAGCTTAGGAGCTAAAGGTGCTTGCCACCAAGTCTGGCAACCCAACTCTGATTCCAGGAATCTACATTGTAGCCGAAAACCCACTCTCAAAAGTTGTCCTCTGAACTAAACATGAGCACCTAAATACCTGATGCATATACATACATGTACATAAACAATAAATAAATAAATTCAAAAGCATGGGATAGATGGATCAGTTGACAATAACAAAGCCAGAGTTTGAGTCCACAACTGCAATCCTGGCACCTGGAAGGTTCCAAATTAGTTTCAAAGTAGTTCAAAATTTGTTTCAACTGCATGAGACCAAGTATCAAAAACAAAATAAACTATAAAATAAATGTTCTAAACAGCCCAGGGACCCTGAGAGTCAGGTCTATGTTTCTCTTAGTCTATGAAGATCTATCAAAGCACCTTAGTATTTAAAAAAAAAAAAAAAAAAGCTTAATTTTAAAATAATGGATATGCTAATAAAAAAATCTTCACCTTTAATAACCATGCTCCTCTCTCATCTTCATCTTCCTTTGCCCCTTCCTCCTCCTTCTTCTTTGCCTTCCACCTACACCTATGCCTCACCACGTCCTTCCCCCACCCTTTTCCTTCTCTTCTTCCTCCAATTTCATAATTGGTTTTGCAAGCAAAAGGAAACTGCAGATATGAAGTCATCAAGTCCTGATAAACCCCACAGACATTGTCCCACCTGGCATTACTAAACTGGAGAAAGCTAGAAAGGAAGTCTCCCAGGAGACAGATTACAGACATGAGCGCTGCCTTCTCACAGGGGTGCTGTTACAACAGTCCCACACTAAAGAGCTCACACACAAACTGCCTCTGGAGAAAACAAACCAAAAACAGACCACAGCAGGGACCACCTTCAGGAACAGCCTCAAGCTTCCCCAGTCGACAAGCAAATGGGAGGAGATGATTCACAAATAATAAATCATTCAAGTTTCAGTCTCTCAGTCTGCTGCATCTTCTCCCAGCGGCTCCTTACAAAGGCTCGTGCTGACCCTGTGGCACCTAGAGCTCTCTCCAGCAACAGAGCATATCCCTTCTCTCAGACCACAACAGGGCCTTCTTCCATGGATGCTGGCACCTCCTGATGAAAGTCACTCGCCCTTCCACACCAGACACGGTATGAATCCCATCTTTCAAGTCATCTGGAGGCTTATGTAATACAGAGGGGTGCTAAAGAGACAGGACTATGTCCCCAAACACCTATGTTTCAGATACAGGCAAAGACCAGGGCAGACCCATAAGGCATGTCTTCACTCTGTCACCTCTCAGTCTGCTCTTTACTTAACTATTACACATAAATTTCTTTCTGCTCTCCAACAATGTTTCCCTCTGTCCTGTTAAATCACGTGACACTACCTCTCCAGCTGTTCACTGGCTACATCTTCACATCTTTCTCCCAAGCTCTTCCTCACTAGCAACTGTTCACTGACTGCCTTCAGTGTGAGCCAGGTCAGGTGAGAGTTGTCTTGGTGTCTGTGGTGGTTCTAGCTGTGCTCCTTCTGTGTGGTCCTGTCAGTAAGTCACTTCCCCAGCTCTACCCACAATTCCAAGGTTAAATTAAGCTAGTTGGAACCTGGTTGTTGTGTCAGTGGATATTTTGAATGGATAATCCAGACTAGTTACTAAAAGCTTTATAGTCTTCTCATGTTTTGTTGTTTTTTAAGACAGAGTCTCATTACATATCCCTGCCTGACATGTAACTCACTTTGTAAACCAGGGTGACAGCAAAGTCATAGAGATTCACCTGCCTCTGCCTCCAGAGTACTCAGTTTAAAGGCATGGACCACCACACAACCTGCCCTAGGGCTTTATATTCCTTTTGGAATTTGTTATTCTCTTGTCTCATATTTCATTACAACACTTCCTCATTACACACACACACACACCTTATGTATTCAATTTAATGTAGTTCATCTTTACATTATTTTTGGTTTAAAACCCTTATTGTAAAATTCAGGAAAAAGACAAGGGCTAAGATTTTTGAGTAGAGTTAGGATCAGATGCCCCCTCCCAAAAAAAAATTCTTGAAAATTAAAGGATGATGTAAACATAAATAGAACACATATGTAAAAATGTATCAATGATAATTACTAGTGAGAGGGATTCAAATATGCCACTTCAAAGTATGTTACTTTGGATCTGTAAACGGTGCCATGCACATGTAATTCCAGTGCTTGCAAGATAGAGACAGGGAAACAAGAGATCCTACATGTGACCCTGCTTCAAAAAAAATTTTTTTTAAAACAATTAAGTCCACTTTAGCACAAAGATTATTTTGGGCTGAGTAATTTGAGGAATTAAGACACTGCAGACTAAGCCAGGTGGTGGTGATGCATCCCTTTAATTCCAGCAGGAAAGCAGAGCAAGCAGATCTCTTAGTTTGAGGCCAGCCCGGTCTACACAGTGTTTTCCAAGGTTACATAGAGAAACACTGTCTCAAAAAAATTTTTTAATTAAAAAAAAAATAAACAAACAAAGACACTGTAGATGTAAAATGAGCTTCCTGATTTCTCCCTTTCTCCAAAAGCACAGCTTCAGTTTCCTCTTGTAACTGTAACACAAACTTCAGTATGTAAAAAATAAGTTGCAATGAATATTTTCCCATATGTGACTGTTTCTGTTTCCCTGACCAAGCAGAGAAGACAGCTCACCACTGTAAGCAGCATCAGCTGGAGTCTGCAGAGGCCTTGCCACCAATGTCTCATCTCCGTTAGCTTCCCCATGTCTCCTCAGTCAGTCCCCTAGAAGCCCAAGCTCCTCCCTTTATCTAATCACTTTCCCACAACTGCCTTCTGTTAACGTGATGTGTATTTCCAGGACCAATCTTTCTTTAGGATTTCCTTCTTTTCTGTGAAGTTTCAATGTGCATGCTAAATAAACTTACTCCCTATTTTTAAAAGTAGATAATAATGATGAAGAAAACACTCATGATAAAATAAAGGCAGTGAAAGGACCATGGGTAATTTTGTAGATTAACAGAGTCAAACTGACTCTTTGACTGACTGTAGAACTAGCACAAAAGCTGAGGGGGTGGCTCGGTTGGTAGAGGTACCTGCCTGGGTTTCCAGCACTGTCTGTATACCTGGCATGGTGGGAACACCTTGTAGTGTCAACAACCATGGAGGTGGAAAGATCAGACTCAACCCGTCCTTGGCTACATAACGAGGCCAAGACTGGATTAGATTACTGACTCAGTAGATTACTGGTCATACCTCAAATAGATGCAGTTCAATACATCTGTGTTTTGTATTTAAAGAGGGTTTTACCTTTTAATTTTTTCCTTGCGTGTGTGTGTGTGTGTGTGTGTGTGTGTGTGTGTGTGTATGTGTATCTGTGGTGTGTGAGTTTGTGTGTTTATGTGTGGTATGTATGTGATATGTGTGTGCTCATGTGGTGTGTGTAATGGATGTATGGGGTGTGGTGTGTACATGTGTGTGTGATATTGTGGTGTTGTGGTGTGTGTGTATGTGTGGTGTGTGTATGTTATATGGAGAGTTTGAGTGTCTCTACATGGGTGTGGTATATGTGTGTATGATGTATGTGTGTGCATGTGTATGGTGTGGTGTGTGTGTGTATATGGTATGGAGGGCTGTATATGTATGTGTGTATGGTGTGGTGTGTGTGTGTGTTACATGTGGAAGGCAAGGACACCTTAGAGGAGTCAGTCCTCTCTTTCCACCTTATTGAGGAGGGATCTCTCTTGTTTCAACCATACACTGTACTCCAGGCTAGCTGTCCTGAGATCTTCTGTGCCATTCTCATGTCTCCAGCTCCAAACTCACCACATCTATCCACATCTATCCTCACTTCCCATCTCGCTGGCCAAGGAATGCTGAGGCTGCAACTGTGCACCAGGATATCAGGCTTTTCAACTTGGTTTCTGGGAATTGAACGTGGGTGATCAGGTCACATGAATTCCAGTCCTGTCCACTGAGTCAAGGACTCTTTGACTATTAAACTCATTATTTGAACCAATACTTTACTAAACTAAATTGGTTTGCTACTTGTTAATGTTCAGTAAAACAGAAAACTTGTGGACAGGCAACCACAAGACTTTGTTGGAAGCCACACTCCATTATAGCTGTGAGATTTCTCTGTCATTTAACCTCTGGAGATCATGAGAACTCTACCTGGATGTACATGACATTATTACACTAGGACCTGTTTAATTTTGCTTTGTTTTTTTAATTTTGTAATTAACTAGATATCAGCGCATTTCACTCTCTCATCTCTCCAGCCATTTCCATGACCTCCTTAAGATGCATGGCCTCTTGTTCTTAAACTCCTCTTACATGTATATGTATGTAAAGCTTTAGTCTGTGATTTTTACTGCCACACTCCAGTGAGGGAGGGGTTGCGGTGTTGCTACTGCTTCAGTGCTGGAACTGAAGTCAGTCCATTGCATATGCTGCTGTCCAGTGCTCTCCATGACCCCACTTCCACTCAAATGAGGCTTTACTAGTACTTAGTTTCTTTCCTCTTCTGCCATATTTCTTCCTTCTTCTCTTTCTTTGACTTTCTATTCGCCCCTCCTTCATCTCCACATCTCTGTCCTTTTATAAAGGGCATTAAATTATCACAGAGCCATGTCTAGGGAATATTAATAAATCAAAATTACAACATAGAGAATGATTGCCCTGCAGATACCAACCTTCATGCTTAAAAATCTGTGATAATGGACATGACCCAGAGGGAATAGTATTGACAGAGGACAGAAAGTTTGTCTATTGCTATTAATAATTAACTGAAGAAGAAAAAGGAATAACAGAAAAAATTTGCACCTAGAATGAATTCACATCAAATAGACATTCAGTGTTACAAACACTCCTCCTATTAAAACTCCCTGTCACCCGAGGATGGGCTTAAGAAATTCTGTCCTCTCCCTCGGTGTGGGTGGGCTGCAATTCACACTGAGAATGGACTACAACTCACTAGCAACGGGAACTTTTGCAAAAGAAATTACTCTTGCTGGACAGTAATTAGAGAACATTCTCAGCTGGGGTGCAACTCAGTGTAGATACTTGCCTCGAATAGACAAGGGCCTAGACTCAATTCTCAGCATTGGGATTAGAAGTGAGGAATGGGAGTGGGAAAGAGAAGAGGAGGAAAAGAAAGATGAGGAAAAAGAGAAGAAAAAGAAGAGCAGGCAGAGGAGAAGGAGGAAGACCAGGAGAAGAAGAAAAGGGAGAAAGAAAATAAATCCCTTGACATAAACAAGAAGATAGTATGAAAAGTAATTTAGAGATATATGTTGGGGGTGTGATGAAGAGAATCTACTCTGAAAGAGACACTCAGGAAGAAAATGGTAAAACTCTATCTATATATCCTCCCTACCACGTACAGGAAAAGACTGAATCTACAGTAAAGGAGGAAGTGTTCTTCAAATAAAGATACTGGTGATGAGCCAGACCTAACTCCCCAGAACTCACACCGCCCAGATTAAAATGCTGTATCAAATTCCCTTTGCTCCCATTCAAAATAAAGTAATATGCATACAATTCCTAATTTGATTTCTAATAATTAGCAAGTAGGTGCCCTGGAGGAAGTCTCACCATTTCAGTCACAGGGATAAGCTATCTTACTATGAGATGATAAACTATTTCTTTTGGTCTATCATTCTCTTGGGTACTTGAGTGGTACCAATGATTTCCTGGATGCTTATCTAGGGGAAGATATGACTGGCTAAGCCTTTTCATTGTAAGCAGAGCCCCAAAAAGCTAGAACGCCAGTGACTCACAGACCCGAGCTGCCACCTGAGCCATCAGTGCTGAAGGCCTACTCAGGAATGTACTGCAGAACTCAGGCAGGAGCATGAGTCCTGCTGGCCTCCTAGAGCTTGGAAAGTGAGTGGAGGGAGCCAGCATCTGTAACTCACATCTGGAAAAGAAAGGTGTTCCCTTTCTGAAGTTCAGCTGTCATCGGTTGGTTTTCTTTTCTTTTTCCCAGATAGCTCAGGATAGCCCAAACTCACTATGTTCCTAAGGAGGATCTTGAATTCCTGATCTTCCTGCCTATACGACTCAAGCACTGGAAATAAGAGTATCACTCTTGGCTTTAAAATGTTTTTAGGTTTTTAATTAATAAAATTCACTGCTACCATCTGTTCACTGAAAAGAAAAAATGGAGATGGAGATATATTTCAGCAGCAATGTGATTGCTGTCATGAGACAGTATGTGGGGAGGAGAGAGGAGAGGGAGAGAGAGAAAGAGAGAATGAATTAATGAATGCTCATGTGCTCTCAGTTACAATGCTCCTGAAAAAGACCACAGGTCCTCTATATTGGTCACAGCTCCACAGAACTTCCTCATCACCACCCCAGGTTCCCAAGTCTCCTTCACTTCCTCCTCACTTGCATGTCATCTATGCTAACCCCTGCTTATCTATTCTCTAGATCTCCCAATGACAGAGAGAGTCAACTACACACTCTTGACTGAGTTCATCCTCACAGGAGTTCCCCACCCTCCAAGGCTGAGGACATTCCTGTTGGTGTTCTTTTTGCTGATCTACATCCTGACTCAGCTGGGGAACATGCTCATCCTGATCACGGTCTGTGCTGACACACAGCTCCATGCACGCCCCATGTACATCTTCCTTGGGGCGCTCTCTGTCATCGACATGGGCATCTCTACCATCATTGTCCCCCGTCTCATGATGAATTTCACTCCAGGCATTAAGCCCATCTCATTTGGGGGATGTGTGGCCCAACTTTATTTCTATCACTTCCTAGGAAGCTCCCAGTGTTTCCTATACACCACAATGGCCTATGACAGGTACCTGGCCATATGCCAACCCCTTCGTTACCCAGTCCTCATGTCTGCTAAGCTGAGCACCTTGCTGGTGGCTGGAGCTTGGGTGGCTGGCTCAATCCATGGAGCAATCCAAGCCATTCTAACCTTCCGCTTGCCCTACTGTGGTCCCAACCAGGTAGATTACTTCTTCTGTGACATTCCTGCAGTTCTGAAGCTAGCCTGTGCAGATACCACAGTCAATGAGTTGGTGACCTTTGTGGACATTGGAGTGGTGGTTGCCAGTTGTTTCTCCCTGATCCTTCTTTCCTACATCTATATCATTCGGGCCATCCTGAGAATCCGCACAGCTGATGGGAGGAGAAGGGCCTTCTCAACATGTGGAGCCCATGTGACTATTGTTACCGTGTACTATGTGCCCTGTGCCTTCATCTACCTGCGACCTGACAGCCACAGCATCCTGGATGGGGCAGCTGCTCTCTTCCCCACAGCCATCACGCCTTTCCTCAATCCCCTCATCTACACTCTGAGGAACCAGGAGGTGAAGTTAGCCTTGAGGAGAATGGTAGGAGGCCAAAGCACTAAGAGTGAGGTCTGAGCACCTCTTCTCTTCTGAGGAGACACCTAGGTTTCCACTCAGTCTTGTGTTTAGGTTTCAGTGAAGCTTCCTGTTTCTTCTCATTGGTGGAGCCTGCCACACAGATCCATACAATGAGATGGAGCATAGATGAAGGAAAAACACAACCTCCTAGCCATTCTTGTTTCTCTTCCAGACAAACAGCTCCAGCTGCCACAAAAGTAGATGGTAACACCTAATCACCCAAACTTGTTGGCACATTTGGCATTCTCAAAGCATCCCATGATCCCTTGGTGTCCTGGCCATCCTCAGTCAAACCCATCTATAATAGTCTATAATTCCCTGTTTAATATAAACCTCAACATCTAGTGTTAAACAAGGAACTATGGGTGTTTGCTGGGTTCCTACCAGGCCTGACTTGGGATTCTCTAAGGCTACCCCAGTAAATGAATGAATGAAGAGAGACTCTTTCCTGATAAACGTATAAAACTTTTTTTTTGAAATAGTCTTTTTTGCACTAAACAACCCAGAAGAAAGAGTGCAATAGGGTCTCTACAAATGTTTCAAGAATTCTTACCAGGTGATGACGATGCATCCCTTTAATCCCAGCACTCAGAGGTAGAAGGACAGCCTGGTCTACAGAGTGAATTCTAGGACAGCCAGAGCTAAACAGAGAAACACTGTTTTAAGAAACAAATGTGTGGCCGGGCAGTGGTGGTGCACGTCTTTAATCCCAGCACTTGGGAGGCAGAGGCAGGTGGATTTCTGAGTTCGAGGCCAGCCTGGTCTACAGAGTGAGTTCCAGGACAGCCCGGGCTACACAGAGAAACCCTGTCTCGAAAAAACAAAAAAAAAGAAAAAAAAAAGAAAGAAAGAAACAAGTGTGTGTGTGTGTGTGTGTGTGTGTGTGTGTGTGTGTGGTGGTGTGTATACTATATATATGTATGTATATTTCAGAAATATATTTCCTGATGCCAAAAACTAAAACCCAATATGAAATATTACATGGAGAGAAAACTAGGAAATGGATCAGAGCATCAGCATAACTAGTCAAAATGAGCACTTCATGGTCCATGGTTGTCAGAGGAGCAAGCTTTCCCTGAGCTGCCAAGGTCTAAAAGTGTGAGCAAATTTCATGGGAACCTTGGTTTGGGCCCCTTAGCACCTGCACCTCTCTTTTTCCCTCTGTCCCTCTGATTTGTCCTCTGATTTTTCAACTTGGATAGTGGCTCTACCCATGTGCTAACTCTTAGTACCTATACTCCAAACTCTCTCAGGCAAGTTTGGTCCTGTGAACATTTATTGCCAAGGGACTTACTACTAGTTTATCTAACTCTTCAAAGAGGCAGAAGCCCACCTTCTCCCTTAGATGAAGCTGGTCCTCAGTGGTTTGCTCAGAAAACAGGCAATCCACCAAGTGTCAGATTCCTCTTGCCACAATACTCCTTATAAACTCTCTTAATCTTTTCAACAGTGGATGAATAATAAATTATAAAAAAAAAAAGCTTAATTTGTAGCTAGTAATGCAAAAAGTTTATCCAAAGAATGCAAATTATACCTCTTTTTTCTCTTTACTGACTCATCAGCATAATTGCTATTGTCACTGTGATTTAACAATTAATAAATCATCATTACAATCATCCATAAAACTATAATAAAACACACATCAAAATGGAATGATTTTGAGCATATTGGCAGTGCTTTGGGATATATATATATATATATATATATATATATATATATACTATATATATATCCAGTTGTATAGTATTAATATTCTGTAAGCTCTGGGTTTGACCCACCAAACCTACAAAAAATTCCAGAAAACACCATGTTCTGTAAAGCGTTGGATCACATGTGCATTGTTAGTGAGAATGAACAAGAGTACACTATAGAAAGCAATATGAAGCTTCAGAGAACCACAATTAGAACTTGGATATAACTCATCATTTTCACTCCTGTACTGTCCTACCTTGCTTTCTACTCTTATGATAAAATACTGACCATGGATGCTTGGAAAAGAAAGGACTTTTTTGGTCTAGATATCTTGATTACAGTTGATTATTGAGAGAAGTCAGAATAGGACCCTGGAGCAGAAACTGAAGCAAAGACTATATAGATGAACACTACTTATTGACTTTCTCTCTATGAATTGCTCAGACTACTTTCTTATACCTCCCAGAACCACCATGCAGGGGTGGCACTGCACACAATAAACTGGATCCTTCTTATCAATCACCAACCAAGAAAATGTCCATAGACTTGTCTACATGCTTATGTAATGAGACATTTTCTGCAAGTGCCGGAATTACAGGTGTGTGCTTCTATGTCTGCCATCTCAGTTGAGAGTCCATCTTCCATAAGACTCAGTTTGTATCAAGTTGACAAAAAAACTAACCAGAAAACTTTACTAAAAATAAAGTCTCAAAAAGATATTTCTGCATCTACACTCATAGGAGCATTCTCAGAACAGCCATAAGATGGAAGCAACCCAACTTGACCATAGATAAATGAATGAATAAACAAATGTGAGGTGTACATGCAATGAAATATTATTCAGCCTTAAGAAGTGGAGAACTCTTCATACACAAACATACAATTAAAAAATAAACATTTTAAATACATTTCCCATAGTAAGTAGATTAAAAGACGTTAATGAAGCCAGAAATAGAAGCACATACCTGTAATCCTGGCACCCACAGAAAACATCTCTTTACACAGGTATGTAGACAAGTCTATGGGACATTTCTTGACTAATGATTAATGAGGAGAGTCCAATTTATTGTATCAGAAGAATTAAGGAGCCTTTTTGGCTGGGGTAGACACTTAGCTGGTCTGCTCCTGTGGAAAACACCTGATCCTGAGAGATCCTAGAGGACCTACTGCATTTAGAGCAAAGGGTAAGAAACCTTGCCCACCACCCTATGCCCCAGAGTTACAACTGGGAGCCAGGGGGTGTTAAGGAACCAGCAGGCACCCAAACCTCGCCCCTCTGGAATACCCCCTCCCTCCCGCCCAGAGCCTGGTCCTTTTAGCTGGGGCAGACACTTAGCTGGTCTGCTCCTGTGGAAACACCTGATCCTGAGACATCCTAGAGGAGCCATTGCACTCAGAGCAGAGGAATACCACTTCACTTCCGCCCAGAGCCTGGTCCTTGTGGCTGGGGCAGACACTGAGCTCTCCTGCTCCTGTGGAGACACCTGATACTGAACCATCCTAGAGGAGCCACTGCACTCAGAGCAGAGGTCTGGTCCTTCTGGCTTGGGAAGACACCGAGCTGGACTGCTCTTATGGAGACAGCTTAACCTGAGCCATTCTAGAGGAGCCACTGCACTGAGAGCAGTGAACACCTAGCTGGTCTGTTCCAGTGGAGACACCTTATCCTGAACCATCCTAGAGGAGCTCCTGCACTCAGGGCAGCAGGATTTTAGGATCCCCGAGGTGGCTTGAGCCCCAGGAGTTCTCCCACACAGGAGCTTAGGATCACAGGAACACAGAGACATCTGGAATCTGAGGAGTTCTGACACAAGCAAAATAACTGGAAAGACAGACTCCAGTCAGACACAGTGAGCACAGGTAACACTAGAGTCAACCAGATGGTGAAAGGCAAGTGCAAGAACACAATCAACAGAAACCAAAGTTACCTGGCATCATCAGAACCCAGTTCTCCCACCATAGCAAGCCCTGGATACTCCATCACACAGGAAAAACAGGATTCAGAATTAAAATCACTTCTCATGATGATGATAGAGGATTTTAAGAAGGACATAAGTAACTCCGTTAAAGAAATACAGGAGAACACAGGAAAAGAGGTAGAAGCCCTTAAAGAGGAAACACAAAAATCCCTTAAAGAATTACAAGAAAACACAACCAAACAGGTGAAGGAATTGAACAAAACCATCCAGGATCTAAAAATGGAAATAGAAACAATAAACAAATCTCAAAGGGAGACTACTCTGGAGATAGAAAACATAGGAAAGAGATCAGGAGTCACAGACGCAAGCATCACCAACAGAATACAAGAGATAGAAGAGAGAATCTCATGTGCAGAAGATACCATGGAAATCATTGACACAACCGTCAAAGAAAATGCAAAATGCAAAAAACTCCTAACCCAGAACATCCAGGAAATCCAAGACACAATGAGAAGACCAAATCTAAGGATAATAGGTATAGATGAGAGTGAAGATTCCCAATTTAAAGGGCCAATAAATATCTTCAACAAAAATATAGAGGAAAATTTCCCTAACCTAAAGAACGAGATGCCCATAAACATACAAGAAGCCTACAGAACACCAAACAGACTAGACCAGAAAAGAAATACCTCCTGTCACATAATAATCAAAACACCAAATGCACAAAACAAAGAAAAAATACTAAAAGCAATAAGGGAAAAGGGTCAAGTAACATATAAAGGCAGACCTATAAGAATTACACCAGACTTTTCACCAGAGACTATAAAAGCCAGAAGATCCTGGTCTGATATCATACAGACCCTAAGGGAACACAAATGCCAGCCCAGACTGCTATACCAGCAAAACTCTCAATCACTATAGATGGAGAAACCAAGATATTCCTTGACAAAACCAAATTTGCACAATATCTTCCCACAAACCCAGCACTTCAAAGGATAATTGATGGAAAACGCCAACACAAAGAAGGAAACTACAACCTAGAAAAAGTATGGAAGTAATCTTCCAACAACCCCAAAAGAAGATAGCTACACAAACATAATTCCACCTCTAATAAGAAAAATAATAGGAAGTAACAATCATTTTTCCTTAATCTCTCTTAACATCAATGGACTCAATTCTCCAATAAAAAGACATAGACTATCAGACTGATTACATAGACAGGACCCAGAATTTTGCTGTATACAAGAAACGCACCTCAGTGACAAAGACAGACACTACCTCAGAGTAAAAGGATGGAAAACAATTTTCCAAGAAAATGGTCCCAAGAAACAAGCTGGAGTAGCCATTCAAATATCAAATAAAATCGACTTTCAACCAAAAGTAATCAAAAAAGATAAGGAAGGACACTTCATACTCATCAACGGAAAAATCTACCAAGATGAACTCTCAATTCTGAACATCTACGCTCCAAATGCAAGGGCACCTACATACATAAAAGAAACGTTACTAAAGCTCAAAGCACACATTCCACCTCAAACAATAATAGTGGGGGATTTTAACACCCTGCTCTCTCCAATGGACAGATCATGGAAACAGAAACTAAACAAAGACACATTGAAATTAACAGAAGTTATGAACCAAGTGGATTTAACAGATATATATATAATATTTCATCCTAAAGCAAAAGAATATACCTTTCTCTCAGCACCTCATGGTAGCTTCTTCAAAATAGACCATATAATTGGTCACAAAACAGTCCTCAACAGATAATCCCTTGCATCCTATCAGATCACCACAGACTAAGGCTGGTCTTTAATAATGACAAAACCAAGGAAAAACCCACAAGCATGTGGAAACTGAACAATGCTCTACTCAATGATGTCTTAGTAAAGGAAGAAATAAAGAAAGAAATTAAAAACTTCTTAGAATTTAACGAAAATGAGGACACATCATACCAGAACTTGTGGGACTCCATGAAATCAGTGCTAAGAGGAAAACTCATAGCTCTAAGTGCCCACAAAAAGAAATTGGAGAGCACACATTAACAACTTGACAGCACACCTGAAAGCTCTAGAACAAAAAGAAGCAAATACACCCAAGAGGAGCAGGAGTCAGGAAATAATTAAACTCAGGGCTGAAATCAACTGAGTAGAAACAGAAAGAACTATACAAAATATCGACAAAACCAGGAGTTGGTTCTTTGAGAAAATCAACAAGATAGATAAACCCTTAGCCAGATTAACCAGAGGGCACAGAGACAGTATCCAAATTAATAAAAGCAGATCTGAAAAGGGAGACATAACAACAGAAACTGAGGAAATCAAAAAATCATCGGATCCTACTACAAAGGCCTATACTCAACAAAACTGGAAAATCTGGATGAAATGGACAATTTTCTAGACAGATACCAGGTACCAAAGTTAAATCAGGAGCAAATAAACCATCTAAACAATCCCAAAACCCCTAAAGAAATAGCAGTAGCCATTAAAAGTCTCCCCACTAAAAAATACCCAGGACTAGATGGTTTTATTGGAGAATTCTATCAGACCTTCAAGGAAGACCTAATACCAATTCTCTTCAAACTATTCCACAAAATAGAAACAGAAGGAACACTACCCAATTTGTTCTATGAAGCTACAATCACACTCATACCTAAACCTCACAAAGACCCAACAAAGAAAGAGAACTTCAGACCAATCTCTCTTATGAATATTGATGCAAAAATACTCAATAAAATTCTAGCAAACCGAATCCAAGAACACATCAAAACAATCATTCATCATGATCAAGTGGACTTTATCCCAGGAATGCAGGGATGGTTCAATATTCGGAAACCCATCAATGTAATCCACTATATAAACAAACTCAAAGATAAAAACCACATGATCATCTCACTAGATGCTGAGAAAGCATTTGACAAAATTCAACATCCCTTCATGTTAGAAGTCTTGGAAAGATCAGGAATTCAAGGCCCATACCTAAACACAGTAAAAGCAATATACAGCAAACCAGTAGCCAACTTCAAACTAAATGGAGAGAAACTTGAAGCATTCCCACTAAGATCAGGGACTAGACAAGGCTGCCCACTCTCTCCCTACCTATTCAATATAGTACTGGAAGTCCTAGCCAGAGCAATTAGACAACAAAAAGAAGTCAAAGGAATACAAATAGGAAAGGAAGAAGTCAAAATATCACTCTTTGTAGATGATATGATAGTATACTTAAGTGACCCCAAAAACTCCACCAGAGAACTCCTAAACCTGATAAACAACTTAAGCAAGGTGGCAGGTTATAAAATCAACTCAAACAAATCAGTAGCCTTCCTCTACATGAAAGATAAACAAGCTGAAAAAGAAATTAGAGAAATGACACCCTTCACAATAGTCACAAATAATATAAAATACCTCGGGGTGAATCTAACCAAGCAAGTGAAAGATCTGTATGACAAGAACTTCAAGTCTCTAAAGAAAGAAATTGAAGAAGATCTCAGGAAAATGGAAAGATCTCCCATGCTCATGGATCGGCAGGATTAATATAGTAAAAATGGCCATCTTGCCAAAAGCAATCTACAGATTCAATGCAATCCCCATTAAAATACCAACTCAATTCTTTACAGAGCTAGAAAGAGAAATTCTCAAATTTATTTGGAACAACAAAAAACCCAGGATAGTGAAAAACATTCTCAACAATAAAAGAACTTCTGGAGGAATCGCCATCCCTGACCTCAAGCTGTACTACAGAGCAATAGTGATTAAAAACGGCCTGGTATTGGTACAGAGACAGGCAAGAAGATCAGTGGAATAGAGTTGAAGACCCAGAAATGAACCCACACACCTATGGTCATTTGATCTTTGACAAAGGAGCTAAAACCATCCAGTGGAACAAGGACAGCATTTTCAACAAATGTGCTGGTTCAACTGGAGGACAACATGCAGAAGAATGCAAATCGATCCATTCTTATCTCCTTGTACAAAGCTCAAGTCCAAGTGGATAAAGGACCTTCACATAAAACCAGACACACTGAAACTAATAGAAGAGAAGGTGTGGAAGACCCTCAAATACCTAGGCACAGGGGAAAAGTTTCTGAACAGAACACCAATGGCCTATGCTCTAAGATCAAGAATTGACAAATGGGACCTCATAAAATTGCAAAGTTTCTGTAAGGCAAAGGACACCATCAATAGGACAAAACGGCAACTAACAGATTGGGAAAAGATCTTTACCAATCCCACATCCGATAGAGGACTAATATCCAATATATACAAAGAACTCAAGAAATTAGACTCTAGACAACCAAATAACCCTATTTTAAAAATGGGGTATCAAGCTAAACAAAGAATTCTCAACTGAGGAAATGCGAATGGCCAAGAAGCACCCAAAGAAATATTCAGCATCCTTGGTCATCAGGGAAATGCCAATCAAAACAACCCTGAGATTCCACCTCACACCAGTCAGAATGGCTAAAATCAAAAACTCAGGTGATAGTAGATGCTGGCGGGGATGTGGAGAAAAAGGAACACTCCTCCATTGTTGGTGGGATTGCAAGATGGTGCAACCACTATGGAAAACAGTCTGGTGGTTCCTCAGAAAATTGGACATATCATTACCTGAGGACCCAGCTATACCATTCCTAGGCATATACCCAGAAGATGCTCTCACATACAACAAGGACATATGCTCCACTATGTTCATAGCAGCTTTATTTATAATAGCCAGAAACTGGAAAGAACCCAGATGCCCTTCAACAGAGGAATGGATACAAAAAATGTGGTACATTTACACAATGGAATATTACTCAGCTATTAAAAACAATGAATTTGATAAATTCTTATGTAAATGGATGGAACTAGAAAATATCATCCTGAGTGAAGTAACCTAATCACTAAAGAACATACATGGTATTCACTCACTGATTATTGGATTTTAGCCCAGAAGCCTGAAATATCCAAGATTCAACTCACAGACCACATAAAGCTCATGAAGAATGAAGACCAAGTCGGGGAGAGGTTTCAATCCTTCTTTGAAGGAGTAAGAAAATACTCAAGGGAGCAAATATGGATACAAAGTGCAGGACAGAAACTGAAGGAGGGGCCGTCTGCAGACCATTCCACCTGGGTATCCATCCCATGTGCAGTCACCAAAGGTAGACGTTGATGTGGATGTCAGGAAGTACATGCTGACAGGAGCCTGATGTAGCTGTCTCCTTAGAGGTCTGCAAGAGTCTGACATATTCAGAGGGAGATGCTCACAGCTAACCATCAAACTGATCATGGGGTTCCCAATAGAGGAGTTAGAGTGAAGACTGAAGGAGTAGAAAGGGTACAGGACCCCATGAGGAGAGCAACAATACCAACCAACCAGAGCCCCCAGGGTCTAAACCACCAGCCTGGCAGCACTTAGGGAGGGACCCATGGCTCCAGCTATATATGCAAGGGAGCTATATATAAGTGGGAGAAGAGATCCTTGGTCCCATGAAGGCTGGATGTCGTGGGGGTGGAGGGTATTCGAGGGTGGGGAGGTGAGGTACAGGGGTGGTTAGAAGCAAGAGGAGGGGGGAAGGGATACGGAGTTCCTGGGAGGGAGGGGAAAATGGGTTAAGGGGAGAACATCTGAAATGTAAATAAAATTTCCAATAAATAAATAAATAAATAAAAATTAAGTTAAAGAAGAAAAAAAAGAAGAAGAATTAAGGATACAAAATGAGTTTCTATAATGACTATGATCACAAACAAAACAAGATACATTTTAAAAATAAACAAACAAACAAGAAAATACTAGCTCCAGATTCACAGTCCAGGAACCTCTTTGTTTCTGAAGCACCGTTGCAAGGTAAGTTGCTTGTACTCTTTTCCACCCACCCCTAACACGTGGCCATCTCTGTGCCCACAGGCCACACTCCAGAACCATGGTTTAGGAGCCATTTAAACAGTACATCCACCATCTTACCAAGTCTACTTCCCAACCAAAGGCAAACCAGATTCTCATATCATACCCACAAACCTAAGAAAGAAAGCCACCTGCCCAGGTCAAGTTACAAAGACAAAAACAATATGAGTGATCAAGATACCAAGTCTCTCTTCAAACCACTAGTCCTATAGAAACATTCTCTAAGAACTATCTAGACGAACACCAGGAGGTAAAATTTTTTTAAAAATCATAAATTTTGCCAAGGAATTTAAGGAAGACACAAACATTTTACTGAACTCTGAGAGAATGACAATAAACACTTGAATGACGTCTGAGAAAATCAGATACATGACTAAATGAAATGATAAATATTCCTCAGGATTTGAAAACTGACGTTAATAGAGATAGAAACATTGAAGATAACACATTGGAACAGTAACATGGAAAAAAACTTAATATCTCAATTAGAAAATTCAGAGGAGCCGGGCAGTGGTGGCGCACGTCTTTAGTCCCAGCACTTAGGAGGTAGAGGCAGGCGGATTTCTGAGTTCGAGGCCAGCCTGGTCTACAGATGAGTTTCCAGGACAGCCAGGGCTACACAGAGAAACCCTGTCTCAAAAAACCACAAAAAAAAAAAAAAAAAAAAAAGGAAATTCCGAGGAAAGTCTTAAAGTAGAATGACCCAAGCAAAACTAGAATGGCAAGACCCAGACAGAAAGTAGAGCACCTAGACTAAATAAGCAAAGAATACCTTAAAAAATTAAAGCAAGGAGAGGAACATGAATAAAGTATGAAATGCCATCAACAAACAAGATTTTCTAACTATAGGTATTGATGAGAAATAAGAATCCCAGATCATCAGGTGGTGGTGACCCACACCTTTAGTTTGAGGCCTGCCTGGTCTACAGAGCAAATTACAGGATAACAAAGGCTAACAGAGAACCCTGTCTTGAAAATCAAAACAAGACAAAAAATTAAAGAGATGGCATATTAGTAACTAAACAGTGCTTCTAGAAAATTCTAGAATAAAAAGAATGACTCACACAAAAAGATGTGAAGATGGTAAGAAACAAACTCAGGGCTGAAATCAATATAATGCAAACAACAACAAAAAGGAATCAATGAAAGGAAGAGTTGGTGCTCTGAAAAAAATCAGTTAGATTGACAGACCCTTATCCAAATTAACTAAAAGACAGGGAGAGAAGATCCAAATTAATCAAACTAAGTAGAAAGGGGCACATAATGACAGACACCAGGGAAATCCAGGAATCCTAAGAACAGTTTTTAAAAAGCTGTTCTTCCCTAAACTGGTAAATCTAAAGTGAAAAAGATATCCATAAAAATGGCACTAAAATGCTGGTGGCAACCAATTGTGGTACTAGAAACCTAGCCAAGCTTCCAGGAATAGTGAGGCTGTGTGCCTTAGAGAAGAATCTACTACCACCACTTTGCTAAACCAGCATAATTCCAACTTCATTCTAGATATTATCCTTCTGCCCCAGAGAAGTGTAGCCACCACACTTCAACAAAGAAGCTTCTCTCACAGCAAACAGAAGCCATCGCAGATAAGGACAACTGGGCACAATGCTAAGATCAATGGGTTGTAAGGAGCTCAGTCCCAGTGGATAAGATATGCAGCACAGTTCTTGCATCTATAGACCAGGCAGCATCACAGAAAAAGGGGACAAAAAGGTTGTAGGAGCCAGAATACCAGAAAGCCTGCTATGAGCCTGCCTCTCTTACAATGAGCTGCATACACAAGGTCCGAATAGTATCAATACACATTCGAACTCAGAGGGGAGAAAATTTCAAGGGTCCCACTCCTAGACAAAAAACTACAGGCAGCTAATACTGCTGAGAGGGAGAATTAACATCTCCAAGGGATGAGAGCCAGAGAGGTTACCTAATACCAAGTGGCTAGCCCTGAAACATTTACAGTGAAAATGGACTCAGCATGATGTATTTATATATTTATCCATACATGTGTGTACACATATATGTGTGTGTGTGTGTGTGTGTGTGTGTGTGTGTGTGTGTAACAATAAAAATCAAAGAAAAAAGACTATCAGTTTGAAAATGGGACTGGAAGAGAACATGGGGAAGGTTGAAGAGAGGAAAAGGAAGTGATGTAATTATATTTTAATTAAATGTTTAAAATAATTAATAATTCAACAAGGGGCTGGAGAAATAGCTGAAAGGTTAAGAGCACTGACTGTTCTTCCAGAGGTCCTGAGTTCAATTCCCAGCAACCACATGGTGGCTCACAACCATCTGTAATGGGATCTGATGCCCTTTTCTGGTATGTCTGAAGACAGCTATAATTGTACTCTATACATAAAATAAATGAGTAAATCAAAAAAATCAACAAACAGAAAATACCTTAGATATCCTGGTGACACAAAATCAAGTGTGGTGATTTGAATGAGAATGTCCCCCATAGGCTCATGTGTTTGAATACTTGGTTCTTTTAATGGAACTGTTTAGGAAGGATTAGGAAACGTGGCCTTCTACAGAAGCGACATGTGTGCACCAGCCGCCTGGTTCAACCACAGAACTGGGGGAGAACTCCTGTGAGGTTTGCTTTGTCATCTTGGTGCTGGCCCCACCCAAGATGAAAAGCACCAAGACTGCAATGGAGGTGGCACGTACATTTGCCACCATGTTCTCAGACATCACCTTCCGCCAGAAGCTCCTGAAGACCGGCACAGAGGAAGAATTCAAGGAGGCGTGGTGCATCAGAGACAGCTGCTCACCATGATGATGCCAAGAGCAACAGGGCACAGCATGAGCTCCCTCCACACTCACAGACACCCTCAGCCCCCGAAATGCAAGGACTTTTTCCCTTTCGGAAAAGGCATCTGGGTGGACATCACACGCAGGTTCCCTGTGTACCCACTGGACTTCACCGACGGCATCATTGGGAAAGGCAAGACTGTGGGGAAATATATCACCACCACGCTCTTCCTCTACTTCGCCTGCCTCCTACCAACCATTGCTTTTGGATCCCTCAATGATGAGAACACAAATGGGGCCATCAATGTGCAGAAGACCATAGCTGGACAGAGCATCAGAGGCCTCCTGTATGCACTGTTCTCTGGACAGCCCCTGGTGATACTGTTGACAACCGCGCCCCTGGCCATCTACACCCAGATGATTCGAGTCATCTGTGATGACTATAACCTGGACTTCAACGCCTTCTATGCGTGGACAGGCCTGTGGAACCGTTGCTTCCTTGCGCTTTACGCCTTCCTCAACCTCAGCCTGCTTATGAATCTCTTTAAGAGGTCAACAAAGGAAATCATTGCTCTGTTCATTTCCATCACGTTTGTGCTGGACGCTGTCAAGGGCATGGTCAAAATCTTCTGGAAGTACTACTATGGTCACCACTACCACACAAAAAGGACTTCCTCCTTGGCAAGCCTGTTGGGCACTGGCAGAAGCCCCAACACCAGTCCCCACACTGCACTCAACACCAGCCTCTTGTCCAGCCCCATAGAGATGGCCACAACCAGCAGCCCCGGCAGCACACACTCTGGCCAGGCTACAGCAGTGCTCAGCCTCCTCATCATGCTGGGCACACTCTGGCTGGGCTACACCCTCTACCAGTTCAATAAAAGCCCCTACCTGCACCCATGTGTGCGTGAGACCCTGTCTGACTGCGCCCTGCCTATCGCTGTGCTCTCCTTCTCCTTCATCAGCTTCTATGGCTTCCAGGAAATTGAGATGAGCAAGTTCCGGTACAACCCCAGCGAGAGCCTTTTTGAGGTGGCACAGATCCACTCTCTGTCCTTCAAGGCCATCAGCAGTGCCATGGGTCTTGGTTTCCTGCTCTTCCTACTTTTCTTCATTGAGCAGAACCTGGTGGCGGCCCTGGTCAATGCACCAGAGAACAGGCTGGTGAAGGGCACTGCCTATCACTGGGACCTCCTGCTACTTGCCATCATCAATATGGCGCTGTCTCTGTTTGGACTACCCTGGATCCACGCCGCCTATCCGCACTCCCCGCTGCATGTGCGGGCACTGGCCTTAGTGGAGGAACGCATGGAGAACAGGCACATTTATGAAACGATTGTGAGTGTTAAGGAGACGCGACTGACCGCACTGGGTGCCAGTGTCCTAGTGGGTCTGTCCCTGCTGCTGCTGCCGTTCCCTCTGCAGTGGATCCCCAAACCCGTGCTTTATGGACTCTTCCTCTACATTGCGCTGACCTCCCTGGACGGCAACCAGCTCTTCTCGCGTGTGGCCCTGCTGCTCAAGGAGCAGACATCATACCCACCCACACACTACATCCGGAGAGTGCCCCAGAGGAAGATCCACTACTTCACAGGCCTGCAGATTCTGCAGCTGCTGCTGCTCTGTGCCTTTGGCATGAGCTCCCTGCCCTACATGAAGATGGTCTTTCCCCTCATCATGATTGCCATGATTCCAATCCGCTACAATCTGCTACCCCGAATCATTGAGGCCAAGTACTTGGATGTCATGGATGCTGAACACTGACCTGCACCACCCTCCCATCCTTCAGGCCTGCTCTGTGGTAACACATGGGGAGTACGAGCTGGCTGTGGCTCTGGCCCGTCCTCACTGCTGCCTTGTGGCCTAAAGCCCCTTGGCATTGTGGTTTTGAGAGCTGTGTGCTCACTCCTCACCCATTAACATTTAGTTTGGGGTCAGAAACACTGTCAGGGTGGGGCTAAAAAGAGTGGATATTCTTTTGATAAAAGAGTTGATGCCCAGGAGAGAGCCCATTTCCTTGATTGTATAAGGAACTTGATTGTGCACCTTAGTGAATAAAAGTCTTGTTTCTATGCTTTAAAAAAAAAAAAAAAAAAGGAAAAGTGGCCTTGTTGAAAGAGGTGTGAATTCTGGGGTTTCAGAAGACTCAGGTCATTCCCAGTTTCCTCTCTGCTTCATGGGTGTGTCTCAAGATGTCAAGATATAAGCTCTCACCTCCTGCTCCAGTACCATGTCTGCCTGCCTATTACCATTTTCCAAGCATCATGGTATCTATTTCAGCAATAGAAAAGTTACCAAAAAAAAGAGAAGAAAGAAAGAAAGAAAAAAAGAAAGAAAGAAAGAAAGAAAGAAAGAAAGAAAAGAAAGAAGGAAAGGAAGGAAGGAAGGAAGGAAGGAAGAAAGGAAGGAAGAAAGGAAGGAAGAGAGAAAAGACAAAGAAAAGAGAAAGGAAGGGAAGAATATTCTAGTGACACAAAGTCAGGTTTATGTTTCTCTTAGTTATGGGAAATTTTAATTTTATATTTGACAATAAATACACATACATGCATACATACATATATACATACATAAAAGTAAAACACTCTTGAAGACAGGCCTGGTAATGCATGTCTTAAGTCCAGCACTGGGGAGGTAGAGGCAGGTGGACCTCTGAGTTTGAGAGCAGCCTGGTCTACAAGGCAAGTTCCAGAACAGCCAGGGATACAAAGAGAAGCCATATCTAAAAAAAAAAAAAAAAAAAAAAAAAAAAAAAAAAAAAAAAAAACAGTCTCTTTAAAAGCCATCTTGACATTTAAAAACGATGCTTCTATCTCCTCTTCCTTCTCCTCATCCTCCTCCTTCTCTTTCTCTTCCTCCTTCTTCTCTTCCTCCTCATCGTCATCCCTCCTCTCTCTTACATCCTTTTCTCCTCTCTCTTCTCATCCTCACTCTCACCCTCTGACTCATCTCCTTATCCCCCCTGACCATCTTCTACCAAATCTATTCTTGAGCAAAAGGAAACCACGTAATCATAAGTCCATAACCCCTGAAACATCTGTCCCACCTGGCATTACTAAACTGGAGAAAGCTAGAAAGGAAGTCTCCCAGGAGACAGATTACAGACATGAGCGCTGCCTTCTCACAGGGGTGCTGTTACAACAGTCCCACACTAAAGAGCTCACACACAAACTGCCTCTGGGGAAAACAAACCAAAAACAGACCACAGCAGGGACCACCTTCAGGAACAGCCTCAAGCTTCCCCAGTCGACAAGCAAATGGGAGGAGATGATTCACAAATAATAAATCATTCAAGTTTCAGTCTCTCAGTCTGCTGCATCTTCTCCCAGCGGCTCCTTACAAAGGCTTGTGCTGACCCTGTGGCACCTAGAGCTCTCTCCAGCAACAGAGCATATCCCTTCTCTCAGACCACAACAGGGCCTTCTTCCATGGATGCTGGCACCTCCTGATGAAAGTCACTCACCCTTCCACACCAGCCACGGTATGAGTCCCATCTTTCAAGTCATCTGGAGGCTTGATGGCTAATACAGAGGGGTGCTAAAGAGACAGGACTAGGTCCCCAAACACCTGTTTCAGATACAGGCAAAGACCAGGGCAGACCC
The DNA here is from genome assembly GCA_021653895.1 of Mastomys natalensis. Lineage (NCBI taxonomy): Eukaryota > Metazoa > Chordata > Mammalia > Rodentia > Muridae > Mastomys > Mastomys natalensis. Next base: position 354,601 of record JAJTUV010001245.1, on the reverse strand, counting down.
ATAAGGCATGTCTTCACTCTGTCACCTCTCAGTCTGCTCTTTACTTAACTATTACACATAAATTTCTTTCTGCTCTCCAACAATGTTTCCCTCTGTCCTGTTAAATCACGTGACACTACCTCTCCAGCTGTTCACTGGCTACATCTTCACATCTTTCTCCCAAGCTCTTCCTCACTAGCAACTGTTCACTGACTGCCTTCAATGTGAGCCAGGTCAGGTGAGAGTTGTCTTGGTGTCTGTGGTGGTTCTAGCTGTGCTCCTTCTGTGTGGTCCTTGTCAGTAAGTCACTTCCCCAGCTCTACCCACAATTCCAAGGTTAGATTAAGCTAGTTGGAACCTGGTTGTTGTGTCAGTGGATATTTTGAATGGATAATCCAGACTAGTTACTCAGGCTTCATAGTCTTTGTTTTAGATCTATTTACTTTATGTATAAATGTTTTCTTTGCAGCTGTGTCTTTGTATCACATATATGCCTGGTGTCCAAGGCGATCAGAAGGCTTTGGATCTCTTGGAGCTGGATTTAAGGGCATCGTGAGATGTGATATGGGGTCTGGGAATTGAAATTAGGTCCTCTGTAAAAACTACAAGTGCTCTTAACCACTGAGCCATCTCTCTAGCCCCAAGGGACTAATATATTCTTATGAAAATTGCTAGTTTCATGTCTCACATTTCATTACACATTTTCTGTTTATAAAATTCAGGAAAGAATACAAGATTGCATTAGTTTTCTAAATATAAAGAAAAGAAGATGTGTTTCAAGTTGATTTTCAGAAAATGGACATTTTTTTAAAAGGTTTCTCCATTTGGGCCAGGTGTGGTGGCACATTCCTTTAATCCCAGCCCTCCAGAAACAGAGGCTAGTGGAAAACTGTGAGTTCCAGTCCAGATTGGTCTATAGAGAGAGTCTCAAGAAGCCAGGGCTACATAGAGAAACCCTGTACCAAAAGACAAAAAAAAAAATGTTTCTTCATTTGAGAGATTTGTGACTAGAGTTAGAAACATAGTTTGGAACTAAACAAATTGAGAATTAAACAAAAGTCACCTGCTGAAATGCTTGTGTGTCTTTTGCCTACTTAGAAAGCATCTTATACCCTTGACACTGCTAATCTCTGGACAAATATATACTGCATACATACATACACACGTACTATGTATATATGAGATATATATATATCATATATATCACATATATACCATATGTTTATATGTGTATGTACATGTACATATACATACCCCAAAACTTGGGAGGCAGAGGCAGATTTTGAGGCCATCCTGGTAGACATAATAAATTCCAGAATAGTGAGAGCTATGTGGTAATACCCTGTCTTTTTTTTTTTTTTTCATAATACATAAGTTTGCATGTGTGTCTATGTGTCTGTGTGTATGTGTCTCTATGTGTGTGTGTCTTTATCTGTTTATGTATCTGTGTGTGTGTGTCTATGTGTGTGTATATGTCTGTGTGTGTATCTATGTGTGTATATGTGTGTGTCTGTGTGTGTCTCTGTGTGTATCTATGTGTGTGTTTATGCATGTGCACACAATTGCAGTGCTGGCAGAGGCCAGAAGACATCAGATCCTCTGTAGGTACTGTTACAAGTGTTTGTGAGCCACTGAACATCAGTTCTGGGAACAAAATCCTCTACAAAAGCAGTATACATTTTTTAAAAAATATTTATTAAGCTGGATGTGGTGGCACACTCCTTGTGAGGCAGAGGCAGGCAGATCTCTGTGAATTCAAGACCAGCCTGGTCTATAAAATAAGTTCCAGGATAGGCAAAGCTTTGAAGAAAGACCCTGTCTCAAATATCAAACAAATAAATAAACACAAAATGAAAAATATTTGTTATTTTTACTTATGGTGTATGTGGGTGCCATCAGAGGCCAGAAGAGAACATTGGATTCTCTGTAAATGGTGTTACAGCTGGTTGTGAGCTGCCTGGTGTGGGTGCTAGGAACCAAACCTTGGTCCCTGAAAGAGTAGAAGTGCTCTTAGCCACTGAGCCATCGCTCCAGCTGACTCCTCTACCCTTATGTTACGGCAGGATCTTACACAGATCTACTATGTATGGTCTACTATGTATACATGGTCTACTATGTGGACTAGGCTGGCCTTGAACTCAGATATATGCTTGCCTCTGCCTCCCAAGTGCTGGGACTAAAGTCATGTGCCATCATGCCAGACCAGAACTTGTGTTCCAATGTGCACTGTCCCCAGATGTGAGAGCAACAGAGCCCAGAAAGGGATGAATTTAATACAAATATAATCACTTGACACTTAAGAATCACTCTTCTTGACAGAAATGGGACAGGAAAAAAATAGTCCAATTTGTTCTTAGTAACCTATAAATGTTTGTTGAACAGTTGCTGTATGTTGGGAAACACACATGAGACCTGGGGCAAGCCAACCCAGAATCGGTTTATACCTTCAGGCTGTTTACACAGATCCCTGTGAGTTTAAGGTTAGCCTGGTCAACATATTGAGCTGCATGTCAGTCAAGGCTACATAGAGACGCTGTCGGTTTTTTGGTTTTTCGTTTTTCGTTTTTGTTTTTTAGCTTTATGTATGTGAGTGCACTGTCACTCTCTTCAGATTCACCAGAAAACAGTTGTGAGTGAGCCCACCATGTGATTGCTGGGAATCGAGCTCAGGACTCTGGAAAAACAGTCAGTGCTGTGACACTCACTGTGTGAGCCATCTCTCTAGCCCCAACCCTATTCTTTCTTTCTTTCTTTCTTTCTTTCTTTCTTCTCTTTTTCTTTCTTCTCTTCTTTCTCTTCTTTTTGTCTTTGTTTTTTGTTTTTTGAGACAGGGTTTCTCTGTATAGCCCTGGCTGTCCTGGAACTCACTCTGTAGACCAGGCTGGTCTGGAACTCAGAAATCCTCCTGCCTCTGCCTCCCAAGTGCTGGGATTAAAGGCGTGCACCACCACTGCCCAGCCCATCCAGGTTTTGAAGCAGGAAAGTAACACCAATTTAGACTCTGAGAACAGAGAATAAGCCCAGAGGCTAGAAAGCACCCTCCAATATCACCTTTTACTAAGTTATATTTGTGAAAAGGGTAGTTCAGTAAGACAGAAAACTGCTGGACAAGCAACCATGAGGCATGGTTGGAAGCCACATTCCAGCATTCACGGGAGAAGCTGCATGTCCTGAACAATAGTTGGTGACTGTTTTACAGGTTACTGGAAGTTTCCAGTGTACAAAGCCTTGATTACAAACTTCTAAAGGTTGAGAAAGTCAACAGTACAGATTTTGCAAGACATAGCAACTCCCTATGAGTGCCACCATCATTTCAAAGCAGCTATGAAAGTGTGAGTGAGCACAGCTCTGTGCCCATGAACTTTCAGCTGGAACACTCTTGGCAGAGCCTGGCAGAGACCACAGGTCCTCCATATTGGTCACAGCTCCACAGAACTTCCTCATCACTACGCCAGGTTCCCAAGTCTCCTTCACTTCCTCCTCACTTGCATGTCATCTATGCTAACCCCTTCTTATCTATTCTCTAGATCTCCCAATGACGGAGAGAGTCAACTACACACTCCTGACTGAGTTCATCCTCACAGGAGTTCCCCACCCTCCAAGGCTGAGGACATTCCTGTTGGTGTTCTTTTTGCTGATCTACATCCTGACTCAGCTGGGGAACATGCTCATCCTGATCACGGTCTGTGCTGACACACAGCTCCATGCACGCCCCATGTACATCTTCCTTGGGGCGCTCTCTGTCATCGACATGGGCATCTCTACCATCATTGTCCCCCGTCTCATGATGAATTTCACTCCAGGCATTAAGCCCATCTCATTTGGGGGATGTGTGGCCCAACTTTATTTCTATCACTTCCTGGGCAGTACTGTGTGTTATCTCTATACCACAATGGCCTATGACAGGTACCTGGCCATATGCCAACCCTTCGTTACCCAGTCCTCATGTCTGCTAAGCTGAGCACCTTGCTGGTGGCTGGAGCTTGGGTGGCTGGCTCAATCCATGGAGCAATCCAAGCCATTCTAACCTTCCGCTTGCCCTACTGTGGTCCCAACCAGGTAGATTACTTCTTCTGTGACATTCCTGCAGTTCTGAAGCTAGCCTGTGCAGATACCACAGTCAATGAGTTGGTGACCTTTGTGGACATTGGAGTGGTGGTTGCCAGTTGTTTCTCCCTGATCCTCCTTTCGTACATCTATATCATTCGGGCCATCCTGAGAATCCGCTCAGCTGATGGGAGGAGAAGGGCCTTCTCAACATGTGGAGCCCATGTAACCATGGTTACCGTGTACTATGTGCCCTGTGCCTTCACCTACCTGCGACCTGACAGCCACAGCATCCTGGATGGGGCAGCTGCTCTCTTCCCCACAGCCATCACGCCTTTCCTCAATCCCCTCATCTACACTCTGAGGAACCAGGAGGTGAAGTTAGCCTTGAGGAGAATGGTAGGAGGCCAAAGCGCTAAGAGTGAGGTCTGAGCACCTCTTCTCTTCTGAGGAGACACCTAGGTTTCCACTCAGTCTTGTGTTTAGGTTTCAGTGAAGCTTCCTGTTTCTTCTCATTGGTGGAGCCTGCCACACAGATCCATACAATGAGATGGAGCATAGATGAAGGAAAAGCACAACCTCCTAGCCATTCTTAGTTTCTCTTCCAGACAAACAGCTCCAGCTGCCATAAAAGTAGATGGTAACACGGAGCCACTCTGTAAGATGTCAAAGATGGTATGTGTACTGGCCAGATTCTTTCTCAACCTGACGAAAGTTAGAGTCATACGGGAAGTAGGAACTTCAACTGAGAAAATGACTCCATCAGAATGGGAAGCCTATATATCTTCATGATAGATTATTGATGTGGGAAGGCCCAGGTCACTATGGGTGATGCCACCCCTAGGCTCTTGTTCCTGGGTTCTCCTATAAGAAAGCAGGCTAAGCAAGCCAGTAAGCAGCACTTCTCCATGGAATCTGCACTAGCTCTTGCCTCTAGGTTTGAGTTCCTACCCTGACATGTAACTGTAAGCTAAATTAAAGTTTTACCCACCCCAAAAATGACTTTTGTCATGATGTCTTACCATACCAACCAAAACCTTAACAAGGGCAACATATTTTTGTACCCAGATGACTAACATTCTAAAACCACCCAGTGAGCCTTTGGTATCCTGGCCATCATTAGTCAAGCCCTTCTACAATAGTCTACAGTTTGTAGTTCAATATATACCTCAACATCTAGTGTTAAACAAGGAACTATGAATGTTTGTGGGGTTCCCAACAAGCCTGACTTGGGACTTCCTAAGGCCATTCCATGTAGGTGAATGGGTGAAGAGGACTCTTGCCTGCTAAAAGAATAAAACTTCTCTTGAAATGGTGCTTTTCTTTTTTCAAATTAAATGAACCATAAGAAAGAGTGCAATGGGGTCTCTTCAAATATCTCAAGAACATATTTCCAAATGCCCAAAGACAGAAGCCAATATGAAATGTTACATGGAGAGAAAACTAGGAAATGGATCAGAGCATCAGCATAACTAGTCAAAATGAGCACTTCATGGTCCATGGTTGTCAGAGGAGCAAGCTTTCCCTGAGCTGCCAAGGCCTAAAAGTGTGAGCAAATTTCATGGGAACTTTGGTTTGGACCCCTTAGCGCCTGCATCTCTCTTTTTCCCTCTGTCCCTCTGATTTGTCCTCTGATTTTTCAACTTGGATAGTGGCTCTACCCATGTGCTAAATCTTAGTACCTATACTCCAAACTCTCTCAGGCAAGTTTGGTCCTGTGAACATTTATTGCCAAGGGACTTACTACTAGTTTATCTAACTCTTCAAAGAGGCAGAAGCCCACCTTCTCCCTTAGATGAAGCTGGTCCTCAGTGGTTTGCTCAGAAAACAGGCAATCCACCAAGTGTCAGATTCCTCTTGCCACGATACTCCTTATAAAGTCTCTTAAATCTTTTCAACAGTGGATGAATGTCGCGTCTGCCTTGGCCAGCAAGTAAGACACAACACGGTCGGATCCTTCTCAGTCAGCTTTATTTCAGGAACGACTCTTGACTTAGGGACGAGGACCTGGACCAGGAAGGGGATGGGCTTGGGCTCCCAAGCAGCAGAAATGAGCTGCTTATATAACTGCCCAAGGCGGGCAGGGTGAGTTTTCCCTCTCAGGATAGGTTAAGCTGCCAATACCTCATTAGCATAAGCCCGCTCGGGAGGGGCACGAGGCTGGCATGCACAAAGGACTTGTTTACCAGTTTAGCTGAGCTGGCCACGCTGGAAGCCAGCTGCTTACATTGTCAGGTGCTAGTAATACGACTTTGCAACTGTAAACACGGCTGCCTACAGATGAATAATAAATTATAAAAAATAAGCTTAAGTTTGTAGCTAGTAATGCAAAAAGTTTACCCAAAGAACACAAGTTATACCTCTTTTTCCTCTTTTCTGACTGATGATCGTAATTTCTATTATCACTGTGACTTTCACAATTAATGAATCATTACAGCCAGCCTTTAATCCCAGCACTCAGGAGGCAGTGGCAGCTGGATCTTTGGGATTTCTGAGTTCAAGGCTAGCCAGGTCTACAGAGTTCCAGAATAGCCAGGGCTACACAGAGAAACCCTGTTTTGTTTAGTTGGAAAATGAAAGAAAACAAAACCATCGTTACAATGGTGATTTGTCAAATCGTTTGTCACAGCATGACTGTGTGATTCACATACACCACCCACTAACCATAAATGTAAAGAGCCAGGGGTGGTGGCTCAAACCTTCAACGTCAGCACTTACAGAGAGAGGCTTGATAGTATGTGCTTGTGATCCCAGCCCTCTGGATGCCTAGGAAGGGCCATTGCTACAAGTCCAAGAATAGCCTGGACAGCAAAGCCCTGTTGCATTGGGGAAGGGGGGAGAAAAAAAAGAGATAAAAAGACCAATCACATTGTGTTCATCTGTGAATTAATAAACAGACTCATTTTACAATTCACTCATGTATTCCGGAAATTTTCCCAAATGCAAAGTCGTTTTGTTTTTAAGGTATAGTTATGAACCTCCGAGGATAAAGCTTTCTAAATAGAGGTAAAAATTAGTTGAAGGGTCTAGAATGGAAAAGCATTTGCTGTGTGTATTAGTTACAGTTTTGTGCTATGATAAACAGTAACACCAAGACCAACTTCAGAAAGTGTTCATTTGACTTACAGTTCCAAAGGATTGAGTCCAAAATGGGAAAGGGGACAAGAAACTAAAAGATAACTGTCCTGTAGCATTTCCTCCAAGATTAAAGCCTTTTCTGTCTTGGAGGGACGCTCCTTAAACAACAGGATGCTCTAAAGTCGTTGAAGCATTCCACCCTGCAAGAAAGTTAGTTCAGTTCAAGAAGTAAACAGGTCAAAGGCTCCAGGAAGTCCCTGAAACTGACTCTATCTACTGGGTCCTCGATCCCCGCGGATGTATAAGCTGTAAGGACTATTGAGAGTCACTCTGAGAAAACTGGGTTGCGTGGAAGAAATAGAGACCAGCTAAACCAACGAGTAGCATCAGAGCTGATCTGAGCTGTGTAGAAGAGGCTCCCTGTGAAGAGACTCTGAGAGATCACTGTCCCCCTTCCACATGTCTCCTGGCCTCTCTGAAACTGTGAAGGAAGGATATGTGATTCCCTGAATCTTGTGTCTTTCACACCTCTGAAATCAATCCCATTTAGAATGCAGTGCTGAGAACAACTGCCAGACTGGGATGGACCCTGGCCCTCCGGAACAAAGCTGCATCAGCTTTTAGATGCAGCTTATTTCTAAGATCAAGAATCACCTGGGCTGTAGCCTTACTGGGTAAAGTCCTGCCCAGAGGCCCCCTTTCCTCATGTCTCAGCGCAGACTGAAGATTTCTCATTCATGATGCTGACATCATTTTTAATGTAATTTTTACTGATTCCTTGTGAATTTCACAATTATGCACCCCAAGCCCACTCGTTTCCAAGTCCTTCCATGTTCACACTCCACCCTTGTAAGCCCCACCCCGAAAGAAAATAAAAAAATAAAATTAAAAATAGAACCTGCCAGATAGTGGTGGCGCACGCCTTTAATCCCAGCACTTGGGAGGCAGAGGCAGGTGGATTTCTGAGTTCGAGGCCAGCCTGGTCTACAGAGTGAGTTCCAGGACAGCCAGGGCTACACAGAGAAACCCTGTCTCAAAAAAAACAAAAAATAAAAAAATAAAAATAAATAAATAAAAATAGAAACTGTCGTGTGTCACCACGTGTCACACAGTATAGCCCACACATCTTTACTAGTAAATGTTCATTGCAATGAGTCATCGGTCTGTTTCGAGGCCTCTGGCTTCTGCTGCATCATCACCAAGACTCCTCTCAGATATCCTGCCATAGCCCCGAGTCATGGAGATCCTATGGCTATGGTTCTGCAGGACCAGCCCTTCACATGCCCCAGCAGCTCATAGATGGGTAGATACTGGGGTGGGCCAACTCAGATCTGGGCCTGGGAAGAAGCTGAGTTGGTCAGATGGACATGACCAGATTCAGCTCTCCTATAGCTCTCCCATGCTCACACCAACAGGGAGGTCATCATGGTGTTAGCATCTTTCAACAATATTTTTTCAGCACATTATTTTACTGCAATCTTTAGCTTTCTAGTGCTCTTTTCCTCTCTAAATTACATTTCGCTAATTCTTTCTGTACTATATGTTGCAGTTTCATCTTAAGTATGCATGAAAGCAATCATACATAAGTATCATTTCACAAGCTCATTGTTATGCTATATTGAAATCTCTTTCATCAAAGAAATTGGTGCATTACTTTTTTTTAAGCCTCAGGCAAGTTCTCAAGACAGAGGCAGAAAGCCATATTTTTTACCAAAATATCACATGAATAGCTTCTATCTCTGCTGCTAATAGAGCCCTTATTGTTAGGCTGGAACCAATGCTCGCCCCACCCATCAGCCCTCATTGTCCCAATCCCACCCACACAGAAAATCTCCAAACAAAGGAATGGCTCCAAGAGCCTAGTCCCACATTCTTGTCACAACTGCTTCCCTGATGCTTCCAGCCACCCTAACCCCACCTAACACCATACTTGGGCACAAACCCAGCTGTGGCTGACAGTTTTAAAAAGTTCCCCACCCTAATGTATAACTTCCTCAGCCCCGTTCTTTGGGACTCATGAACCTGCCCAGGAGCAGCACCTATTAACCTGCCTTTATCTACTTTTAATTGGTCTAATCTGGCCTACATCTGCAGCACCTAGGGAGGAAAAAAAGCCTATCATCCTTGTGCCAAAACCCTGGAGAAACTCTGAGCCGGTGCCTGATCGGCTGGTTCCAGGTGCTTGGGGACTACTACTCTCCCTCTCTTTCAGCCTCCCTACCTGACATGATCAACTTTCGACTTGGGGTAAATAGCCATTTCCCAGCCACAGCTTAAGAGGTACCAGGGTGCCTCTTCTGGGTCCAGGACCCCTGGATACCCTACCAAGAGTCACGGCTGTGCTAGGGCAAACCAGCTCTTTCTGGAACAAAGACAGTCTGTGTTCTAGGAGCCTTGATTTCGGAGATGTCCTTTCCAGAGCTATTCCTCCGCCGCCGCCCCCCACCACCACCACCCCAACTCTTAAACGCCCAACTATCATGTGGGAAGGATACTGCGTCATAGTCTTCATGTCTCCAGCACAGGCTTGGAAGTGGGCAAGGCTGGGTCTAAACACGACCCTCAGTCACCCTTGGGGTGCCTGCTACGAAGTTTATCCAAATTCAGACTATCTCAGACTTTGATCCCAAAACGCTTATTGCCTGGCTTCAGTAACTAATCTAAATGACCACCAGAGGGCACTCTTAACTTTAACATCTATGATCTTGAAATTTTCTGCCGCATAGGCAAGTAATCTGAATTCCCTTCTGCTCAGGTTTTTTTGGTAACCACACTCTCGCCCCTTCCCTCTGTAGCCAATATTCTATAGTTCAGGTCCTACTAACAAGGATGGCCGTGACGTCCAAGAACTCAGATCCCAAACCCAAGTCCCCTCCCTTGACTGAGAGCCCCACCGATCCCTCTACCTTCTTCACTGAAGCACACCTGTTCCAGCTGCATTGGCTGCTGCGAACCAGGTAGCTAATCTAACCCTCCTAAGGTATGTACAGATCATTTGTCTGCAAATTTGATTCCAAATTCTACAGCCTAAGTCTCCAGCCCACTGTGTCCTCCACATAGCTCTGGCTCTTGCAACCACCACCACCCCTAACAACACACACACACACACACACACACACACACACACACACACAAACACACACACTCACTTCCTTTCAGTTTGCCTGAGCTCCAACAATGTTCCAGCAGCCCACATACACTTCTGGTAAGTCCTCCTTCTCCTTTCTTCTCCTTTTCTCCTTTTCCTTCTCCTTTTCTCCTTTTCTCCTTTCTCTCCTCCTCCTCCTCCTCCTCCTCCTCCTCCTCCTCCTCCTTTCCTCCTTTTCTCCTTTCTCCTTTCTCCTTTCCTTCTCCTCTCCCCTCCTTCCCTTCTCCTCTCCTTTTCCCTCTCCTCCTCCTCTCCTCCTCCTCTTCCTCTTTCTACTCCTCCTCCTCCTCCTTCTCCTTCCTTCTCCTTCAGGAGGCCTCGGTGCCCATGTCCGGAGCACACCAGCCTCTCCAGCACTCCTCAGTACTGGCCATCCCCATCCTCCGGGAACTGCAGCTTCCTTATGCCATGCCTTTCCTTAGGCCTGGTGCCTTTCCTTAGGCACTGGCCACCCCCACCCCAGGTTCCCTTCCTCCCATGGCTTCGAAACAACCCCCTCTTTTCAGCCCAACTGACACTCCCCCACCCTTCCTTAAGCTAAATTCTCCACTGTTGATAACCAAACAAACTACAGTACAATGTATGGCCTTGCGTAACAGCCCTTCAGCCAAGCTCCTCGCCATTTTCCCAACGTATTAAATCTTTCCTGTTCTGACACTGACTTCAGCTTAAACCTAATATACACTTTTTTTTTAAATAATTATTTATTTATTTATTTTATGTGAGTACACTGTCGCTGTTTTCAGACACACCAGAAGAGGACATCAGATCCCCTTTTAGATGGTTGTGAGCCACCATGTAGTTGCTGGAAATGAAACTCAGGACCTCTGGAAGAGCAACCAGTGCTCTTAACAGCAGAGCCATTTCTCCAGCCCCATACAAACACTTATTATAAACTGTTAAACATAATTAGAACATACAGCTTAGTTATTGATTACCTCATAAATAATCATATTCTTTAACATGTTCATAACCATACTGATAGGCATAAGTCATTACCAAAATAAGCTTTATTTGGCCTCCTTTTTATATATATATGAGATTCAACTCTCTCTGGATGGATAGATAGATAGATAGATAGATAGATAGATAGATAGATAGATAGATATAACTTGGATACAACTCTCATTTAAAGAAACATACAGCCGGGCAGTGGTGGCGCATGCCTTTAATCCCAGCACTTGGGAGGCAGAGTCAGGTGGATTTCTGAGTTCGAGGCCAGCCTGGTCTACAGAGTGAGTTCCAGGACAGCCAAGGCTACACAGAGAAACCCTGTCTCAAAAAAAAAAAAAAAACATACAACTACTAAAAACACAAACTTTTTTTGTTCCCCCTTCCTTTCTTAGTCCACATTGTAGCTGTCTTCAGACACATGAGATGAGGGCATCAGATATCATAACAGATGGTTGTGAGCCCACTATGTGGTTGCTGGGATTTGAACTCATGACTTCTTGAAAAGCAGTTGGTGCTCTTAACCACTGAACCACCTCACCAGCCCACAAATGTTTTTAAATAACAACCATAAAAAAAAAAAAAATAACAACCATATGTCTCTCTTTCATCTTGGCTGATGACCACGCTGGAATGTAAGCATCCACCTATCTTAAGATGATCATATGATATAAAGCAATAATTATAAAACTTCTTAGTTGTAATAAACTGTTTATTAATGTATCTCTTTTTAGACTAAGAAAACAGCAATCCTTAAATATTTTAGATTTGTGGGATTTTTGTGTGTGTGATGATATAATTTTATGGTTATGAAGGTCTATTCAAATTAATAAGAGCTACTTTAACATATATGTATAACTACTTATGTCTTTGCTCAATGTTCAAGATTCAGCTAGATAATCAAGATCCATAAACTCCTAAGGTCTAATAAAGTTCACAATAATATCTGTCTAGCTTCTTTGTGTTAGCTTTAGCTGGTTGGATAAACTAAACCATTCAGAAAACTACAATGGCCTATAACAGTACAATATAATAGGAACAACAAAGTTACCAGTCTCTATGGACTGTATCTATGATTAAAAGTGTTATTTTGATACTAAAAGAGCTTCAATTCAAAGACTGTTACTTTTTTTTTTTTTTTTGGTTTTTCGAGACAGGGTTTCTCTGTGTAGCCCGGGCTGTCCTGGAACTCACTCTGTAGACCAGGCTGGCCTCGAACTCAGAAATCCGCCTGCCTCTGCCTCCCAAGTGCTGGGATTAAAGGCGTGCGCCACCACCGCCCCGCCGACTGTTACTTTTAAGGCTCAAACTAAGCAGAGATAAAGCTGTAAAATCCTAACCTTATATAAGTTACTAACTAACTGTTAAGGATTTTTAAATGCAAGTTAATAGTCAGTCACCTTATAAATAAACATATTCTTTAATGTGTTCAGAACTATATTTGTAGGCATGCTAAATGCTAATGTAATTAATTATAAAAATAAGCCTTATTAAGCCTCCTACATACAGTTTCAAAGTAAATAACTAAACACAAAGTTTGTCTATTCAAATATACTTTAGATAGATAAATGGTCCTCACTTCAGAGAGCTGCAGAATATAACATTTAAAATGTTTAATAAAAAGGGTTTTTGAGGGGCTGGAAAGATGGCTTAGTGGTTAAGAGCACTGTCTGTTCTTCCAGAAGTCCTGAGTTCAATCCCCAGCAACCACATGGTGGCTCACAACCATCTATAATGTGATCTGATGCCCTCTTCTAGCATGTAGGTGTAAGCAGATAGAGCACTCATGTACGTTAAATAAACAAATCTTTAAAAGGGGAAAAAAAAAAAGGCTTTTCATGATAGGGAGATATCAGCTCCTGGCAACACCTCTAATTTCCTCCAAAGAAGATGAGCACAAAAGAATCTCCACTTGAAACTTGCTTTAAATGTAGAAAAGAACATTGGGCTATAAACCCTTTTTTACCTCAACTGCTGAAGCACACAGTCCAAACTGTGGACATCAGGATGCTGGAGAATTGATTGCCCCACTTTGCCTGGACAAAGTGGGACAATCCCCACTAAGTTCTGACTCCACAGGAAAGTCTGTCAGATCTTCTGGGCCTGATGGCCAAAGACTGATGCCCCCACTGAACCACAGAGGAATCTTAAGTGACTGTCCAGGCCATCAGTAAGCTCTGCCATCTTTTTTTTTTTTTTTTTTTTTTTTTTTTTGGTTTTTTAGAGACAGGGTTTCCCTGTATAGCTCTGGCTATCCTGGAACTCACTCTGTAGACTAGGCTGGCCTCGAACTCAGAAATCTGCCTGTCTCTGCCTCCCAAGTGCTGGGATTAAAGGCATGCGCCACCACTGCCCGACTAAGTTCTGCCATCTTAATAGACTCTAAAGCTGATTGGTTTGCACTTCCTGCTTACTCAGGTGATATTTCTCCTGTCCTGATGGGTTCAAAGACTAGACTAGCAAATGATTTATCCGTTTAACAGCAGAAACCAAGGTTTTAGATGCCTTCTCAGTCCTCTTCATGAGTAGAAATCAGGCCACAGGCCTCAGTCTCCTAGAGCTGCTACTATACAGTCTACCTTATTGCCAAACTCAGAAAACAAGTTTCAAAGTAACTTTTTACTATTCATTTATTTAAAGGAATTCACTTTACCAATCCCTGCTCTCAGTAATCAACCACCTATGTCTCATGGTAAATAATTGAATAAAAAAAATAATTATAGGGTTTCTGGAGGGGAAACTGGGAAAGGGGATAACATTTGAAATATAAATAAAGAAAATATCCCAAAAAAAGAAAAAATAATTATATAAAAAAGGTATAGAGTTTATATATGGTCAGGATATAAAAGTTTAAGCTATAAGAAATTAAGAAAGTTGTTTTGGGGTATAAGAAGGTGTCGTAAGGTTGGTAAAAGCAAGTTATGAAGGTTGCAGGACGTAAAAGCTTAAACAGTGGGAGAAAGTGATTTAAGGTACATAAAAGAAATGAAAAATGCTTCCGATTTCTCCCCCCACTCTTCTACAGTTGTACTAAGAGTTCAAAGTTTTAGCATTAATCAATGAAGTTCTGATAAATCATAGTCTAACTCTAGTAAAGCCTTCCACTATACAATCCACTAATATAGTCACAAGCTCAAGGTTTCAAGTTTCCTTTGGTTGCTTTCTAAATATAAACTTAAAAGGGACTTCTCATTGTGCTAACTTTGTGAGCATCCAGTTTTCTGGATCGAGGGAAGAAGCCCCTATTTCACAGTCTGTAGTCATACTGAAAATCAAGATCAAGTGAGTTTTTGCCCCTTCTATTCCATGGAAGGTTTGTCTTCCCTGAGCTCATCTTAAAGAATATTCATGCTTTGAACCCAAAATTATTTCCCAAGCCTCTAAATACGACACGAAGGTGTGAGTCTACTGCCTTCTCTACAATATGGATTTCAATACAGATTACAATGATTAATGCTAACTTCTCTAAAACGTATCTCTTTTTTGGGGGCGGGGGGTTCGAGACAGGGTTTCTCTGTGTAGCCCTGGCTGTCCTGGAACTCACTCTGTAGACCAGGCTGGCCTCGAACTCAGAAATCTGCCTGCCTCCGCCTCCCAAGTGCTGGGATTAAAGGCGTGCGCCACCACTGCCCTGCTTAACTTATCTCTTTTTATAAATTTAAAAATATTCTTATAAGCTTCAATGGCCCTGCAAAACTGAAGGGCCCTTGACCTCCTTATGACTGATAAGGGTGGTACCTGCATGCTCCTGTGGTGGGGCAGGAGAGGAATGCTGCTACATCAACTGTCTGTCCTGATCTAAATGGGTGACCCAATATCCAAAGAGGGCTGGAACCCCTGCTCGCCCCAGCACAAGCTGGGAAACCCCATCTGTCCCTGCTTCCCTCAACATCTCCTCACTGAAAAACTCTGAATAAAGGAATGACTCCACAAGCCCAGTTCCACATTCTTAGCAGCTGTCTCAACCTCCTTCCCTGATGCTGCCGCCACCCGAATCTCCACCTAAGTGTTCAGCTCTTGACCATACTTGGGCCTTCACCTACAGTCAGCTGTGTTGGAATGGCGGCTCAGACTCATCCGGGACAGACCACACCAGGCCAAAGCAGTTCCACATGGCAGAGGTTTATTGGGAGGGGGGATGGAGACAAAGTGGGAAAAGGGAAACACAAGAGAAAGAAGGGTGGAAGGTGAGGAAGGGTCTGCCTTTTATTTAGGCTGTGAAGTAGCCTGCTCACAGGTAAGTATGGGAAGTGGACTCTGGGAATGTATATGGTTGCCATGGCAACAGATGCTGTCCTGTGTGCCAATGTGTGACATTCCTGAGTTTGGAGACATCTGCCAATCCGGTTCCTGACACCAACATACCCCCCCTTTTTTCTTATCATAAAGAGAAGGGGGAACAAAGGAAGGGGGAAGCTGATGGTGAAAGGGAATAGGGGCGAAAAGGGGCGTCATGTCTCTTAGACTGCTTTCCGTTGTCTAGGGGCATCATCAAGTTTGGGGTATAGCTGACTTTCACCATCAGGATCCACTTGTTAAACATTCACATCAGGCTCCTCTGTGGACAGCAGCTGGCAATCCTGTAACAGGAGCTGATAATAGTTTGGTTAGAAATCTTTTGCATTTGTCGTTGAAAGAATGTAGAAGCAAGATTAATGAGGCACGGACAATAACACCAGGAAGATGGCTAGGAGAGACATTACAAAAGGGAGCACCCACTTCCACACAGGGTTTTCTAAAATCCCAGAACTGGAAGCCTCACATTCCCTGAAATTCTGGATGTCTGAATGTAGCTCCTGGATCTTTTCTCACATCATGATTGGTTGATAGAAACAGCATTCTCTGAAGGAAGAGACAAAGACCACCTTCTTTAGTTGTCAGAATATCTAGCCCTGAGTTCTGAAGCACCACCACTGCCAAAGTATCTATCTGTTTCTGGATTGTAAGCATAGTTTTAGATTATAAACAAAAACAAACAAACAATAAAAAAAACATGTCAGGCTGGAAATGAATTTTATATCGGACCATGGAAGTTGTTCTCTGCCATTCCAGTACCAACCTATGACTATTCCCAAGCTACCAAGAGGGGCAGACATGAACTGCCCTTATTTGTGCAGGTATCATATCTACAACTGGGATTGGCAGGGATCATTTCCTGGATTATTCCTAGTTCAGGGAAAAGGAACACAATGTGCAAACTCCTGACCAGCTGGTAGGTAGGCATATGTACTGAGTGCCACAAAGATTGATGTGTTTTTGTCTGCAGGGCACTGTAGCAGGAATGAGGTATCAAGGTTTGGTTCTATTGCAGACTAGGGAGCTTATTGTTCTTACAGAGCATGTCACAGAAGTCTTAAAACAATTTACCATGCCAAGAAGAGGGACAGAGGAAAGGTATGGAGTCATGGCAACATCATATTCAGGGCAGCTGACAAAAGGTGAGGTAAGCTTACTTGGCAGTATCAGAGGGAGACTGTAAGTGGCAATTGTGAGTTACTTCCAGGGTTACACATAACCAAAATCTTAAATGTCAGGTGATGTTAAGGACTTGGTATACAGATTCAAGGTCTGAAGCAAAAGGTGAAATGAAAATTAGTGCCATTTGTGAGGGGGATAAAAAGGAGGTAAGGACCTCAGAGGAGTGTTTGATTACCTCCCTACTTTTCCAATATCTAAAGTTTGGCAATTGAGACATATTTTCTCTAGATGCAGATAGTACTTATTTGGGACTAGGCTTGAATTTTCAAGTAGAGTTTACCAACAACTCCTGTCTCCCATCTGGGATTCCATGGGTCTTGTATGTAGAAAAAGACTGGGGTTTTTTGTTGATAGAAGTGATTGGTCCATGATCCTAGCATATGTATCTGGCAGAACCAATATGGGCAGCCCCAATGTTCATCTGGCCATTTTTTTACAATCATCTTTTGTCTGTTCAAAGAGAAATCAAGCAAACAGATCACACTGTTGGATGGAATAGTGGATATAGGGATGACAGCAATTTGGCTTGGTTCCTGGCATCTGGCTACAGAGCAGTTTCCTGACCCTATTTGGAAAGACTGTTATCAGTGGGTGGGGGTTTCTTGAACTTTCAAATCTCCAAATGTAAGGGCTACCCTATATAGAAATGAACAGCAAAGCTAGGATGAGAAACCCATGTCTAATCCAGTAGGTTCAAGCATAGCTGCTGGAGTAGAGTCTCATTTTCTTGGATTCGGGCCAACTTGCATTGTCATGACTTCTTCTGGAGCTTAACATACTATGATCCTGTTAAGGACCATGTTGGTTAAGTTTTGTTATGAAGAATTTTAGGCAGAGGAATGAAAGGTTTGAGGTAACACTGTGGACCCAGTGAGAGAGTCCCTCGAGTTTAGGAGCTGTAGGGTCACTAGAATTACCTTAAAAGTCTGCCTGCCATTTAGCAGAGAGGGGTGAGGGGTGAGATCAATAGAGAGAGAACAACTTGTCTCCAAGCTGACAAGCAATGGACAGGGGACAACATGTAGTCTCGGTAGAAGGTGATCAACAAAGTTCCATATGAGAGAGATGGTGGCAAAATAATGGGGTAAGTAGATGATCAGGGAGGGGGAGAGCATTTAGGTGAAAGATCGGGAGTTAGGACCAGATGTCCATACATGAGTTCAAAGGGTGAGATGAAGAGAGGTCGCTTCGGGAGAGCTTGTAGCCTGAAAAGAGCCAGAGGTAGGAGTTTTACCCAATCGAGGTGAAGTCTCTGTGACAGCTTGAAAGAGTGGATTTTAAAAGAGCATTTGGTTCTTTCTACTTTACCTGAAGATTAGGGTGGTAAGGAATATGAAATTCCTAGGGGATGTCGACGGCCTTAAATAGAGTTTGAGAAATTTGGGGAGTAATTTCAGGGCCATTGTCAGACTTGAAGGAAGCTGATACAGCAAATCAGGTGATGATCTCTCAGAGAAGGAGATCAAAATTGTCTGAGCCCTTTTGTTAGTGGGGGGAAAGGCCACCACCCATCCGAGGAGGTGTCCACCAAGACCAGGAGGTACTTAGTACATTTGAAAGTGGGCCTGTGGAAAAAGTCAAGTTGCCAGTCAGTTCCAGGAAGGGAACCCTAGCCTGATGGGTAGGAATAGGGAACTACAATACCTGGAGTTGGAGTCTGACATCTGACAGATTTTGCAAGAGACAATGATAGATTTTAAGAAATTGAGTCCTCAGGAGTAGGCTGGAGGTGGGTCTTAATAAAATAAGACAATGCTTGGCTGTTAAGATGAAAGAGTTGGTGAAGATAGAACAGAGTTTGATGAGTGTCAGGAGTGAGAGTAGGATGGAGTTGCAGTGTAAGAATGTCCTGGGGAGGGTGAAAAGTGTCTACACACCTAAGTGGTCACAACTCTAGCTGCCTGTTGGCTCGGTTGTTTCCCGTGGAGACAATAGAGTCATCTGTCTGGTGGATCTGCAGTGGGCAGTACCAATAGCCATAGGGAGATGGGAGGCCTTTAGCATGGCCATAATTTGATTTGCATTAATTACTGATCCTCCTTAGTGGTAAGTAACCCGCACTCCTTTCAGATAGCAGCGTGGGACACGAGATATGGAAAGCATATTTGGAATCTGTGTAGATGTTGAGGGATTGTCCCTGTGCCAAAGCTGGAAGGCATGGGTTAGGTCTATTAGTTCAGCCTGTTGATTAGTGGTATGATCAGGAAGGCCTGTGCCTCCACCACCTCTGTGTCTGACACTATAGCATAGCCAGCTTTCTGGCCCCTTCATGTAGAAAGGAGCTTCATCTATATAACAGGTATAGATGGCCTGAGGCAATATGCACTCCTGTATGTGTGAAAGATGAATAATAGTTCCTCTAAAGTTTCAGTGCAGGAGTGAGGGAGTGGTTGTATTTGGTCAAGGAAAAAGATTGGAAATATAAGAGGCAGGCGTGATTAGAAGGTGGACTTTTATTAATGCTACCTGAGAGAAAGAACCTGGAGGGAGATACAGTCTGTAAGTCTTTGTAAATTAGGAGCTGTGACAGGTTATGAGAAGAAAATACAGTTATAGGTTAGGTTTTTTGATTCTCGAATAAGGAGTTCAGTGGCTGCTATGGTACGAATACAAGGTTCCCATCCTGGATGATTAGATCTAGTTTTTTTGACAAGTATGCTATGGGTGCAAAAGGGGTCCCAGTTGGTGACCTAAGACTCCAAGGACAAATCCACCTTTTCAGTTACATAGAAGAGGAATGAGTCAGGTCAGGAGGTGTAAGGCCTTAAGGAGAGCTTGTTGGAGCCTTTGAAAAGGCTTGTAACAGGTTTGAGAAGATGTTCGTGGGTGAGGCCTAACACTGGGGGAGAAAGGGGGAGAAGGAAGGAACCCAGGAATGTAAAAAAAACTAGCTATTCCTAGGAATGATAAAATCTCTTCCTTTGTAGAAAGAACAGAGGCTGAATCAGATTCTTTCTATCTAAGAAATAGCCTTGTCGTTGGTATACTTGTTAGTCCCAAATAGATGACTGAGGAGTGGACAGTTGGACTTTAGAAGGTGAGACCCTGAAATCTCTACTAGAAGGCAATTTAGAAGAGCAGAGGTTGTCAGCTTGGCTAATTTTTCTAGAGAGGGGCTACAGAGAAGAATATCATTACATAATACACAATCTTAGATTTAGGGAGAGATAGAGACAGTGAATCAGAAGCCAGGACCTGGCCATA
The DNA here is from genome assembly GCA_021653895.1 of Mastomys natalensis. Classification (NCBI taxonomy): domain Eukaryota; kingdom Metazoa; phylum Chordata; class Mammalia; order Rodentia; family Muridae; genus Mastomys; species Mastomys natalensis. The sequence continues at coordinate 334,716 of JAJTUV010001245.1, read as the reverse complement.
TAGTGTGGGCTGTCCCGGAATCCCTGAGGTAGAACAGTCCGGGTAAGTTGGGTAGAGAAATGGTGTCAGGATCTGTCCAGATAAAGGAAGTATGTTCTGTGACTGGGCATCTAGAGGATAGAGAAAAATGTATCCTTGAGATCTAGGACTGAGAAATGCGAAGTCCCTGAGGGGATAGTGGAAAGAAGTGTGTAAGGGTTAGCCACAACAGGATGGAGGGGAACCACTGCAGAATTAATGTATCTGGGTCTTGAACCAGGAATAGATACCATTAGATTTCTTAACTGCTAGTATAGGGGTGTTAAAGGGGAAGAGGTGAGGTGAAGAAGTTTTTTTCCTTAAGAAGTCAGAAATGATAGGCTTGAGTCCCCTCAGGCTCTGGAGAGAGAGGGGTATTGAGCTTGGGTTATGTACCTGGTAGAGTTCAGTAACTGGATGACAACAGGAGAATGGTGTTTAGCAACAGAGGAGTTCTGGATGTCCCAGACTCGGGGATCTACATGAGAAGCTGGTAAAGGAGACAATATGTTAGGTTAGTATGCTGATTGGCTAGAAGGAGCAGCAGAGGAACTGCTGGCAAGCTTGGGTTTAGGCGAATAGGGGAGCAAAGGAAATAGAGGCTCCCAACTTAGCTAAAGATCACTTCCCAGTAAGGGACAAGACATGTCAAACTACCAAAAAGGTGAGAGGTATACCCCTAAAAAATGCAACTAAGTGGTGGGGTTTGATGAAGAAGGTTAAGGTTGTCCTCCTACCCAGATAACAAGGGAATGAGAGGGGGAAGTGGGTCCCCCAAACTCCGTCAGGACTGACTAAGTGCCCCAGTGTCCAAGAGGAAGGAGATGGGCTGCCCATATACCCAATGGCTACCCGGGGCTCCCTGCTTAGTGATGGCAATGGTGGGTCAAGGGAGCTTGGGCCTCTTCAGTCATCCATACCCAAGCCCAGGAAATAGGCTGGAGGGTTTTCTGGGAGTGATATCCCTCTGTTCTGTGCAACATGAGGGCAATCAATGGCCCAGTGTCCTCCTGATGGCACCTAGGACATGGCCCCTTTGGCTTGCATGAAGTTAGGGCAAGATCTCCCCAATGACCTTGTTGACCACATTTATAGCAGGGACCTGTTGTCTCTGAGCTTAGAACGACCAGTAGTCCAGGGGCATGGCAATGGCATATCGGATTTTTGTTTGTTGGCTTTCTCATCTCTTTATGGTACACTTGAAGGCCAGTGCTAAAACTTCTGCCTGTGAAGTTAGGGCCCCTCTCAGCTTTTTAAGTTTGTTTTTATGTCGGGTAGCTCTGGGAAAAGAATAGATCATTCAGAAGTTGTTACCTTCTGAGTTTTTAGGATCCAGATTAGTATACTGCCATAAAGCCTTTGTGAGGCGTTCTAAAAATTGAGATGGATTTTCCTGTTTGTCCTGGATGACCTTTTGGAGTTTTTTTAAATTACGTGACAGTTCACGTGGTGGAAGTCTGTGAATCCCACAGTAGCCAGAGGGTGGCGGTGGTTCTTTAGCGAGGCTGAGGCGGGGCTGGGGCAGAGAGCCTTCTTTCCGGCTCCAGGAGGCTCCTCAGACAGCAGCTTGCAGCCCGCCCAGGTGAAAGTTCCAGAAGTTCCTTCAGTGCAGGTTGCAGCTGTGGCACGGGTGCCCTTCCCCGCCTGCCGGGTCCTCGAGAGCTCCGGTGTCTCGCTGCTCCCGGCTAGGCCGGGCTGGCCCGGCAGGGAGACTCCTGGGACAGGCAGGTTTCGCCAGCAATGGTTGCAGCTGAGGGGCGTGGGCAAGCCCGCGCACACAGCAGCCGCGGTCGCAGGCTATGGTCAGTTGTAGCAGCCTGCCGGGTGACGGTCCACGTGGCCGTGATCGGTCACAGTTCCCACCCGCACTGGTCCCCCTGCGCTGGGCGCCACGACTGCCACAGCAGCTGGGACCTGGGACCATTCGCAGGGTTCCAGGTTTCCGCACCAATGTTGTGTTGGAATTGCGGTGTGGGAAGTGGACTCTGAGAATGTATGCGGTTGCCATGACAACAGATGCACGCGGGTCCCTGTCCCTTATGTGTGATATTCTTGAGTTTGGAGCCCATCTTCCAAGCCAGTTCCTATTACCAACACAATCTATAAAACTTCCCCACCTTAGTCCGAATGAGTGATTTCCTCAGCCGGGTTCTTTTGGACTGATGAACCCGCCCAGGAGCAGTTCCTAATACACCTGCCTTTATCTACTTTTAATCTGTTCTAATCTGGTCTATATATATGTGTCACCAAAGGAGAGAGAGAAAACGCCTATCACTTATCCCATCTGAAACCTCTCCGTCTCAGGTCCTCTCAGTTCACGTTACCCTCACATCCCTGTCTTCCACGCTCCTTCTAGAACGGCCCATTCAAGTCTAAACTTCCAAACTCTAGCAAACTGTTATTAAAAAATAAAGATAATAATAATAACAGGGTCAGAATCACAACAATCGCCCCACCTCCTGGTACCAGTTTCTGTCTTACTGTTAGGTCCAAATCAGGTCCCAAAAATGGTGGCTCTGGTGACACCACCCAAAACAAAAGGACTCTGGTTGTGTAAACAAAAGGATTGTTATGGGGTAAACAAAGGCTTAAACTGAGCATTTCTCAAGGTGGGTTTCTGTTTACCAGGAAAACCACTACTTCCCTTAGCCACCCCATGATCAATAGCTCGTATGCATATATGCATATACACATATGCAGGTTCTGATCCTCAGCCCTAACACAGCTCTCAAAGACACTTGAGTTAGCCGAGCAACAAGGATGGTAGAACCATTTTTTATTCAAACAGCTGCTCTTGATCCTTATCACTGGGTTTGATCCCCATCATCACATAAAAAAATAAAGTGTGGTGACGCACACCTGCAATCCCAGCAACCACTAAAGGGACAGATCAGAAGTTCTAAGGCATGGCTGGCCACATAATGAGTTTAAGGCCAGCCTGGGCTACTTAATACAAAATAACAAGGAAAGCCGGGCAGTGGTAGCGCACGCCTTTAATCCCAGCACTTGGGAGGCAGAGACAGGTAGATTTCTGAGTTCGAGGCCAGCCTGGTCTACAGAGTGAGTTCCAGGACAGCCCGGGCTACACAGAGAAACCCTGTCTCGAAACCCCCCCCCCCCACCAAAAAGAAAAAAGAAATAAATGCCATGTCTGAAGGCAGGCATAGTGGTTCACACTTGTAATCCCAGCAATCAAGAGGAAATAAACATGTTTGAGGACAGCTTAGATCCTGTCTAAATATATGTATATTATATGTATATATTCAGTAAAATAGGTCAAAAGGTAAAGACACTGCTGTCAAGCTTGACAACTGGAGTTTGACCACTGAGACATACATGGTAAGAGAGGACAGATTCCTGTAGATTGTCCTCTGGCTTCATCATACACCATGGCACATGCATACAAATAAACTAACAAGTGAAAGTATATGTCACTTCAGCCTTGAAAACGGTTATAATATCCTTGATCATTTCTTCCCTTCTGTTCCCATTGTTCTCCCTAAGAACAATCAAGCATTGGATTTAGAGAGTCATACTTTGTATCTATGTTTTTACTATATATGCCATCCCTGGATTCTTTTCTTTTCTTATTTTCCTTTTGCTTTTTGTGAGGTTTTTGAGACAGGATCTCTCTGTGTAGCTATGGTTATCCTGAAACTTGCTATGTAGACTAGGCTGGTATCAACTGAAAGAGATCCACGGGCTGCCTGACCTCCCAGCCTCCCAGCCTCTGCCTTTGCCTCCACCTCCACCTCCTTAATGTCAAAATGTATGAACTACCATTTCTCTCTCTCTCTCTCTCTCTCTCTCTCTCTCTCTCTCTCTCTCTCTCTCTTTCCTTTTTTGGGGGACGGTTTGGGGGCACTGTTTTTTGTTTCTTGTTGGGTTTGGTATTTTGGGTTTTGTTTTTCTATTCTTAAATCAGGGTCTCACTATGTAGCCCTGAGTAACCTGGAACTCAGATCAAGAGGACCGTAAACTGACAGAGCTCCACCTGCCTCTACCTCTCCCTCTCGTGCTAAGACAAAGATATGTGCCACCACCGCCCCTAGCCTTCATTTTTCATTTATTTATATATTTACTTATTTATTTCATTGTTTTGTTTATTGTTTCATTGTTTTCCTGAAGAATGAGCTGAGGTCCTTGCACATATCAGGCAAGCATTTTTAGAACTGCTGAGCTACAGCCCTGCTGTGTTAGTTTGTCTGATTGATTTGTAAAAGTTCTGTTGTGTTTTGTGAGTGGGCGGGAGGGTCAGGCGTCTCCTTTGTGGCTGAGCACTCTCCATCACTTTCTCCGCTGACTTCCCTTGACCACTGGTGAGTTTCCACAGCAGTCACCGGCCACTGTACAGGGAAACTTTCCCGATGAGGTCTCAGAACTGCACCAATCTGTGAGTAAAGAGAGACGAATTAAGGGCACTTTGATACTGTGTCTATGTGGCAAAATAATGGTAGGAGTTCACTTCTTAGCCCATTAGCTCCCAACCAAAGGTTCTTGGCCAGATTTGCAATCTCAGACTTGTGTTTTCTCTTCTAGGATTTTATGGAATCCTAAATGTTATTGTAACATTTTTGTGGTTTTGTTTTGTTTATTTACATCTTTATGCCATGTGTAATTTATTTTTTTTGAGATTTATTTTGTTTTTAGATGTATATGTATGTGCCTGAGTATGTATATGTGCACCAGATACTTGTGGCAGCCTGCAGAAGTCAAAAGAGACATTGGATCTCCAAGATCTGGTTACAAACCAGCCATGTGGATGCTGGGAATTGAACCCAGGTCCTCTAAGAACAGTAAGTGCTTTAACCACTGAGACATATTAAGAACTTAAAAGCAGAGGGCAGAGGCATAGCGATGCACGCCTTTAATCCCAGCACTTGGGAGGCAGAGGCAGGTGGTTTCAGGCCAGCCTGGTCTACAGAGTGAGTTCCGGGACAGCCAGGGCTACACAGAGGAATCCTGTCTCAAAAACAAACAAACAAACAAAAAAACCACAACCAAAAAAGAAGTAAAGAAAGAGAGAGAGAAAGAAGAAATGAAAGAAGGAAGGAAGGAAGGAAGGAAGGAAGGAAGGAAGGAAGGAAGGAAGGAAGGTAGGTTATGAGCAGGAGTGGAAAAATTGCTCGGTGATTAAAAACATTTGCTGCTCTTGCTAAGGAGCTGAGTTTGAATGTCAGCACCCACACAGGGCAGTTCATAACTGCCTGTAACTCCAGCTCCAGGGCACCAGTGCCCTCTTCTAACCTTCCCAAGCACACTCATGTGCACAAGCCACGCACATAAACAATTCACTGAAAATAAAACTTACGGGCTGGAGAGATGGCTCAGCGGTTAAGAGCACTGACTGTTCTTCCAAAGGTCCTGAGTTCAATTCCCAGCAACCACATGGTGGCTCACAACCATCTGTAATAGGATCTGATGCCCTCTTTGTGTGTGTCTGAAGACAGCTACAGTGTACTCTTATAAAATAAATAAATCTTAAAAAAAGAAAGAAAGAAAAGAAAGAGAAAAGAAAACTTACTTTAAAACCATAATAGTAGGGTCTGATTGTGTTTGGGGCTGTGGCATTACAGCAAAGAGTAAAAGCCCCTATTTCTCTTCTCCTATGAACGACTATTTAGTAGAAGTAACAACATGAACACACACCGTAAGGACCAGCATGAGAGACTGCCGGGAGAAAGCTACAATCCAGGAGAAGACTGAGACTGGCAGAGGTGGAGCAGTTAGGGAGGCAGGGACAGCTTTTAGACAGGAGGTACAGCAGCAGGAGGGGTTGCTGTGGGGTCAAGAAGAGTAGGGAAGCGAGGGAGCAGTGAGAGACCAGGCCATCCAGTTAGGGTACAGCCAAAGGAGTAAGAGGCCTCGGAAGCTCAGGACAGTAGTTTATCTGAATGGAATGGCAACTATAGGTCACACGCACACACTAATACTGCACACTCATGCAACCACACTCATGAACACACGCACAAGGGAAAAAAGAAAACAGAGGTGGGGGGATTGAATTTTTCTTGAACATCACAGAAGAGCCAGACCACGAGGAAGTGTGCTGTGAAGCTGTCTCTCCTAGAAATGGCCGCATAAGCAAGGCCCAAACAGTGGCAAGATCAATAGACATGCTAATGTGGAAGGGGGAAACGTTCATGGGGTCCCACCCCTAGACAAGGAATTATAGGCATCTAATGACTGCTGGGAGAGGAAGCATCAGCCTCTCCCAGGGATGAGCCCCTTATCCGTTGTCCAGTCCAGAGAGGTCAGCCCTGAAACCATGTGCACAGCAACAAAAATGACTCCGCAGCTTGTATTTGTATATTTGTGCATATACCAACGTATGTCTGTGTGTGTATGTGTGCGTGTGTAACAAGAATAATCAAAAAAAAGGAGGATATCAGTTTGAAAATAGAGGGATAGAAGCTACAGGAGGGTGAGTGGCTACAGGGAGGAAAAAGAAAGGGAAAGCAATATAATTCTGCTTTTATTAGAAATAAATAAAAGCCAGGCTGTGGTAGCACACACCTGTGGCCCAGCACTGGAGAGAAAAAGGCAGGCAGATCTCTTTGAGTTCGAAGCCAGTTTGGTCTACAGAACAAGTTCCAGGAAAGCCAAGGTTACACAGAGAAAGCCTGTGTCGATTAATTAATTAATTAATGCTTTACAATTAAAAAAAAAAAACAGATAGCGGGGCGGTGGTGGCGCACGCCTTTAATCCCAGCACTTGGGAGGCAGAGGCAGGTGGATTTCTGAGTTCGAGACCAGCCTTGGTCTACAGAGTGAGATCCAGGACAGCCAGAGATACACAGAGAAACCCTGTCTCGAAAAACCAAAAAAAAAAAAAAAAAAAAAAAAAAAAAGATTTGTACTGAGGCTGGTACCCTCCATGACTTAGTCTGAGGCTAAGGCTATGCGGCATCAAGTCTGCTCAGAAGATCTCCTGGATGCAAGGACCAGAGCGGTGCTGATGGAGAAGGGGTATATCGCTGCTGATCTTACTAATTCACGATCATAATACATGACTGTCAGAGATGTAGTCATTGGTCAACTCATACCGAGGCCAGCAAGCTTTCCGCCCTCACGGATAAAAGATTATACTTAAGGAGCTCACTTGAGAAGCCAGGCCTCATTCGCTCCACTGTCATCAGATCAGCAGCAGGAGTACCTGTGGGGACATCCCTTTTTGTCCCCTAAGACCTAAGACTTGAGGTCCCTCCCCTTAAACAGTGAGAGGGAAACCACAGGTGAGTAGGATTTGTTATTATTATTTTTATATTATTATTATTATTATTATTCAGGCAATGTTGTGTATTGAACTCAAGCATTCTGAGCAAGAGCTCAGTGCTGAGCTACATCCTTGACCCTTTTTTCCTTTTTAAGTTTATTGATTTCATTTATATGAGTACACTGTCGCTGTCTTCAGACACACCAGAAGAGTGCATCGGATCCCATTACAGATGGTTGTGAGCCACCATGTGGTTGCTGGGAATTGAACTCAGGACCTCTAGAAGAGCTGTCAGTGCTCTTAACCATTGAGCCATCTCTCCAGCCCCATCCTTGACCCTTGAATTTGAATTTTTACCTCTTCTACACTATAATTCCCTCCTGCAACTTTCTAACTTTCCAGTGCGTAACATCTGTTGTGGGTCTCCCAGTGTATTTGCCTGGGAAGTCTAAAGAGAAGTATCCACCTTTCTCTTGTCCTCCTAGCTCCTGCAGAAAGATTGTGGCAATGGCTGTGTGGGGGTGAGGATGATGACACTGTAACCCAGAAGAAAATCCAACCCTGGAAGAACCAAAGAAACTTTGTCAAAAAGGCATCTTCCGTCAGCAAGCTAGCAAAGGCTTCTTCCGAAAGAGGTGGAGGGAAGGCAGACAGCTGTGCTGCATGACACTTGCATTATACTGCATTCCTAACTGCAAGACATTCGGTTAGGCAATCTTGATGCAATGGAGCCTTGAGTACAACTCAGTGATCGAGTGTGTGCTTTGCAGGCATAAGGCTCCTGGTGGATCCCCGGCGTCTTTACACATTCCCAAAAAGATCACCCCATTTTTGGATTTGAAAAGAAGTCGTCGACATAAGATATTCCACTTGTGTATTTGTGTGTGCTTGTGTGTTACGGTACATGTACATGACTGTGCGGTGGGAAGCCAGAGGAGCTGAAGTTATGAGCTGCCCAGTAAGGATTCTGGGAACCGAATTCAGGTCCTCTCCAAGAGCAGTGCGCCATCTTAACCTCTAAGCCATCTTGCCAGCCCTTAACACAATGCTTAAATCCTAGAATAATTTATGTTGAGAAGAATGAGTTAATGTATCAGCCACTCTTTGCTAGGAGAGACTGACACCTCCTATCTTTAATTAGATCGTCTCTCTTGGTGGTAGTTTGATGTTTCTACCACCAGGTGGCAATGTCCTGCCGCCTTCCATCTACACACTAGGTATGTTGGAGAAATCAGGTTAGTCTTCTAGATACACATAATAAACGCTTGCTTAAAAATGAAAGAATTCAGGGCGAACGAGAAGTCAATCGGTGACTGCCTCTTCCTTCCCCCCTTTTTTTTCTCTGTCTTTGGTTTCCATAGGAATCTGTGTTTAACCAGCAACTTGGAATCCATTTTTTTTCCTCTGGGCTTCTGAGCAACGGCAGAAATAGCAATTGTTGAAAACTAGAGACAGTGTAGTAAGTTTGAACAGGGAATGCCTACAGACACAGAAGGCATGATGGGAAGATGGGGGCGGCGCTGCATAGGGAGCTGGGAAAGGCGGATAATGCTCTTCAGCACAAAAAAGAAAAAGAGAGGAGTCAGTTGGCTTAGGGTTTTTTGGGGGGTTTGGTTTTGGTTTTTGAAGAAGGAGTTGTTTTGTTTGCTCTCATGACTGGCCAGCCACTAAAATACTTAGTAAAGAAGAAACTCTAGATCAATAAAGAACAGTTTATTGAGTACACCGAACACCTAGCATTGACTCTGCCACCCACGTACACACATACACACAAATAACAATAAATTTCCCGGCCGGGCAGTGGTGGCGCACGCCTTTAATCCCAGCACTTGGGAGGCAGAGGCAGGCGGATTTCTGAGTTCGAGGCCAGTCTGGTCTTCAGAATGAGTTCCAGGACAGCCAGGGCTACACAGAGAAACCCTGTCTCAAAAAACCAAAAAAAATAAATTTCCAAATTTAACCATAGTCATTGTGATCTGCCTTTCATCTCTATAGCTAGAAGTGAACTTTCCTTTCTCTGATCCTTTCTCTGAAGAGGGAAGACTCATTTGTTGCCTACCCAAGTCAGCAAGGTGAAGTTAGCTATGAAATGCAGTGAGTTTGGAAGATTGCAAGGCCTAGCTAGGTTAAATGCTTGCACTGAATTCTTCTGAATCTCCACCACAATCCTGTAAGTGCTAATGGCAATTTACATAGGAAGAAACTAAGACCCATCCATAGGAGTTAAAAAAGATGCCTAGGGAAATACAGGTGATAAGAGGAGTCATTTAAATTTAAGCCAAGCTGCAGATTCTTCATTGTACACACAACAGACTTGTAACACAACAAATGTGTTACAGTTTCAGTTCCCTAATTTATGGTTTATTACTTTAGGTCAATATATATAGGATGGTGGATATCTGTAGAGCAGAAATGATAGAAAAAAACTTCTCTTGCATAATATTCCTATTTTCCAGAACCTCTTCTCAATCATCTTTTCTATCAGACTCCTACTAATTAACACACACACACACACACACACACATACACACATACACACACACACCATTACCACCACCACTACTCAACCAAAAAAAAAAAAAAATGGTGAAAATTGTTGAACAAATAGAAAAACAAATGTCCTACTAAAACCTCATAGACATATAATCTGGTCATCGAGTCCCTTCCATGTCACGTCCAGTCTTTACCCCAAATCCACTGCCCCTCTTCCCACCTCTGTCTACTTCTCCATGTCCCAGCCACCCTGTCCCCAAGTATCATCACAGCCAGGTCTGTCAGCTCACTCCAGGAATCCCAGCACCTAAGAAACTGAGCAATGATTGTCACTTGGTTCAAGGCCAACTCGGGCTACATAGTGAGTTAGCTCCAGGCCAACCTGGGTTAAAAAGCCATCCACCTCCTGTAAAATAATCTTCTACCAACTGTCCCTGCCTCCAGAATCTCTATAGGGTCACTAGCTCCTGGCTTGTCTTGCCTGTTGGGATACCCCAAGAAGTATTCTATCCCTGCTTACAGGGAGGGCACCCCGGGTTTCTCAAAAGTATGGATGCAAGGATCATGGAAACAGTGGCTCTCACTTACGGTTGCTCTCTGCACCGCACCCAGCACTCTCATCTGATGCTAATGGGTGATGATGGTGGTAACTGGGTGCAGGAGATTGAACCTAGGGCTGTGCATATCCAAAGCACACTCCTTCTGTGCTACACTCACAGCAGCTGGTCTACCTTTGCTCTTACCCAGAGGCCTAGAAGTGATCCAACTCTTTCTGAGACTTGTCTTCCTGTGTTGAGGACCCAGGTCAGTAACGCAGCTGGACTCACCCCAGTCCCTTTCTTTTCTCTCTCCTTCCCTCTTTCTTCTTTTCCTCCTTTCTTTTCTTTCTTTCTTTCTTTTTTTTTTTTTTTTTTTTTTTTTTTTTGGATACAGGATCTTACTATGTAACCCTGATTGGCCTGGAAATTACCATGTAGAATAGGCTGACCTCAAACTCATAGAGATCCTCCTGCCTCTGTCTCTCTAATCTGGGATGATTAAAGGTGCGTGCCACCATGCCATGCTCTAATTTTTAAAAGAAATCTAAATGTTCTTGGCTTTTATAGCATGGGCATTAGGAGATAGAGATGAAGCTCACTTGCTAGAATGTTTATATAGCATTCATGAGGACCTGAGGCCAATGCCCAGCCCCCCAGTAAAATCTGGAGTGGTGGTATAATTGGTGAAATCTCACCACCCAGGAGGCAGAGCAAAAGGATCCAAGTTCAAGGTCATGCTTGACTACATTTTAAGGCCAGCCTTATACTTATTTTATAAGATTGTACCAATAAAAACAACAAAGAGATGCCATCAAAAGATTAAAGTCCAGCCTTAATCCTAGCACTCAGGAGGCAAAGGCAGGCAGATCTCTGAGCCAATTCTAGGCCAGCCATGGCTACATTGACTCTATCCAAAAAAAACAAAAACAAAAACTATAAAGTCCAATTACAAAATTGATGTGTAAGGCTAGAAAAGTGGCTCAATGGTAGAGTGTTTTCTATACTAATAATGAGCAAGCTTCCATCTCCAGCACTAGAAATGTTTAAGGAGTATAACAATAGTCATCCAATGGTGGTGGCACACACCTTTAATCCCAGCACACAGGAGGCAGAGGCAGGCAGATCTCTGTGAGTTCGAGGCCAGCCTAGTCTACAGAGCTAGTTCAAGGACAGCCAAGGCTACACAGAGAAACCCTGTCACCAAAAATAAAACAGAAAAAAATTCTATACATTGGGACACATACCCACACTCACACACTCATGGATGTACAGAAGCACACATATACTAATACACACCACACACACACACACACAAAACACACCACACGGAAGTAGGACTAAAAGGGAAGAGGAAGATCAGGAGGAAGATCAGGAGGAAGAGGAGAGCACAGGAAAATACTGGGTTGTGTGATGGCTATTCTTGGTTGTCAACTTGACTACATCTGGAATTAACTAAAACCCAAGCAGCTGGGTACACCTGTGAGCGATTTTTTTTTTTTAAGTTTTATTTATTTATGTTTGTGAATGCACTCTTGCTCTTTTCAGACACACCGGAAGAGGGCATCAGATTCCATTACATATGGTTGTGAGCCAGCATGTGGTTGCTGGGAATTGAACTCGGGACTCTGGAAGAGCAGTCAGTGCTTTTAACCGCTGAGCCATTTCTCCAGTCCCCAAAGATTATAGGATTTTTTTTTGTTTTTTGGGTTTTTTGTTTGGTTTTTGGTTTTTGGTTTTTTCCAGTCTGTGAGACGAACTCACTGTGGAGCAAAGACTGGACTCGAACTTGGAAAGCCACCTGCTCTGACTCCCAAGTGCAGCGATTACAGCAGTGCAGCAGTGCACCACCGGCTGGCTGGCTGGCTGCGATTTATTTATTTATTTATTTATTTATTTATTTATTTTTAATTGTTATTATTGAATCATTTGAAGTGTAAAGAGCAACCCTAAATCTGTATCTTTTGAGGTAGAAAGACCCACCTTAAATCTGGGCCACCCCTTCTGGTAGCAGCCTGTATAAAGAATGTGGGAAGGAGGATGCTAGTCTTGGCTTGCTCGCCCTCACTCTCACTGCCAAGTCCATTCCTTCACTGTCATTAGAGCCCACTTCTAATTAGTCTTCCCCCCCAACAAAGTTAAAGAAATGGTAAATTCTAGAAAGAACTAAGACCATCTGGGACATCCAGCCTCGGGAACCAAACAACTGGATTCTTGGACTGGAGAGGCAGCCATTGTTGGAATAGTCAGACCACAGGCTGTAAGCCACCCTAATATAGCCCATCTTTATAAATATAAATTCATTCTATCTGTTGTTTTTCTAGAGAACTCTGGCTAATACAGGGTTGTAAATATCATAAACTATACTATATACATGTATCATGTATAAAAATATCATAATGAGGTTATATAAAACCCAATATATGCTATTGAGACCATCTGTTCAACTAGTGAATGTGAATGAATAGTCTCTACCAAGGACATATTAAAACGATTTGCATTTAAAGTATTGACAACTAGGAATTAGGTATCAACAAGAATAGTCTCAGCATTTAGGACCTGGGCATGCTCCAGTGGTAGAGGGTGTGTATGCTTAACAGGTACTTAAAGCCTCAATCTAAAGATCATTCCCAGCACAAAAAGAGAAAGGGATTTTTTTCCCTGTAATTAAGTTAGTCACCACAGGCTTCCTTTCCTTTCGTGCTCTCTAAAATGGAATGGATTATTATCTGACAGCTTAATAAATAAACAATAGTTTAACTAATCAGCTGCTGAGATCTCTCTTATATAATTGTGAACCACCATGTGGTTGCTGGGAATTGAACTCAGGACCTCTGGAAGAGCCAGTGCTCTTAACCACTGAGCCATCTCTCCAGCACCCCAGCAGCTGAGATCTTAGTCTTCTCCCTAACAAAGTTAAAGAAATAGTAAATTCTAGAAAGAACCAAGAAAATAAGTTACTATCTGCTTTACTTCCCACTTGTTTCTGCATGTGTGTGCGCGCCCTTGTGCGTGCACTCGTGTGTGTGTGTGTGTGTGTGTGTGTGTGTGTGTGTGTTTGTGTGTTTTTGCATAAGTAAATGTGTACAAGGTGAGAGTGTAACATGGAGTATTTTCTCAGGTCACTCCATCTTATTTTCTTTAAGATTTTTTTTTTTTTTGTTTTTGTTTTTGTTTTCCGAGACAGGGTTTCTCTGTGTAGCCCTGGCTGTCCTGGAACTCACAACTGTAGACTAGGCTGGCCTCGAACTCAGAAATCCGCCTGCCTCTGTCTCCCAAGTGCTGGGATTAAAGGCGTGTGCCACCACCGCCCTGCTAAGATTTATTTTTAATTATGTCTATGTGAATGCATGGCCCTCAGAGGCCAGAAGAGGGCATCAGATCCCCAGGAACTGGAGTTGTAGGTAATTAAAATGATCTCTCCTAGGCGCTGGAACTGAACACAGGCCTCTGAAAGAGCAGTAAGTGCTCTTTAATTGCAGAGCATCTTTCCAGCCCCTCCATCTTGGTTTTTTTTGTTTTGTTTTTTGTTTCTGAGACACCTGGAGTTCACCCAATGGCTAGACTAGCTGGACAACAAAGCCTACCTGTCTCAGTCTCATAGTTCAGGGACTACAGAGAAAGCATTCATAACGATTCTCAAGCTTAGACAGCAAACATTTTACATGTAGAGCATCTCCCCAAGGTCTTTGCCTTCCAGGTTGTGGTAAACGGGAAGAACAAATTCCTAAGAAAAACTCTGATTCCTGGGAGCCTTTAAAAAACCATTTTACTTCTGTGTGTCTCAGTTTCCTCATCTGCAAAGTGAAACTTAGAGATGGTCCCTAAGACCTTTCTACCTCCAAACCCTGGAAGCACTTTTCTACTAAACTGAAATGACTCATGGTTTCTCTCCTTCCTCTCCCTCTCCCCCTCCCCCTCTTCCCCCTCTTCCCTCCCTCCCCCTACCCCCCCTTCCCTCTCCCCCTCTCCCCCTCTCCCTCTCTCCCTCTCTCCCAAGTTTCTCTATCTAGCCCTGGCTATCTTAAACTTGCTCTGTAGACCAGGCTGGCCTCAAACTCAGACATCCACCTCCCTTAATGAAATTAAAGAGGTGATCCCACCACACCTGACCAAAAGGAATCATAGTTTCTAAACAGTATGTGTATTGCCCACACTGCCCTCCAAAAACTGTGTCTCAACACTTAGCCCTTCCTTATCTTTTGATCTCCTTTCGGACAGCTTTTTTTTTCTTAGGGTTTTTTGGGTTTCTCAACTTCCTGTGTGCCTCTCTAATTCCTGATCTAGTCCTTGATTATTTTTTTTTTTTACTGTGTAACCCTGGATCCTTGGAATTTTAACAAATACACGCACACATGCACACATGCACACACAGGCACCACTCCCGCCTCTCCCGGTCTCACTCTAGCCTTCTCTGCCCTTTCCCCACACCCTCCCTTTCCTGGTCCATTACTTTCTCCCCTTAAAAAACTCAAGTTCCTCTGGTATTTAAAGGAAAAGCAAAAAGAGTAAGCCCTATCCTTCCTCTTTCGAATGTTTAAATTCTTGACATTCCTGAAGGAATGAACTCTGAATGACCATCCTTGATCTTCACTCCCTCCCACTTCCTCTAAAACACCATGGCAACTGCTACCCGAAGTAGGTTGGCACAGTTATCCAGTAAGACCAGGAACTCTGAACTCTGGTTTACTCAGCAGTTTGCACAGGGCACTCCCCTTCACTCCATACCATACTGCTTATGTACTTTTGCTAGCAGGACAACAACACGACAATACATGCAATGCCAAAGCGGGTGGATGGTACATATTTCCTTGTAGATGATTGATATATGGTTTTGGTGGTGGTGATGGTGGTTTTGGTTTTTTGAGATAGAGTTTCTCCGTGTAGCCCTGACTTTCCTGGAATTCGTTCTATAGACCAGGCTGGCATCAAACTCACAGAGATCTGCCTGCCTCTGCCTCCTGAATGCTGAGATTAAAGGAATATGTGGAATAATTGGAATATGCAGAATATGCCACCATCACCCAACTCGATATCTATTTTTTTTTTAGATTTATTTTATATACAATGTTCTCCCTGCATATATGCCTGTACACCAGCAGAGGGCACCAGATCTCACTGCAGATGGTTGTGAGCCACCATGTGGTTGCTGGGAACTGAACTCAGGAGACAGAGGCTGCTCATCCACCTCTGAGCCATCTCTCCTGCCCAATGTTTACTTTTTTTTTTTTTTTGGTTTTTCGAGACAGGGTTTCTCTGTGTAGCCCTGGCTGTCCTGGAACTCACTCTGTAGACCAGGCTGGCCTCGAACTCAGAAATCCGCCTGCCTCTGCCTCCCAAGTGCTGGGACTAAAGGCGTGAGCCACCACTGCCCGGCTACTTTTTTTTTTTTAATCTTGACATTTAAGCCATTTTCAGATCTGTAGCCAAGAAAGTGTGGCTCTTGAATGAGGCAAAAATCAGCAGGATGTTGGGCAACGAAGTGCCACACTGTGGTGAAGGAAAGGCTGTCCAATCAAGCATGTTTCCACTTCTCCAGTTGCCAGCTTTGAGACCTTGAGCAAGCAGCTCGGAAGCCTCCCTACACCCAGCCTGCCTACTTGTAGGTTAAGACTTGCTGAGTGTACAAAGAGAACAGAATGAATACGTTCTACCTTTTATGAAATCAGAGTCTCCAACCAAATCTAGGTATATAATGTAACCTTCGTAAAGTGACCTTAATGCTAAAATAAGATAATATATTCAAAGAGCCAAAATGAAGATTATTGTTATCAGTAGAAATCAGACATGTATTTCAGATTCCTTTTTTTTTTTTTTTTTTTTTTTGGTTTTTTGAGACAGGGTTTCTCTGTGTAGCCTGGTTTGTCCTGGAACTCACTCTGTAGACCAGCGGCCTCGCCAGGCGGCTCAAACTCAGAAATCCACCTGCCTCTGCCTCCCAAGTGCTGGGATTAAAGGTGTGTGCCACCACGCCCAGCATATTTTCAGATTCTTTTTTTTTTTTTTTTTTTTTTGATTTTTCGAGACAGGGTTTCTCTGTGTAGTCCTGGCTGTCCTGAAACTCACTCTGTAGACCAGGCTGGCCTCTAACTCAGAAATCCGCCTCCTCTGTCTCCCAGGTGCTGGGATTAAAGGAGTGTGCCACCACCCCGGTGGTATTTTCAGATTCTTAATTCAGTCCTTTCCCAAATAAGTTATAGAACCAAAGCATTCTAGTTCTTCAGAAGGTAGAAAATGGCTTCATACTGCCTCTATTTCTATAAACCAGCTAGAAAAAGAATGGAGATTTGTCCGGAGAAAAGAGTCATCAAATGAAACACCAAAGGTTTCTTGGGCCTCTCTACATGTCTACAGTTTTACTTTTATGGCAAATCCTTCTCACAGTCACACGACTAAACATGCATTAATCTTACTACCACCAAGCACTGCCCGCAGTTGTACATACGGGGCCACAAGTTTTCTACTCAGTCTAGCCATGAAAACAATCTGCACTCCTTTAATTACCTAGTGGCTGGAGGTTAGAAGCCAGCAGCTTCGCGTGCTGTTTCAGACTTCACTCTGCAGAAGAAGGAGCTAAGATACCGTTTGAAGTTTTAGTTTTACAGTCAGAGAGTCTGATCAAGTACTGCAGTAAGGTGCAGCATGTGACAACTCCATAAATCCTTCATGCAATTACAGTATTTGGGATCACCAGTCCAAAGGCACTGGGAACAAGGGTATCCAAAGGTACTCATTTCTCCTGGAATCTCATCCTGTTCCCCTCTCTGGTCTTTCACAGTTCTGACATCTGTTAGCTTTGATGTTGTGCTCAAATGACAAAGTTGTATGCAAGAAGTCTCCTGAAAAAATCAAACAAAACTGATCAGTTTGCTTTAAAATGCAGTTTGTCAAGACAGGGGAGCTACCTAGGTGGTCAAAAGTACTTGCTGCCCTTTCAGAGGACCAGAATTAAAATCTAAGCACATGTTCATTGGCTTAACACTGTGGATAGAACCCAGCTTCAGAGGAATCTGAGACGCTTTCTGACCTCTGTTGACACCTACATTCATATGCACTTATCTGCTTACATAAATACAAATTATAAAAAGAAATCTTTATAAAGCAATTTGCCTTTTCATGACCTCATGGGAGGGGGAGATAAGCAAGGGGAGGAGTGTACTCACTTTGTAGTCCTGGCTAGCCTAGAATGCCTTATATAGCTCAGAATGGTCTCCAATTCACTATCCTCCTGCCTCAGCTTCCTAAGTACTGTGTTGACAAATGTGAGCTACTTATCCTGGCCTTGATGGAGTTAGTTTTGACACAAAATTAGCTTCATGCTTATGTTGGTTCTATTTTATTTTACTTTATTCTGTTGAGACAAAGTCTCCCTGTCATGTACCCCTGGCTGTCCCGGAACTCACAGAGATCTGCCTGCCTCTGCCTTCCAAGTCCTGGGATTAAAGGTGTGCCCTACCATGCCTGCCACACTCCTCACCATTTTTTTTAAGATTTATTTATGTGTAAGGGGGTTGGGGGGACAGTGTTCAGTTGAGTACAGGTGTTTGATCTCATGGAACTGAAGTTACAAATGGTTGTGAGCTACCTGATGTGGGTGCTGAGAACCAAATTTGGGCCCCCTGGAAGAGCAGCAAGTACTTTTAACTACTGACCCACCACTTCAGCCTTTCATTTCAGTTTCTTGTGGTGGAGGACAGAACCTAGTACCTTACAGAACCCAGGCAAGAACAAGTGCTGCTCTGAGCTCCTGGATATTTGTAGTTGGTTTGTTATTTTTGGGTATGTCCACTTGTATGGCCTCGATAGAAGTGTTGCTATGCTGAGCTCAAGGCCTGGCCTCAAATTTTCTATGTCACCAAGGATTATATAAAACTCATGATCCTCCTACCTCTACCTCTCAAATCCTAGAATTACCGATGTGGGCCACTGTATCTTGTTTTATGTAGTGCTGGGAGTAAACCTAGACCTCCTGCATAGTAGGCAAGCACTCTACCAACCAACCTACTATATCCCCAGCCCCTTGGTATTTTAATAATCACACTTAAGAAGAAGACAGGCAGGCAGGAGAGATGGCTCAGCACTGGCTGCTCTTCCAGAGGTCCTGAGTTCAATCCCCAGCAATCACATAGTGGCTCTCAACCGTCTATGATGGAATCTGATTCCCTCTTCTGACTGATTTCTTGTTCTATCATGCAGGTATACATGCAAATAGAGACACATATACATAAAATACATAAATAAATAAGTCTTTCAAAAATAAAAATTATAAAAAGAAGGTGAAATGATCATCTTTCCAAAAGCAATCTACAGGTACAATGCAATTCCCATCAAAATTCCAACACAAGTTTAAAGACCTTGAAAGAGCAATCGTCAACTACATATAGAAAGCAAAAAACCCAGGATTGCTAAAACAATCCTGAGGAATAAAAGAACGTCTGGAGGAATTACTATTCCAGATATCAAGCTGTACTACAGAGCAGTAAGAGTGATAAGACCTGCATGGAATTGGTACAGAAACAGACAGGTTCATCAGTGGAATGAAATCAAAGACCCAGAAATAACCCCACATACCTACAGACACTTGATTTTTGACAAAGAAGCTAAAACCATACAATGAAAAAAGAAAGCATCTTCAACAAATAATAATAAATAAATCTTTTTTAAAAAAAGAAAGAAAGAAAGAAAGAAGAAAGAAAGAAAGAAAGAAAGAAAGAAAGAAAGAAAGAAAGAAATAGACAAACAGGCAGGAGTGTCTGGTTACCAGGAAGCAGCAGGGGATTTAGTCTGTGTTGTTTCAGAAAAGACAACTGTGGAAGAAGTGACAAATAGGCACTATGTTCCACAAAGGAGCTAGACACAACTCATTATTATTGCTTGTGTCTGTGTGTGTGTGAGAGAGGTATTCATGTATTGTGTATATGTGTATATTCATACATATACGAGTATATGTATTTGTCTGGTCCATGTGTGTATGATGAGAGTATTGATGTACATGTATATGTGCTTGTGTGTATGATGTGTATGTGTATGTGAATATATGTGCATATATGTGTGTATGTATGATATATGTGTGAGTGTGTGTACCACAGCCTGTATGTGAAGTCGAGAGAACAACTTTTAGGAATCATTCTGTCTCCCACAGGTCCCAGGGACTGACCTGGGGTCATTAGACTTACACAGCAGGTGTGTTTACCCATGAACTATTTTTCTGGCCCCTTCATATACATTTTAGCAAAGCCAGAAACAAGCTCTATACACAAATGAGGGAACTGGCTTATGCTCTAGCCATCTGGTTTTTTGGCAACTAATGGCCTTAACAATACTATAAACCAGTTCTAGAACTCATTAGACCAGTGGACAATAAGGAAACCCAAACTAGAAATGCTGGTAAATATTAGAAAATATCATAAAGAAACTCAAATCTACCAGCTTTTTATCTAGAATATCTCCTAAGTCTCAGGCTTCCAGGAGGGACCAAACAGTGTCAGTGGTGGAAAAAAATCTCTTTTTCCTATTGTGTATTATTTCCAGTGCCCTTCAGAACCTCTTCAGGGTCTTGGAAACTAAGTCCTTAGTTACATTTTCCAAGAATTAGATCACAGATTGAAGAAGAAAGATTGCTACACTTCTGTTTTCTTGTCACAGGTCTCTTCCTTTTTTCCGTTTCTATCTCTCCTTTCATTCTCTTCCTCTCCTGTCCTTTCTCTCCTTCTCCCTCCCTCTTTCCCCCTCCCCTCCCCTCTCCACTTCACCACACACAGAAATCCCTTTTGAAAGGGGCTTTTTTTCCAACTCAGTGAAGTAAAGTCTTTACCCCTTTGTGGGGAAGGCTCATTAACATTCCCTCAGCAGCATCTCTTCAAGGATTCTACTTTTGTAACTCCGTAGGGAGGTCAAGAGGCCACAATGGAGAGGTAAAAAAGAAAAAAAATGTGGTAAAGAGGAGGAGGTGGAAGAATGGAGAGGAGGGAAGGAGACCTTCCTTTCATAATAAGGCCGCAAGGAGAGGGAAAATAGGAAAAGATGAAGATGGCGGAGACTCAGAAAAAAGACAAATATGTGTCCCAAGTATACCCCTTAGACATTACCCAGATGTCTGAGCAAACCAGAATGCTGTGCGCCTGCTCTTTTTTCTCTTTCTCACAAAGGGAATAAATGATGCAAACAACAGGAAGGGGGTAACAGGACACAGGCCATTGCACTGAAAAGCCAGAATTTTTCCTGCCTCTCCTACAATGGTCTGGTGATGACTGATGGCCCTTTAAAATTGCTTAAAATATGCATTAAAATGTGAGGAGCAGGAGTTCCGAAACTAGAAGGTGAGGCAGCCACTCAGGACCCTGGCAATAAACGTCTGGTAAAATAGTAGAGATTCTCGGAACTCCACAGTGAGCAATGAGTTGCCAAGCCTCTCCACAAGTGGCACCTTCCTCCTCGTCAACTCTAGCATCGTTTCTGTCACCAGTAGCCCTCCTTCTCTCTTTTAGTATTTGTCAAACTAGCCAGGACTTGTCCAGACAACAGAGCTTTGCATCATCGAGCATAAAGGGAAGAAATAATGCTTTTCTAATTGGTATTTCAAATGTTCCCTTGCCTGAGTCAGAAAAGAAAAGGTATACACAGTTAAGCAAGGGAATTCGGATATTATGACTAGAAGATAGGGCATGACTGGAATATTCTAGACCTAATACTACTCACCCGGGTAGGACACCATAATTAGAAGTTAAAGAATAATACAGTAGGTGACTGGAGACTTATGGCTGTTGCTTTAATTTTTTAAAAATTAGGGTGGGGTGGTTTATGTTTATAATCCCAGTATTCTAATGGTTGAGGCAGGAGGACTGCTGTGAGTTCCAGGTTAGTGTAGATTACACAATGAATTCCAAGTTAGCCTGGGCTACAGAGTAAAAGCCCTATCTCAAAACAACAACAGCAGCAGCCTGTTGCTGTTTTTCTGACTAAGAATCTATTTGTAGCTGGTGCTAGCCTTAAATTTAGGATTCTACTGTCTTAACTTCTTAGATATTAGGATTGCAGGTGCAACAGTGTGCCTAGCTGGATCAATTCCTTTTTTTTGTTTTCCCCCCTTGGTGATGAGGATTAAACTAAAGCCATTCACTGATCTAGGCAATGCTCTGCGGGTAAACTGCAGCACAGCCCCCTTGCCACATTATTAAAGGTCTAACTTGACACCCATGAGAAGTCCTTCACACAAAATCCTTGACTGTTATTTTCTACCTGTGAAGACATTAAAGAGGACTCACAGATTCAGTACAGCCTCCTCTCAGCCTTTCTTCTGAAGTGCAGAAGGAAATCATCTGCTGTCCTGTCTTCTCACAAGCATCCCTTCCACTGAGCGACCTGGACCGACCAGGAGAGACAGCGCCCACAGTGCGTGCTACTTTAGATGAAATTTCTTAGGATGTATCCCTTTTTCTTTGCACACGAGCTGTCTTGTGACACTCTGCTTTCCTGACACAATAAAATATGTCCTATTTGTGTGTGTGTGTGTGTGTGTGTGTGTGTAGTCTTGGGGAGACTACCTAACCTCCGTGCACCTTCTGATTTACTTGTCACCAGGATCTCCAGCACAGAGCAGTCTTATAAAACCTGCTATGGATGTTGTATGTGGTGACACCTGTAATTCTAGCACTTGAGAGGTAGAGGCAGGCAGATGTATGTGAATTTGAGGCCAACCTGTCTACACAGTGAGTTCCAGGTCAATCAGAACGACAAAATATGTGTGTGTGTGTGTGTGTGTGTGTGTGTATGTGTGTGTGTTGTGGGGGTAGGGGCTACTGGGGGCGACACAATGGCTCAGCTCTTGCTGGTCAAGTCTGACAAGCTGAGTTGGATCCCAAAACCTGGATCCAGATGTAAGGAGAAAACCAACTCCACAAAGTTGTCCTTTGATTTCCACATTCAATCATGTCAGGAATGCTCATACACACATGAAACACACACACATATACAATAATAACTTTTTCATTAAAATTTTAAAAAGCTGCTGAGCTAATTTCAAGAGTTTCAATTCTAAAATACATCATAGAAGTGGAGATCTGATAAATTAATTTAAAGCTATGTCTACATGATTATTATAATGTCTGTTTTTACTCGGTCTACCTATCTTTTCATATTCCCATTTCACCTGGCAATAGCTGACTTCTTGGCCTGAAAATGAATATATATGAGAAAGTTTGTGTTGAAGGTTCTAACCCAGAAGCTGAGCATCGTCAAACACAGAGGCACGGTTATGGGAAAATCAAAAAGCCGCGCAAAGGAAGATACTGGGAGAAGAGTTAGAAAAACAAGCCTTGGGCAGTCCCAGTGAGGCCGGCAGAGTCCTGGCAGGGAGGAGAGGGTTAAATCCCTTCCTCTGCAGTACAAAAGAAAAGAGTGTGCGGAAAGATTAGGATTTTTGCTTTTACAATAGGAGCTGCAGGAGCGTTGGGAAGAAGCTGAAGGGGGAAAAAGGGGCGTCTCTCCTTTAAAGACTTGGGAGATTGAGAGAGAAAGGGAATCGGGAAAGAGTCACACTAGTCAGTCCGTCTCTGGGACAGGAGAATTCCTCTGCTTCTCTGTGGTTTGCACGGGGGGCACCGACACCCGTTGGCCTCAGACTAGACAGGGTGATCGGACCAGGTCACCCCATTAAAACTCAGTGCGCGGTGCGGTGCCCTCTCCTACCGCTCACTACTCGGGAATGTCTCGGCGAAAGCAGCGGAGACCCCAGCAGTTAATCTCGGACTGTGAAGGTCCCAGCGCATCTGAGGACGGTGGGTGCTGGGGCAGGAGGTAGCGGGGGTTCGGGGGTGTAGGAGTCAAAGCCTGCATGGTTCAGGCCAGGGCAATGGAGGGCACCTCGGCCATGAGCCAAACCTGAACAGGACTTGGTCACTGGGGATCTGAAGGACTCTAGACTAGAGGATGAGGAGAGGATTCGTGCAAAGGAGATACCCCCCTTGACTGCCGTTGGGATTCATTCTGTTTGTTTTCCCTGCTTTTCTCTGGATGAAATGTAGTTTTCAAACTGGCTCTGTTTCTCTACCCAAGAGTTTTCTCTCCAAGTTCTTCTTTGCTCACTGGTCTTTGTGCCGTTGCTAAGTAACGTCCTCAGACCTGAAGACCCGTCTCTTAGGGATGGGATTTCCCCCTCTTCTTTCTGGAGAGTTGGGTTGCAAGAGAATGAATTGGATAAACGTGAAGGTTCCCCTGAGGGGGGAAGAGAATAAAGTTTCTCATTGTTGCGCTGTGCGGAGAGCAGAACTCCCAGAGGAAGAAAGCTAATGTCGGTCAGAATGCAGGCTAGCCTGGGGGTGTGCTCCTCTTTATTCCGAAGGGAAACTGAAAGACAGCCCTGTAAAGGGACTCAGGTTTGTGTTTTAAGGGAGGCAAAGAGAGTACTTAACGTGCGAGTTAACATATCTATTCATATATGCTATAACTGTATCTTGCTATTTATTTATTTTTAGTTTTTGAGACGATCTCCTGATGTAGCCCAGACTAGCCCTATAGTCACTATGTATTCCTGACTAGTCTTTAACTTTTGGCAATTCTCCTGTCTCAGACATCTGAACAAATATGCACCATCATGTTAAGTTGCTGTATGTTTCTTTTAATCAACAAATTTCCTCCGGGAGAAGGAAACAGGCTATGTAGCTGTAGCCAAGCTGGCCTTAAACTCGTGATCCTCCTGCCTCTACCTTCTGTGTGCTGTGATTACAGGCATGCACCAGCACAGCTGGATGCAAAAGTCTGTGTAGTCTTAGACTACTCCAGCATTTGAAAGGCCATGATAGGATGAGGAGGGTATTAGGAACTGATTGTTCAATGCCTCAGAGACAACTGAAGACACAGTTAGCGGAACGGTGGATGCTTATATCCCTAAGGCTGGTGGTACTCACTGTCTAAGGCTGAGCTAGGAATAGGTATCTATGTCTAGATGATTCTGAGACTCAAGACAGTTTTGAACTAAGTAATATGGCTACATGTGTGCTCACAAGATGGAAGTTTGAAAGTCCAATTCTGGGTCAGTCTTTTGCTTAGCAAACACACATGGTATGCCTAAAAATATATAAAATAAGATTATGCATAAGGGTTCTGAAACCATATTTTCAGGACTGGCTTTTGGACAATCCTGATCCCCCTCTTTGCTAGCTTTTACAAGCTTAGTTTTACTGTGAGCCTAGCCTTTAACGGCTGAGCCATCTCTCCAGCCCTAGTGTTACTTCTCTATGCCTCAGTTTCTTCCTGTTAAACAGAGATGGGTGAGTATAATAGTTACCTTATTAACTTGTGTAAGCCCTTTGGGGAAATAACCAGCATAAATGATATTTCTTAGAGATATACCTACCATAAACACTTAGTAGGAAGGAATGTTGTAGTTATCACATGTGAGGGCAGTGACCACTCAGGAGCCTCTCGGTAACATCAGTATGCCTTTATAAGACATGAGGGGCGCTGAGGTACTGTATTTGTGGTGGCTAGAGCTAATTATGGGTTGAACTTGTCTTTTCCACTTGTGCAAAATGACTTTAGGTCGAGTCAGTGCGGCATGCACAATGAAACCTTAACAAACAAGTTAAGTTTGGGGTAGGAACCATCTTCCTCAAGCCATTGCTTGGCTGAGATCCCACTGTGCCCATATTTAGAGGTTCTATGGTGATGGCATCCTTCCCCCCTGAGACACATTAAGCCTCCTTAATGCTGCTGTAGGCCGGATGTTTCCTCCTCGAGCTCTATAGGAGATTTCCCCTAGAGCCTGCGAGTTGCCTCACAGTCCTGCTCCCCTGCTGGTTCAATTGTGGAACTATGCTGAACGCCACCCCCAACCCCCAAGAGGCATGTTCTCCTCTCCTTCCTCCCATCTGTTCACCCATTCCCCACACCATGGCTGAGGGAAAGTTTTCTGCATGAGTCAGAAGGTATCCAGGATCCTCAAGTCTTTTGGGGTACAGTTTGACTTGGAGGGTTGTGGAAGTGTAGTGACGCTGCTGTAAACCCATTCCTATAGAAACCGGAAGGGATTACACCCTATGAAGCAGGAAAATTTAGGTAAATTTTGTATTTGTAGCAAAGACAAAAGGTAATATAGGGAGCAAGGAAGCATTAGAAACTTATGTTGAAGCCGGGCGGTGGTGGCGCACGCCTTTAATCCCAGCACTTGGGAGGCAGAGGCAGGCGGATTTCTAAGTTCGAGGCCAGCCTGGTCTACAGAGTGAGTTCCAGGACAGCCCGGGCTACACAGAGAAACCCTGTCTCGAAAAACCAAAAAAAAAAAAAAAAAAAAAAGAAACTTATGTTGACCTTAAGCAGGAGAGTGCTGACTTCAGCACCCTGTCCAGGGCAGCACTCCCAGCCTTCCTAATGCTGCAACCCTTTAACACATCCTCATGATGTGGTGGCCCCAACCATTGCATTATTTTTGTTGCTGCTTCATAACTGTAATTTTGCTACTGTTATGAACCATAATGTATATATCTGTTTTCTGATGGTCTTAGGTGACTCCTGTGCAAGGGTTAGTTGATCCCCAAGAGGTCGCACTGCACAAGTTGAAAAATAGTTGGTCCATGGCATATGCACACACACACACAATGACTACTACTGTTACAATCATCATAATAATAAATAAAAAAATAAATCGTAGATCATAAATTTTTTGTTCGTTTGGTTTTGGTTTTTTGAGACAGGGTTTCTCTGTAGCTTTGGCTATCCTAGAACTCTTGATTGTTGTTTGTTTGAAGATTTGCTCTAAGGCATAAGAGCACTGATTGCTTTACCAGAGGACCCAGTTTAAATTCACAGCACCAACATGGCAGCTCACAACCATCTAATTCTAGTGCCAGGGGACCCATTGCCTTCTTCTGGCTTCCATGGGTACCAGGCCTGAAAGTGATGTGTAAACAGATGCAGGCAGGACACTCATACATATATAATATAAGTAAATACATTTTAAAAAAAGATTATTTTATGTATATGAGTACAGTTATAGCTGTCTTCAGACACACCAGAACAGGGTATCAGATCCCATTACAGATGGTTGTGAGCCACCATATGGTTGCTGGGAATTGAACTCAGGACTTCTGGAAGAACAGACAGTGCCCTTAACCCCTGAGCCACCTCTCCAGCCCAATAAATAAATTTTTTAAAAATCTGTCTTAAAAACTCCTAAAGTCCTGGGCATGGTGGAACTCAACTTTAATCCCAGTGCTCAGGAGACAAAGACAGGTCAATCTCTGTGAGATCAAGACCAAACAAGAAAAGAAAAAGAAAGGAAGGAAGGCCAAAAGGAAGTGAAGAAGGGAGGGAGGGAGGGAGGGAGGGAGGGAGGGAGGGAGGGAGGGAACAGAAAGAACTCCTAAGGGTTTTCATATCAGAACTCCTTAGAGACTTTTTTACCTAGTCTCCTTTCATGACCTGAATGGAGGCTTGTTGGCTCTCTCCTGCAATTTGACATGGCTCCTCTAAAATTCTCTCCTCTCTTATAAGCATGTAACATATAAATTCTCATTCTCTCCTTTTCATAGGGGTGTCTCTAAAAGGACTGGGCTATCGTGGAAAGATAAAGAGATTGCCTTGCATTTATGGGGCCCTGCGTTAGTTATCCTTTACACAGAATCCACTAATAACTATGTCATCATTATGCTTCCAACCTTTCCTTCTACTCCAGAGCATAGCCCAGAGTTAGACAGGAAGGATTCAGGATGTAACTCAGGGAAACAGCATGCATGAGGCCCCTGGTTTTATCTACACACAAAGCAATGCTTACACTAAACAAGAACTGCTGTCCTTTGCTTACCTGTAAACTTAGAGTGCACTGCTATTGTGCCTTTAAGAAACAGCCCTGAGAATCTATTTCTCCACTTTCTTCTTGCATAGCTCCCTGACTAGACACCAAAACCTAACAAAATACTTACTGCACATAAGTGATGAACAGGAAACAGTCTATTTACTTAACTCTGGAGAAAGAAAAAGAATGTCTCCCCTATAGAGTCTAGGTATCAGAATTAGAGAGCATAAGGGACAAAACTGGAGGAAATGTTAACTGGTACATCTGGGAAATGATCAGAAACCCAGATATTTAGTGAGGAGAAACCAGGACAACAGCCACGCAGACCTGGAGGGAGAGAAGGGAGTTGGCAGACAACAAGAATGGCAAAGGCAAGGAAGGCAAAAATAGGGCACCTTACACATGAAAGAGAGGACTCATCTCTCAGGTTTCTTAACCCCCTGGACTTCAGTTTTAGGTACCTGCTGTGGTGGGCATCAGGAAGAATATATCTCTAAGTGGACAGAAAGTAATTTAGAAGTCTGTGTTGTGGCTGAAGCAGGATGATCATGAGTTCAAGGCCAGTCTGAGCAACTCTAGACTCTGTCAAGAAAGAATGGGAGACGGGTAGAGACTCAGCCTTAGCTAGAACCTGGGATAAGGAAGCAGAAACTCACTTTTTTCTTTTTGTTTTGTTTGTTTGTTTGTTTGTTTTGTCTTGTTTTTTGTTTGTCTATTCTTGAGACAGAGTTTCTCTGTTTGATTTGCTATCCTGGTACTCTGTAGACCAGGCTAGCCTCGAGCTCGAAGAGATCTGCTTACCTCTGCCTCCTGAGTGCTGGGATTAAAGGTGGGCACCACACTGCCCTTCACTCTCCTTTGGAGAAAACTGGGTTTTCAAACTAGTCTGGAGCTCAAGGAAATATGACCTTTAACTCTGGACAAATCCTTTCTTTCCTAAGGATTCAAGGAAGGGAAAGCCAATCCCCACCCCCATTTTGTTTTGTGTTTTGGTTGCTTGGTTTTGTTTTGGTGACAGCATCATGTAGCTCACACTGGCTATCTGTGAATCCCTGATCCTTCTCTCTCAACCCCCCAAGTCCTGGGATCAGAGGCCCAAGTCACCATACACACCCATCTGGATCTGAGGTATGGGCCACCAGACCATAGTACTCGCTGGAGACACGTGCAGGTGCTGCGCTTGGCCATTCTTGCACTTCCTTGCTTTTATTTCTTCCAACTCCTCTATCATCAGCTCCTCTACACTGACTTATTTGTTGTTTATTCTGAGATAGGGTCTCACTAAGTAGCCCTGGCTGGCCTTGAACTCACAAAAAATCTGCCTGCCTCAGCCAACCAAATGCTGATGCTACCACATCCAGCTGCCTCCTTCATTTCACTATTATTATTATTATTTTAGATATTTTTATTTTATGTGTACGGATGTTTTGCCTGCATATATGTCAATGTTCTACATGTGTGCTTTGTGCTCGTGGAGGCCAGAAGAAGGTGGCAGAGAGTGTCAGATCCTGTAGAACTGGAGTTACAGTCAGTTGTGAGCTCCCCTGTGGGTGCTGAGAACTAAACCTGGTCTTCTGCAAGAACAGCAAGTGCATGCATTTAATCCCAGTACTTGGAGGCAGAGGCAGACAGATCTCTGAGTTTGAGGCCAACCTGGTCCACAGAGCCAGTTTCAGGACAGCCAAGGCTACTCAGAAACCTTGTCTCAAAATAAAATAAAATAAAATAAAAATGGCAAGGTGGCACACAATTTTAATCTTTGCACTCAGGAGAAAAAGATAAATGGATCTCTATGAGTTCCAGGTATCCAGGTATACAGAGGAGTTTCAAGCCAACCAGGGATACAGAGTGAAACTCTTGTTTCAAGATGAAAGAAAGAAAGGAAGAGAGAGAGAGACAGAGAGAAAGAGAGAGACAGATAAAGTGTGTGTGTCAGAGACAGAGATTCTCCTCAAATTGAAAAGAGGGGAAATACCAAAAAAAAAAAAAAAAAAAAAGAAAAGAGGGGAAAAAACCCCAAAACTGGGACTTTAATTGACCATTTGTGCTCAGTGAAGGGTCAGATCTCTAAAATACCTTTGAGCTTCAAAAGTCACACAAAATCCACAGAAATGTCTTTCTCACTTGGTACCTGGTATCTGAGTCATCTTGTCTCCTGTCCACTATGTGGAACAGGCCATAGTTACATCCATAGGTTTCAGTATAGTAGTTTGGTTTGGCAAAGAATGACGTGTATGAGTTTAGTAGAGAAGACGGAGAAAAGAGACCATGGGACAGTCTCTGAAAAGTGACTTGGCGGCATTTACAAATCTATTTATATTTATGGAGGCTGCGGATGACTAATGATTTAATTCAGGTAACATTTGTGAGGAATAGGGGAAGGTTGGAAGAGGATGATCCTTGAAGCTCTATTATTGGAGTATTTGCCTCTTCTTGTGTGCTGTGGACTGGGATTTTGTGTGTGCTGGACACGGAACCTGAAGCCTGCGGCCACTGGACAGCAGCAGCAAACCTTCGTTTCAACATACAGTTTGTTATCTGTAATGTGTATCAGGGTCTTACTCTATGTAGCTCAGAAATTAAATAGTGGCACAGCCAGATGCTGAAGTGACAGGCATTTACCAAAATGCCCATGTGTGTACACGTGCATGTGTTCGCTTAGGATTACACTCAGAGTCTCGATCTGTGCTAGGTCAGTGTTCTCTCACTGAAAGCTACATTCTCAGCCTTCAGGTGTACAGTGGAATAAGTGGGAAGCTTCATAGAAAACTAATGCTTGGGCTGGAGAGATGGCTCAGCGGTTAAGAACACTGACTGCTCTCCCAGAGGTCCTGAGTGCAATTCCCAGCTACCACATGGTGGCTCTGTAGTGGGATCCAATGCCCTTTTCTGGTGTGTCTGAAGACAGCTACAGTGTACTATTATACATAAAATAAATAAATAAATCTTTTTGGGGGAAAAAAAGAAAACTAACGCTTGCTGGGCAGTGGTGGCAGACACCGTTAATCTCAAAGCAGGTCGATCTCTGAGTTTGAGGCCAGTCTGACCTACATTACAAGTCCCAGACTCAGAGCTACATAGTAAGATTTTGTTTCAAACTAATAATGATGATGGTTATGGTAGTGGTGATGATGATGAAGATGCTTGGATCCTGCCTTTAGGGCCTTTGAATTTATTTGAGCCTTGAGATGAATTTTTGTTTGATTGGTTTAAGTGTGTATGGTGGGGGGAGGGGGTGTGTTTTGTTGTCTTTTTTCTTCCTTCCTTCCTTCCTTCCTTCCTTTCTTTCTTTCTTTCTTTCTTTCTTTCTTTCTTTCTTTCTTTCTTTCTTCTACTGTTTGTGATGGAACTCAGGGACTCCTATCGAGTTACAGCCCCAGCCCAAGACATCAGAATGTCCTAAAGCTCTAAAGGCAATTCTAGGACAGTAAAGGCTGACAGCCACCATTTAGATAAGCCACTCTGCTGCCCAGGCCCCATGTTGTTTTGTTGTGACTGTGTTCTTCCTAACCATTCTCTCCCAAGACAGAAACAGCTTATCTGGGGACCAGTTTTTTGTTTGTTTTTCAGATAGTGTTTTATATAGTTCAGGCTAGCCACCATCTTATGTTGAAGTTAGTAAGGATACCTTCAACCTTCTGATTCAGCTGCCTCCAGCTCCAGAGTGCTGGGATTACAGGTATGCCTGGTTTATGTTGGGGATTGAACCCAAGGTTTTGGGCTTGTGCTAAGCACCCTATCTACTTACTGAACTAGAACCCCCAGCCTCTGGGCACAAGGCCTAGAAGAGAAGCTACTTGTTTTTTGTTTGTTTGTTTTGTTTTTATTTGTGTTTTTCCATTTCAGCTCTTCATAAATTTGAACAAGCATGTGCAGGTCCGCACCCATCACAGACTCTTGTGGCCTAGGACAGTCCACTGCACATTTTCTGCTATCTAGGTGTACCATTACCTGCTTAGCATGTTCCTGTGTTTTGTGACATTGGCCCTGTTTGCACAAGAATCTTGCTCCCTTTTTCAGGGTGGGCAGTAAGTGAAAAGGGGGTGCTGAGGAGTGGATGGTTCCTCTTACCAGTGGCTGTTGATACATCACCTTTCACCAGGGACTAAATTTACCTTAAAGGGTGTAGATCAAATGACACATCAGAAAGCACATTTCATTACAAAGCAAGAAAGGGGACACTGTTTCCCAGGAGAAGGAGAAAAGAAAAGGATTTCTTTTCTTGTCCAAGGACTTGACAGAACAGCAACTGGATATCAAATGTTCAGTGCTAATTAACAAATGCTCTGTAGAAAGTCTCCATCTGATTCCTTCTCTCTGACTTGAGGGCAAAGAACAAACGGCAGGGTGGAGTCACACAGGCCCCTTTCTCTAGCTTTAGGGTGCACATGGGAGGCTGGACAGGAGCCAGAGTGCTGACTCCGGCTCCACTGAATTACTCTGTGGACTTGGAAAAGCCACTTAACCTCTGTGAGCTTGAGTTTCCTTATCTGTAAAACTAAAGCACACTGCACTTAGCTGTGTCTTGGACAAAGTGAAACCCTGAACTCCATCTCCGTTTGCAAGGGTCAGGTCTTAGAAAAGCAGAGCTAGCTCATCCATTTCAGTGCTCTGAGTCACGAGGCTAAGGCTAAAATCTCTGAGATTATCTGTTTTTTTTTTTTTTAACCTTATCTTTTTTAAAAAAAAAAGATTTATTTTTATGTAATAGAGTGCTCTATCTCTATGTATATGTGCATGCCAGAAGAGGGCATCAGATCCCATTACAGATGGTTGTGAGCCACCATGTGGTTGCTGGGAATTGAACTCATGACCTCTGGAGGCTCTTAACTACTGAGCCATCTCTCCAGCCCTGAGATTATCTGAAGTTTTAAAACATAAGATTGTATTTTCTACTTATTTATTTATTTTATTAGACCAGGCTAGTCTTAAAACTCAGAGATTCATTCACCTCCCTCTGCTTATAGTGCTGGGTTTAAAGGCATGCACCACAACTGTCCAGCTGTTTTCAGTTTATAAATACAGTAGCTGTTTACTTTTTTATTTTATTTTATTTTTTCAGACAGGGTCTCACTATATAACCCCAGCTGGTCTGGAGCTCCCTATGTAGACCAGGCTGGCTTTGAACTAACTACCTCCTGAGTGCTTGGGTCAAAGGTATGTGCCACCACTCTCAAGTATGTACTGAAATTTTGATTATATTGGGGCACATACCCTCCCCAGACTCTTTAACCTAGACATACGCCAGTGATACTACTGAGAAATTAACAAGATTGGGGAATGAAGGACAGGATGTTGCTCAGCGGTACAGCTCTTGCTTTAGCTTTTGTGGGATCCAAGTGTCAATCCCCACAATGGTGCTGGGGTGCAGCGGACATGGTGGGTCAGGGTTATAATAATCTGAGTCCATGGGAAGCAGAGGGAGCCAAGCTAGTCTTAGCTATGTAGTGAGTTTGAGGCCAGCCTGGACTGCAGGAGCCCCTATGTGTATTTTAGGTTCTCTTATTAAAAATATAAATTCCCTAATCCATAATATTTAAGACTCTTCAAATTTCAAAAGGTTCCTAATTTATATTCTCTTTTGGAGGAGGAAAATCCCACATATGTTAATACTATGCTTCTAGCATTTTCTAGTCTGGGCATACAGCTTTGTGGTGGGGCACCTGGTACAAAGTTCCATCGCCAGCAGCACAAAAACAAATGGTTTGCAATTTGTCTGCTTTCAAAATATCTTTCTGATAAAGATAGTGTATGTAAAATATTGTCTCTTTAAAAAATGGGGATGGTGGCGTATTCTGTGTTACTGGCTCCAGTTTATCGGCCAGGCAAAAACAACTGGGAAGACTGTGATTGCAGAATTGGAGGGAGATTGGGAGTTTACCACTAGACTCAGCTACAAAGACTATGTCTCAAAAACAAACAATAATTAAGAAGCCATAGTTGTAGCCCTAGATTTTGGGATGCTGAGGCAGGAGGGTTGCTTACTTCAAAGTCAGCTTGGACTACACTGAACATTTCAAAAAAAAAAAAGAAAGAAAGAAAAAGAAAGGAACAATATGAGTTTTTTTTATTCCTACCACCAAAACACAAATCCAAGACCTGAGATCATTTTTTTACATGTAAAAATAAGGGATTTCAGGAAGTGGGGGACCCTTTAAATCTCATTTCAAGGAAAAAAAAAGAATGCCGAGTAGCTGGACTGAGGCACCATAGCTGGGCTATAGGGAAGTTATCAGTCCCTCTGAATAAAAGGCAGGGCGTGATGGAGGTGAGCAGGTGTCAATCTTATTTAGGAATTGAAATCCGCTTGGGGCCGTTAGGAGCTTTGGATCCTGAGCGGCAGACTGTGAAAGCCCATTCCGCATCTTCCCCATTGTTTCAGAAAGAGCTCCCCTCCCCCAAGGTTGGAGCTGAGTGGACCTCCTTAGGCCTTTGTAAGCTAATATCTTATTTAATTGTCCGCATTAGGGAAGGGGGAGTTGTTGTTGTTGTTGGTGGTGGTGGTGGGGTTGGGGATGGAAAGAGGATACCGAACAGGAGAGGGCTTTTTTAAAGTAGGAACTCTGCATTTGGTGTAGGGCCGGTGGCCTGTGGACTAGCTTGTGTTGAGCTGTAATTCTCGGGGAAGGGCTTAGTGTTCCTCAAAAAGGGGCCCTCAAATGACTCCTTTGGGAATTCTGTTTTGCAATCCTCCCCGCCCCCCACCCCGAAACTTCTTTTGTGAAGAGAGGTGAGGGTAGGATGAGAGTGAGGTAGGGGTGAAGACAAAACTTGAGATCATTCTGCGGTGTGCGAGCTGGTAAGGGGTGGGTGTTTGAGGCCGCTCCTCCCATTCTTGTCCTCTGACCTCTGAGGCGGGCAGACCACCCTTTGGAATCCACGTTTTCCAAGCTCAGCAGATCCTTTATCCAGAGAAAAATTACTGAAGCCTATCGCCTTAATCTATTGAGCGGGCAGTGTTTCCCACTGTGGGCTTGGGGCTGACCCCGTGGAAGCAGCTAGAATAAAGACATCTGGGGTGGGGAGCTGGCAGAGGGTAGGGCACAGTGGGCCCCCAAGGTGCCTCACTGACACCTGACCCAGAGCTGGGAGTAAAGCTTCCTAGACTCACCCCCCCCCCTCCAGCCCCCGCACTCTCCGCTCTCGCCTCCTCCAGCTTTCGTCTCCCTCCCTGGCAGCTTCTCCCCACAAACTCTCCTCCCCCATCTCCCCACAACCAGCTTTCGCGCTCCAGCTCCTCCCCTCCTCCGCGCCTTCTCGCTCCCCTCCCCCGCTCCGCCGCTGCTCCCTGCCCCCGCCACCGCCGAGCTCCTCCGCAGTCTGGGCCGCTGGGTGCAGAGACTGCCGCAGCGCCAGCGGCCTCCCCAGACCGGATACCCATTGTGTCCTATTCCATCCCGCCTTCCACTTCTCACCGCTATGGCGCAGGAAACCGGGAGCAGCTCTCGACTCGGGGGGCCCTGCGGGGAGCCTGCGGAGCGCAGAGGTGCGGTAGGGCCAGGCTTGGGCAGAGATGGGGGCGAAGGGGACGCTCGCGTGTAAGGACTTTAAGTGGGCGGATAAAATGTGTGATTCTGCACATAAGCCCCAGTTTTCCCATCCATTCCCACCCTTCTTGGGCCAGAGGAGGGGGAGGGGTAACGGAGGAGGCTTGGAGAGTACGCGCCCTATCCCCCAACCCTCCTTTTGCTGGGTGTCCAGGATCCACGAGAGTCGGGTCCGGTCTGAGCGCTAGCTTCCTGCAGGGTCTGACTGTAGGCTTGTCTTCCGACCCTAACCGGAGGTTCCTGGACCGCCCGTTCTTTAGAGCCTCCGTTATCCAACACAACCGCATTACCCACACTTTCTCCTTGTCTTCTCCCCAGGTGATGCTAGCGAGGAAGACCACCCCCAAGTCTGTGCCAAATGCTGTGCACAGTTCTCTGACCCGACCGAATTCCTTGCTCACCAGAACGCATGTTGCACTGACCCACCGGTAATGGTGATAATTGGGGGCCAGGAGAACCCCAGCAACTCTTCAGCTTCCTCTGCACCCCGACCAGAGGGCCACAGTAGGTCCCAGGTCATGGACACAGAACACAGCAATCCCCCAGATTCTGGGTCCTCTGGGCCCCCGGATCCCACCTGGGGTCCAGAGCGGAGGGGAGAGGAATCTTCTGGGCATTTCCTGGTCGCTGCCACAGGTACAGCGGCTGGGGGAGGTGGGGGCCTGATCTTGGCCAGTCCCAAGCTGGGAGCAACCCCATTACCTCCAGAATCCACCCCTGCACCCCCTCCTCCACCCCCTCCCCCTCCCCCTCCAGGTGTAGGCAGTGGCCACTTGAACATTCCTCTGATCTTGGAAGAGCTGCGGGTGCTGCAGCAGCGCCAGATTCATCAGATGCAGATGACTGAGCAAATCTGCCGCCAGGTGCTGCTACTAGGCTCCTTAGGGCAGACGGTGGGTACCCCTGCCAGTCCCTCAGAGCTACCTGGGACAGGGACTGCCTCTTCTACCAAGCCCCTACTGCCTCTCTTCAGTCCCATCAAGCCAGCGCAAACTGGCAAGACACTGGCATCTTCCTCTTCATCGTCCTCCTCCTCAGGGGCAGAACCACCTAAGCAGGCTTTCTTCCACCTTTACCATCCGCTGGGATCACAGCATCCCTTCTCTGTAGGAGGGGTTGGGCGAAGCCACAAACCCACTCCTGCCCCCTCCCCTGCCCTGCCAGGCAGTACGGATCAGCTGATTGCCTCACCTCATCTGGCATTCCCAGGCACCACAGGACTCCTGGCCGCTCAGTGTCTTGGGGCAGCAAGGGGCCTTGAGGCTGCTGCCTCCCCAGGGCTTCTGAAGCCAAAGAACGGAAGCGGTGAGCTGGGCTACGGGGAAGTTATCAGTTCCTTGGAGAAGCCAGGTGGAAGGCACAAATGCCGCTTTTGTGCCAAAGTATTCGGCAGTGACAGCGCCCTGCAGATACACCTTCGTTCCCACACTGGTGAGAGGCCCTATAAGTGCAACGTCTGTGGTAACCGGTTCACTACTCGGGGCAACCTCAAAGTACATTTCCACCGGCATCGTGAGAAGTACCCACATGTGCAAATGAATCCACATCCAGTACCAGAGCACCTAGACTACGTCATCACCAGCAGTGGGCTGCCTTATGGAATGTCTGTGCCACCAGAGAAAGCAGAAGAGGAGGCAGTCACTCCAGGCGGAGGTGTTGAACGCAAACCTCTAGTGGCCTCCACCACAGCACTCAGTGCCACCGAGAGCCTGACACTGCTCTCCACTGGTACAAGCACAGCAGTGGCTCCGGGGCTCCCTAGTTTCAACAAGTTTGTGCTCATGAAGGCCGTGGAGCCCAAGAGTAAAGCTGATGAGAATACTCCCCCAGGGAGTGAGGGCTCCACCATCACTGGAGTAGCAGACAGTGGCTCGGCAACCCGAATGCAGCTAAGTAAGCTGGTGACATCACTGCCGAGTTGGGCACTGCTTACTAATCACTTGAAGTCAACTGGAAGTTTCCCCTTCCCTTATGTGCTAGAACCCTTGGGGGCTTCACCTTCTGAGACCTCAAAGCTGCAGCAACTAGTAGAAAAGATTGACCGGCAAGGAGCTGTGGCGGTGGCTTCTACTGCCTCGGGAGCTCCCACTACTTCTGCCCCTGCACCTTCATCCTCCGCTTCTGGACCTAACCAGTGTGTCATCTGTCTCCGGGTGCTGAGCTGCCCTCGGGCTCTACGCCTGCATTATGGCCAACATGGAGGTGAGCGGCCCTTCAAGTGTAAAGTGTGTGGCAGAGCTTTCTCCACGAGGGGCAATTTGCGCGCACATTTCGTGGGTCACAAGACCAGTCCAGCTGCCCGGGCCCAGAATTCCTGCCCCATTTGCCAGAAGAAGTTCACAAATGCTGTCACTCTGCAGCAACATGTTCGGATGCACCTGGGGGGTCAGATCCCCAACGGAGGTTCTGCACTTCCTGAAGGTGGGGGAGCTGCCCAGGAAAACAGCTCTGAGCAGTCTACAGCCTCTGGACCAGGGAGTTTCCCCCAGCCGCAGTCCCAGCAGCCATCTCCAGAAGAGGAAATGTCTGAGGAAGAGGAAGAGGATGAGGAAGAAGAGGAAGACGTGACAGATGAAGATTCCCTAGCAGGAAGAGGCTCAGAGAGTGGGGGAGAGAAGGCCATATCAGTCCGAGGTGACTCCGAAGAGGTATCTGGGGCAGAGGAGGAAGTGGCAACATCGGTAGCGGCACCCACCACCGGGAAGGAGATGGATAGTAATGAAATAGCCACTCAACATGCTCTGCCACCACCTCCACCAGCACCCGACAACCTGGATCATCCCCAACCCATGGAACAGGGAACCAGTGATGTTTCCGGAGGCATGGAGGAAGAGGCCAAACTGGAGGCAACCTCAAGCCCAATTGCAGCACTCAACCAAGAAGGGGAGGGCACCAGTACCCCTTTGGTGGAAGAGCTGACCTTACCAGAAGCCATGAAAAAGGAACCGGAGAGAGCAGCAGAAAGGCCTGTGAAGTATGCGGCCAGAGCTTTCCTACCCAGACAGCTCTGGAGGAGCACCAGAAGACCCATGCCAAGGATGGGCCACTCTTCACTTGTGTCTTCTGCAGGCAGGGCTTCCTTGACCGAGCTACCCTCAAGAAGCACGTGCTGTTGGCTCACCACCAGGTACCGCCCTTTGCACCCCATGGCCCTCAGAATATTGCTACTCTTTCATTGGTCCCTGGCTGTCCCTCCTCCATCCCTTCTCCAGGGCTCTCCCCATTCCCTCGAAAAGATGACCCGGCCATCCCATGAGCCTGTTTTCTGTACCTGGTCCTCTATGACCCAGAGAACAGAAACTGAGAGCTCCATAGGAGGACCTCCAAGATTTACTCATCCCTCCTCTTGTCTTTTCTCAAGTTCTGACATGATGTTTCTAGTGGCTTCTCTCTAGTCCCTGAGCTTGACAATTGCGTTTGAAAGGGAATGTCCCCTAAGAAAATTTTTATCACCTTTTTGTTCGGTGTAACTAAGGGAAACAAATTCCCTATAGCTTTGACATTCTCAAGGGGGAGCTCTCTCTTCTTCTCCCTTTCCCTCCGGCAGGTATACTAGAACCCCCATCTTTGGAATGGCAGCCTTGTTCAAAGGGGCTAGCAACTGTCCATGGAAAGCCCAGCGCTACTCCTTGGTGATCTTGACCAAGTCTCCCCACAAGACTTTCTTGGGCCAGGACTTTCTTGAGAAGCTTGTGAGGGGTGGTGTGTTTCCTTTCTTTCTGCAACCACTACACAGTTTTCCATCGAGCCCTGGAGTTCTAGATCTACCTGCATTGCCACTTGAGCCCTAGCACAGTCATTGCTGTCAAAGCTCAGGAACTATGCTTGACAAGGTGACTCCAATGACATGATTCAGAGATGCAGAGGAGAACATATGAAGTTACTCTTCTAGTAATTGGTGGCTCAACCCTAGGAGGTAGAGGCAAACGAAGGACTGAGATCCTTTTCTCATTATGTCCCTTGTTGACTCTCCACATTAAGGCAAAGATAGTGGCTGGTCAGGATGCCAGGACTCCTTCAGCTTCTCATCATGGCTTCTCAACCAACAAGCAGGTTTCTTACCAAGAGGTCTCTCATGTGATATTTTAAGAAGTATGAAGTTCTTGACTCTAAAGAGCCTTGTTGGTAAGGCTTAATTATTGTTGGTTGCTTAATTATTTAAGCAATGATGGGGAATTGAGGATTGTTGCCAAAACAGGCATTACTGTTTAAATCTATTTGATGAAGAACTGAACTTGATGTAAGGGGACTTGATGTTCAGCTCTTGTGAATATGAACGTTTTCTTTGAGCTAATGATGATGTGGTATGCAGAGGCACCAGGGGTCATGGGGGGGGGGCTTCCTGTCACTAGAGTGTTTTTAGTTTTAGGTGACTCCCTATTTTACTCCTTGTATTTCCCTTGTTGTCTTCTCAAAACCCCTTTCCTCCCTAATTTTGCCTGACCACTGGGCCAGAGATTATGTCTTACTTTTTCCAGAAGTTGAGAGACAGAGCTTCCGAGTGGTCCCTCCCTGTCTCTCTGTCTTGTAGTGAGATGTAGTATTTACTCTTAACATAGGATCCTGTGGAGCAGGAGTTCTGAGAAGACTGAATTTTGCTGTTAGCTGATGTCAATGATGATTCTCTGAAGTAGTGGGCTCCAGAGCTCCTAACACAGTGAAATGTGTAAGAGCAGAGAGGGGAGATACTAGAATCTTTTCCTTCATCATTAAAGGTGTTTTGGCCAAGTTTTTGTGTGTTTCTCCTTATTTTATGACTAAATAGCCAGATGGGGTGTGATATTGGCATTCCCTAACATGAAGATTCTCTTCCCACCTTTTTCTCCTGCCAAAGCTGAACATACAGTGTAGAAATGCTCAACTTCCTCGGCCTTGTCCCCAAACACCCTCCAGTAGATGTGATTTCACTGTGAGGGGAAAAGGCTTTTTAAAACAGAGATTCTGTTTTTCAAAAGGTACTTACCCAGTGTACAGGCAATATCTAGGTTTTCCTTTAGGATTTTTTTTTTTTTTTGCAACTTCCTACCAAAACACAACTTTTTTGTGTGTTGTTTTGTTTGACTTTGGAAACTGTTTATCAGTCTTTCCCAGACCTCAAGCAGCCCACTGACAACAGTGAATCTGTAGATCAAGATAATGATACTTTATAATTTTTGAGATCCAACATTGTAATCAGAGAGGGTAAAAGTTCTACCAATAAAGGAAGAACTTGCTATTAAGAATGCAAACAAAGGATCTGAAGAGATGGCTCAGCAGTTAGAAGCCCTGGATCACTGGCTGCTCTTCCAGAGGACCCAGGTTCAATTCCCAGTACCCATGTAGTGAGTGACTCATAACTATCTGTTAACTCCATTTCCAGGAGATCTGGTGCCCGCTTCTGACTTCTGTGGGTACGAGCACACACGTCATACAAATACACATTCAAGCAGACACAAACATACAAAATAAAATAACTTTTAAAAACAATAATGTGCCAGGCGGTGGTGGCGCACGCCTTTAATCCCAGCACTTGGGAGGCAGAGGCAGGTGAATTTCTGAGTTCGAGGCCAGCCTGGTCTACAGAGTGAGTTCCAGGACAGCCAGGACTACACAGAGAAACCATGTCTCGAAAAAAACCAAACAAACAAAAAAATAAATAAATAAAAACAATAATGCAAGCTGGGTGATGGTGGTAAACATCTTTAATTCCAGCACTGGGGAGGCAGAGGTAGGTGGATCTCTGAGATCGAGACTAGCCTGGTCTACAAGGCCTAGTTCCAGGACAGCCAGAGCTACACAGAAAAACCTCTTCTTGGAAAAGAAAAAAACAAAAAACAAATACAAAAGATAGTGTGAAGAAAAGAACTAGAGGTGTAGCTCAGCTGGTAGAGTACTTTCTTAGTATGCATGAAATTAGTCAAAGTCACGCTCAGTTATGCAGTGAATTAGAGACCAGCCTGGGATACATGAGAACCTCTGTGCGTGTGTGTGTGTGTGTGTGTGTGTGTGTGTGTGTGTGCGTGCGTGTGCGTGCGCGTGCATGTGTGTGTGAGAGAGTCTTTTTATATAGCTCTTGCTGTCCTAGAACTCACTAGATAGATTGGCCTCAAACTCACAGAAATCCACTTGCCTCTCCCTCCCAAGAACTGGGTTAAAGCCTTGCAACTACAATATCCAGTAGAAAAACTTGTCTTTTTTTTTTTTTTAATTTTATGTGCATTGGTGTTTTGCCTACATGTATATCTATGTAGATCCTGGAGTTAGACAGTTGTGAGCTGTTATGTGGGTGCTGGAAATTGAACCCAAGTCCTTTGGAAGAACAGTCAATACTCTTAAACACTAAGTCATCTCCAGCCCCAAAAAACTGTTTTTGAAATTATATATACATGTGTGTGGGGTGTGTGTGTGTGTGTGTGTGTGTGTGTGTGTGTGACAGAGAGATGGCATTAAATAAACAATTTCTAGCTGGGCGGTGGTGGCGCACGCCTTTAATCCCAGCACTTGGGAGGCAGAGGCAGGCGGATTTCTGAGTTCGAGGCCAGCCTGGTCTACAGAGTGAGTTCCAGGACAGCCAGGGCTACATAGAGAAACCCTGTCTCGAAAAAACCAAAAAAAAAACAAAAAAAAAAAAAAAAACAAAAAAAACAATTTCTTTGTTTTGTTCTTTTGGAAATAGGGTTTCTCTTTGTAGCCCTGGATGTCCTGGAACTCAAAGGCTGTTCTGAATCAGATTCCCTCTGCCTCTGCCTCCTGAGCTCTGGAACTAAAGGTGTGTGCTACCACCATCCAGCATTTTTCTCCTTTATAAGATCGTATCACTGAACCTTCACACTAAAAGAACATAACTGGTTTTAAAAGATAAAAGCACAATATCTCAGGCTCAGATTCAGGCAGGCACAGTGGCTCACCTGTGGTCCAGCACGTGGGATACAGGCAGGAGGATCAAGTATCTAAAGTCATCCTTGAGTGTATATGGAGTTGATCACCAACCTGGACAAGCATATGAGACTATCTCAAAACAAGCCATAAAGAAATTAAGCAACAACAAAAGAACCAGGTCTAGTTGGATGGGGTGATGGAGAACTGTAATTCTGGTATTGGGGAGTGGGGGTTGCAGGAATGGAAGGCTAGCCTGGACCACATAAAACTATTTTAAGAGAACTAGATTCTGAGACTCCAGTCTTTGGTGATGAGGTGCTGTTCTGTTACATCTATACTGACAGGAGGCTTCCGAAAAGACAGGTGAGTAAGTGTATTCTTCACTCTGCTAAGAATAAAGAACTATTTGATTCTAGATGCTCCTATCAGAGCAGTGCAGGAGGCCCTCATTAACACATGGGAATCCTGGGAAGTTGGGAGAGTTAAGGAAGGAAAAATAGCTTTTGTTTTTAATTCCTGGCAAAGCTCTGTAAATATATTTTTCCCATTCAGCTTATGTTGGAAGGGAAGTGACTTTCATTCCTTTAACCTCCTTCATCCCCACTGGACATAGATAACGCCATTTTCCTCACTATACCAGACTGGCCTGCTAGTTAGGTGTCAGCTCTCATGGTACCAGCTGTCAGTGAGGGTTCATTGACACTAAGCCTGCCTCCCCACATCCTTTCAGGTCCCTTTTCTATCTCCTTTTCAATCTTTTCCTGATTTACTTTTCTTTTGTGTTTCTTTCTCTTCACTGCTAACTCTTTCTGAGTGCCTTTGATTTCCTCTTTCTTGCTTGGACCCCATCCTCGCTTTTACTTTCCTCTAGATCATCTTTTTGGATGGTGAGTTAATGTTAACCTGCTAGAATGGGTATATGTAAATGCAGCTTGCAAAACATCTACTTTACAGAAACGAAGCAGAGAATCAAGTCCAAGCTGGAGGGATAAATGTGTGGATGGGAAGCAAGAAAATGGGTTTCTCACTCATTCATTTGTTTCTGAGTGTTCACATAGTCCCTAGGTAAGAAGGGAAGTGAGACGTGTCCATACTTCCATGACCCATTCTAGGGGAAGGATTATGTAAACAGATTCTTTTAAATGGTGATAAGCACTATGACTGAGAAGAAAAAATGCCCTGTGGGATCCTAGATATAACAAATCAAACCATAGAACTGGGGCTGTTCTTAAACGTAGTAACTGATTCAATCCACTCAGCAATCTGGTACATTTTACAAACTTCTGTAAGATCCATTAAATTCCCCTTGGCATACAGATGCCCCTGTAAGAACAGCTGTCTTCAAAGAGCCTGATGAAGTGACAACCTTTGGCTATCTGACTCTTGTATTTTCTGGCCAAAAACTGAACAAGCACAAGAACAAGCAAACACTCTGATGAGAGCTTCCACTGCTCTGTCTGAGCCTAGACCTGCATCTTTCTCTTTAAGGTCTCAGCATTTGCTTTCAGAGAATTCTACCCATTTGCCCAAATGCATCCATCTATCTTTCTTTTTCCTTGTCATTTTTAATCCTTTAAATACTTTCCTCTGTTCACGTGTTCTATCCATCATAGCAGCTGAACACACATGAAGACCCAGGATCCAAGAAAGCTGATATGGGCTGCAAACCTTGGTTCTGAAACTCAGGAAACCCAGGCAGTGGTGGCGCATGCCTTTAATCCCAGCACTTGGGAGGCAGAGGCAGGTGAATTTCTGAGTTCGAGGCCAGCCTGGTCTACAGAGTGAGTTCCAGGACAGCCAGGGCTACACAGAGAAACCCTGTCTCGAAAAATCAAAAAAAAAAAAAAAAAAAAAAAGAAACAGGAAGTGTTTAGTTTCTGGGTCCTAAGACAAGGGACTAGGGTGCATATTTTATATATCAAAGCAGACCTGGCCTCCAGGTTCTCCCAGCATCCTTCTTC
Organism: Mastomys natalensis; assembly: GCA_021653895.1. NCBI lineage: Eukaryota > Metazoa > Chordata > Mammalia > Rodentia > Muridae > Mastomys > Mastomys natalensis. The sequence goes on along the minus strand of JAJTUV010001245.1, from coordinate 291,298 downwards.
AGTCCCTACCTGGCATACCCTGCCCACAACCTTGAACTTGCCATTCCAGGGGCAGGGCTGCCCTTCTCCCAGAGGCTCCTCCCCATATAATCCAGACATTTTGCTCTCTCTCTCTCTCTCTCTCTCTCTCTCTCTCTCACATCTTTCTTTCTCCTCCTCTCTCCCTCCCTTTCTCCCTCCCTCCCATCTCTCTCCCCTCCTCCTCTCTCCTCTTTTCCTGTGTGAGAACACTTTATCTTTTTCTCTTCCCCCATCCATGGCAACTCCCCTGGCCTCAATCCTTGAAGGCAGATCCCAATAACCTTTAATATGATCTAATCTGGCTTGAATTGGCTCATTTCACCAGCAGAGAAATAGCTTATCAGGAAGAATAGAAAGTATATACATCCCATATACGAACATGAAGAATCGGAAGACATTGGTCCAACTGTGGACCCAACCCCCACAGCACAGGAGGCAAAGCTGAGTGTGAGGAGTACAGTATCATCTGCTCATAATTGGGCATACACTCTGTGTTGCTTTGCTGCCCTAGAGATCTCTGGCGCTGTGCATACTATGCACATACTCTGCCACTTAGCTATTCCCCACCACAGTCATTTATTTATTTATATGAGTACATTGTTCCTGTCTTCAGACACACCAGAAGAGGGCATCAGATTCCATTACAGATGGTTGTGAGCCACCATGTGGTTGCTGGGAATTGAACTCAGGACCTCTGGAAGAGCAGTCAGTGCTTTTAACTGCTGAGCCATCTCTCCTTAACTTTTCATTATTTAAGGAATATTTTATTAGTTTTTGTAATCAAACTACTGCACATAAGAACTTACATGTTTAATACAGTCTGTTGCCTCTGTACAAGTGGAAAACAATAGTTTAATCTTTCTAGGAAAATATGCTCATTAAGTTTTATACAATTGCACACTGACAACTTAACCTGGTAAACTGATACTTTTACCAAAATTGACAGATTGACAGGACAGCTAAAGCTCAAAAGTTCAAATTATTGCCAGGTGTGGTGACACACACCTTTAATCTTAGCAGTTGGTGGCAGGTGGATCTCTGTGAGTCTGAGGCCAGTCTGGGCTAAATATCAAAACAATACACACACACATGGATACTCAGTAATAGAGCACATTATCCAGCATGCACAAGGCCAGGGCATTCAGTGTTACATGCCTGACCTCTAGCACCATACACAACATAAATACTTTGATGTAAAATATATTTAATTATAATTTAATTTCACAGGGTCTGTCTACATGTTAAGGACTTAAAAGAGCAGTGATCTCTGAGCTGGGAATATCTTAGTGGTAGAGAGACCCAATAATTCAATCCCAGATCATGAACACAAAAAAGTGATCTTATCAATGGAATCCAGATTTGTGAATGATTAACTTCAGCAGTGCTATGATCCAATAATAGAAATATTTTACTTTAGTTCTTGTTTCTGGCTAGGTTTGCTAGCCAGGCAGGGATCTACTGGCATCTGCTTTCCAACACTGAGATTACAACTGCCTAATGATGGACTGGAGAGGTGGCTCAGTGGTAAAGAGCACTATTTATTATTATTGACTTGAACTCAAGTTCAAATCCCAGCACCCACATGACAGATTACAACTTTAACTCCAGTTCAGGAGGATGACTCCCTCTTTTGGTCCTAAGGAATTGTGTGTGTGTATAGATATGCAAACACACATATGCAATATTCAAACACAAAAATATTTTTCAAATTAAGCTAAAACAATGTCTGCCATCACACACAGCTTTGCCTTAAATTTCTGTGGGTTCTGGGATCTCAGAATTCATGCTTCCAAGAAAACTCTTACTGAGTTACGCCCCCATTTCTGGCCATTTTTTAAAAAAGAACAATTTATTATACATATGAATACACTGTAGCAGTCTTTTGGACACACCAGAAGAGGGCATAACGGATCCAATTACAGATTCGTTACCATGTGGTTGCTGGGAAATTGAACTCAGGACCCCTGGAAGAGCAGTCAGTGCTTTTAACTGCCCAGATCTCTCCAGTTCCTCCTGCACATTTTTAAAGAATGCTCTCTCACGCTGAAAAAGACGGTTCTCTAAGATATTTGTCTTAGAATATGCCCGAATTACCAGAACTCAGAATATTGAGGCAGGAGGATTGTGAGTTGGAGACTGGGCAGAGCCACATAGTGAAACTCCACTCTCCTTTCACACACATAAAAAGAAAAAAGAAACCGATAATATTTAACTTAGAAAATTTGGAGTCAGCCGGGCGGTGGTGGCGCACGCCTTTAATCCCAGCACTTGGGAGGCAGAGGCAGGCGGATTTCTGAGTTCGAGGCCAGCCTGGTCTACAGAATGAGTTCTAGGACAGCCCGGGCTACACAGAGAAACCCTGTCTCGAAAAACCAAAAAAAAAAAAAAGAAAATTTGGAGTCTGAAGGGCAGAAATCTGTGATACAGTGCTTGCTAGCATGTGCAAGGACCCGAGTATACAATCAACCAGACTAATAGTCTGTTCACCCCGTCCCGCTCATCTATCTCTCCACGCATACACCCATCCGTCAAGCACTCATACTTGTATTAGTCCTGCTATTTTAATATGTGATCACTAACAACTTAAGGAATCAACATGGCCGCTCTGCCAGCTACCAACATGGCAAACACAGCCTCAGCGCTCCCGGAAGCACGAGAGAGAACTGCCGTGAGGATTACGTCCGGTTGGTTCGCCAACCGGAAGTGGCTTTTCATCTTGGCTCTTTATCCGGCTGGCCTTCTGGCGTCCGCGTGAGAATTAGATGTACGGTCGTTCTAGCCTACGGAGGTGTTAGTCCGCCGCGCCTGATTCGAGCCGAGTCCGCGCTGGGAACTAGGATGTCGGACACGTGGAGCTCTATCCAGGCCCATAAGAAACAGCTGGACTCGCTCCGTGAGAGACTGCAGCGGCGGCGGAAGCAGGACTCTGGGCACTTGGGTGAGGTGCGGGGTGGTCGGGGCGGGCCTGGGCGGGGCGAGCGACTCCAGGAGAGAAAGACAGCCCGGGCTCTACGCCCTTTCCGGAGCAACCCTTTATTGGACTCCTCGACTGCTGGTTAGTCCATCTTTCCGGAGTAGCTGAAACGCATGCCCACCTGCGGGAAAGCCTGCAGTGCCTCCTCCCGGGCGTCTGTTTTTCAAGCGTAACACCACACCAACATGGAGCCCCACTCCTCTCCTTGTGTCCCACTTCAGTCCTAGGAGAACATTGCGTTTGTGAAGCCTCTCAATACCCTATTCCAAGAGGCAGCAAAACCTTTTTTGTTGCTTCTTTGTCTGTTTTTACCTTAGTTGTAACGTTTGATTTGTCACTGTCTTTTCTTTCCCATTGTGGGCGGGGAGCATAGGTTGCTTCTGTTTATCCCCAGTGCCCAGTTTAGCAGCCACAACAAGGTCCTCACTAGGTGGTGCTGAATGAGTAGTGCAAGTGTTGACAAACGTAGCAAGAATCCGAAACACTTTATTTTAGTCTTTAAACATTTCCCCCTCTTCCTTGTATGACAAAGTTAGAAAACGTGAAGGCACTTCAAAAGATTGTTGAGTACTACCCTAAAACCTTCTCTAGCACAAGTTCAATTATTTAAGGTTGCAATTATTTAAGTTGCAAAGCTCTGCGAGAATACCGAATCCATACCACATGTGTGGCTAATGTGTCAATGCTTATCAGTATTCACAACTCCCGTTAGCAGACCTTGGTGAAAATTAAATTCATGTGCTCATTTTCTGGATCTGGATGCTCTGGGAAGATTCTTGCCATAATTAGTAAATTTTTATTGCATATCTACCCTATTTATGAGTTTCGACAAAAAGAAGATACGACTCTTACCTTAAAGGAGCTTAAAATCTAGGTGAGACTCAAAGAAAATTAGAAGAAAAAGCCGGGAGAAAACTTGGCATGGTGGCTTATGCTTTAATACCAGTACTTGGAGGCGTAGACAAGGGGGTATCTATGAGTTTGAGGCCAGCCGGGTACACATAGTGAGTTGTGACTTCCAGAACAGCTAGGACTACATAGATCCTGTATCAAACAAAACAACAAAAAAATCAAAGCCAAAAAAAAGTCATAGCTACAGTATCATATATGTAAGATGCTAAGTGAATGGGCCCACGGTCAGTACAATAACTGAGAACAGAAACAGGGTATCCTCAGTGGGGCCATCCTGCTGGAGTTGCCAGTTAAATTTAACCTTGATTTTTTTTTAAGTTGAATTATTTATTTTATGCATATGAGTACACTGTAGCTGTCTTTAGACACACCAGAAGAGTGCATCTGATCCCATTACAGATAGTTGTGAGCCACCATGTGGTTGCTGGGAATTGAACTCAGAACTTCTGGAAGATCAGTCAGTGCTCTTAACCACTGAGCCATCTTTCCAGCCCTTGGCCTTTCTTTTTAAATTGCATTAGCTAATACAAGATTTATCAGATTACAAAATTTTAAAAAGATAATAGAGCATTATGGAACACAAAGTGCAAAATAGGAAAAGGCAAAAGTTAGAAACCAAGATTTGGGGATTTTTTTTTTTTCTTGCCATACAAACATCTCTGCTGGTAAGTTTGATTTTCTTATACATAACCTCTGTTTATGTTTTATGTGTATGGATTATGGGTATTTTGTCTGCATGTATGTCTGTGATGTCTGGCACCACACACCTGGTGCCCTTAGGGGCCAGAAAAAAGAATCCTTGCGCCTCACAACCCCCTGCAACTGGAGTTTTTGAAGGCTGTAAGCCACCATGTGAGTACTAGGAATCTATAGAAATCAAACCCAGGTCTTCAACAAGTGCAGTTAGTGCTCCTAACTGCTTAACCATTTCTCCAGCTTCTGTTTCTTTTTGTTTATCAATTTTAGGTAGAAAACATAATTACGTATCTATCATAGACAAATGACTAAATTGGCTTTTAATCTGTTTACCAAAGTCTCTAGTTTAGGGGCTATAGGGAGAGAGTGCAACAGGTAAGAGCACTTCCTGCACAAGCATGAGGATCAGAGTTCAAATCTCCAGCATGGAGATCTCCAAGTGCTGTCGGCCGCAGAGACAAGGATCAGGGGAGCTCACTGGCTACCAGCCTAGCTGTACAAATTCAATAAAGGACTCTCCTCCCTGTCTCAAGCAAATAGATAGAGTAATAGAGCCTGCCACTTGCAACACACATACACAAATGAGGGGGAAAAAACCTTTTAGTAAAATATTGAGTGTTCCTGGAAAATCATGCTTTATGTAAAATATATGCTGAAACTTGTAGGTCTGGTTGGGTCTAATAGCATATACCTGTAATCTTGCACTAGACAAGAGAATTTTGACTTCAAGGTCATTCTCAGGGATATCGACAGCCTGTGTACTGGAAAAGAACTTGCCTCAAAACCAGAAAGGTGAGCGGTGGTGGCGCATGCGTTTAATCCAGAACTTTGGAAACAGAAGCAGGCAGATCTTTGTGAGTTTGAAGCCAGAATGGTGTACATAATGAGTTCCAGGATAGCCAGAGCTACAAAGTAAGACCCTGTCTTAAACATAAAAGGAATGAAGAGAAATAACATTTTAATCACAAAAATATAATAGGCACAAATGTAAGATTGCTTGTTTTAAGTTGATAGATTCTACTTTGTTTGAAGTAAACCTAATAGCAAAAAGTTTGTTTAAACATTATGTGGGCTGGGCGGTGGTGGCGCACGCCTTTAATCCCAGCACTTGGGAGGCAGAGGCAGGCGGATTTCTGAGTTCGAGGCCAGCCTGGTCTACAGAGTGAGTTCCAGGACAGCCAGGGCTACACAGAGAAACCCTGTCTCGAAAAACCAAAAAAAAAACCATTATGTGGTATTAGGTATCATTGCATATTTATGTAAAATACCAGTTTTAACTATATCTGTGGCTTGAAAAGTAATACATGTTTCCACACAGAATTTTGACTAGATTATTTAAAAGGATGTTTCTGAAGCTTTAATAAGAAGTTTGAAATCATAAAAAATACTCAAGAATTTAATATTTATTTACTTATATTTGTTTTGATCATGGGCAGCTTTCCCAAAGTATGCTCACTAAATTGGCTTAGAGAAAAAACCCCTACAAAATTGATGTATAATAAGAATTGCCATGCCAGGTGGTGGTAGCACACACATAAATCTTAGTTTGCAATCAGGAGGCAGAGTTCAAGGCCAGCCTGGTCTACAGAGAGAGTTCTAGGATGGCTAGGGCTACACAGAGAAACCTTGTCTTGAAAAACAAAACAACAACAATAAAATAGAATTGCCTGGAGAGGCCTTGAGTCTTGCTTAGCAAAATAAACATTTGTAGGGAACAGGATTATATTACACAGTGCTTGGCCCACATTTGTTTGTTTGTTTTTTATGTATATAAGTGTTTTGCCTTCATGTAATTATGTGCACCACTTATGTGCCCAGTATCCTTCAAAGCCAGAAGAGATCTTTGGATCCCGTGGAACTGGATTTACAGATAGTTGTGAGCCACCATATAGGTTCCAGGAACCCAAACCCCAGGTCCTCTGTAAGAACAGCAAGCGCTTGTAACCACTGAACCCCTCTCTTCAGCCTAGGCACATAGTTTGAGTATTAATGGGGAAATGGTTAATACATGACTTGAGTTAAAAACATTTCAAGATCTACCTAATAAGCCAGGCATGGCATTACATGTCTATAACCCCAGCAGGAGGTTAGAAAATTTAGGTTAGCATGGGCTAAGTAGACAATGTCTCAGACAAACAAGGCCAGGTATGATAGTTCATACCTGTAATCTCAGTACTTGGGAGGCCAAAGCAGCAAATTTTGAGGATACTCGCCGGGCGGTGGTGGCGCACGCCTTTAATCCCAGCACTTGGGAGGCAGAGGCAGGTGGATTTCTGAGTTCGAGGCCAGCCTGGTCTACAGAGTGAGTTCCAGAACAGCCAGGGCTACACAGAGAAACCCTGTCTCGGAAAAAAAAAAAAAATTTTTTTTGAGGATACTCTAGGCTACATAGTAGTTTCCAGGCTAGCCTGGACTAAATAATAAAACCCTATAAAAAAATTAGACATCTCCATGATAAAGTAGTGATATACTTTGATTTAAAACTGTATTAGAATAGTTGTGGTGGTGTATGCCTTCAGTCCCAGCGCTTGGGAGGTAGAGGCAGGCAGATCTCTGGACTACATAGTGAGTTCCAGGACAGCCAAAGCTACAAAAACAAAACAAACCAAAAAACCAAAAAAAAAAAAAAAAACCACCCCTTATCTAAATTTTATAGTCCCTATCAAAAGATCCCCCACCCCCTTAGAAGAGGGGATTTACTGGTATTGTATCTAGGGTTTTTACATACTAAGCAACCTACCACTTAGGTATATGCTAGCCCTTAATTATTTTTATTTATATATCTAATTGGTTTTTATTGAGTATATCTAGAGTTTTTACATGTGAGCAAGCAGTCTACCACTGAGCTATAGGCTATCCCTTAATTATTTTTATTTATTTATATCTCTAATTGGTTTTTGCTATTTATTTGTTTATAGACAATGTCTCACCATGTAACTCTGGCTGGTCTGGAACTTGCTATGTACACCAAGCTGGCCTCAAACTCAGAATTATCTGCCTCTGCTTGAATACTGGGATTAAAGGCAATGTGCTACTATGCCCGGCTGCCTTTTTTAATTTATATTTTGAGAAAGGTTTGCTAAACTGTCTAGATTTAGGCATGAATTACTCTGTAGCGCAAAGCTTCTGTAATCCTTCCTGCCTTAGCCTCCCAAGAAGTTAGGCTTACAGGCCTGGCTTGTACAACTTATATATTACCCCCTTTGGCATACTTTGAGTCAAGAAAATGCTTTAACATTTAAGTTTGTTGATAGAATCTGAATTCCTATTTGAAAATAGCTGTGTTTCCTTGTTACAGTGGCTTTTATCATTGTGCATATTTGCTTATTGAAAGTAATTTTGGTACTTTAAACAAATTTATAATTTCAATAAGAAAGCTCAGGATTTGCTCCTACTATTATGATTCTGTTTTAGTTCAGTTATTAGACTTATGGAATCTCTGAATTCTGAGAGTCTAGTAACCACAAGCACAGTCCTGCTAAGTGCAAGTATTTCTCTGACACTGTTGTAAGTATGGTATATAGTAATTATTTTTCTTATATTTCTTGTATATGTTTAGCTAAGGCAGTTATTCTAAGCCATCCAGACCTTTAATGTGCTTCTGTGACTTTTTCATGTGGACAGTTGGTGGAGTAAGAACACATAGGGAAATACACTGGAACCATTACTTGTTGATCAGGCCTTTAGCCAAATATTCCAAGGGCCTGATGTTAAGTATAAAACATATTCTCCATGGCCAATGGCCATGCTTCATTAAAAATTCAAAATCCATCCCTGGAAAACATAATCAGATCCCAGTTTTGATTATTGAAAATACTCATTTTTTTAAATTTTAAGTTAAAGTATGGATTTATTGTATCATTTGAGAGAAAGAAGAGGTAGCAGAGACCTGTCAATGAATGATGCTACTTTACTTCCTTTGAAGCAGTGAGGGCAGAGAATTAGGAAAAGATTGCTGCCTCAACCGAGAAACAGTTTTTCTCAGTAAAATCCAGGATTATTTTGACAACAGCACATGCTAAGGTGTGAGTGAACGGCGATCTAGTGCGAATGCTGGTCGGAGAGCCTGCTTAAAGTGAAGCATGTGTGTGCTGGGAACGCTGCAGAATGAGCCCCGAGGGATGGAAACATCGAGTCTCACCTTTTCATTTTATTGTCTTTTAGATTTAAGGAATCCAGACGCAACACTGTCCCCAACCTTCCGTAGTGACAGCCCAGTGCCTACTGCTCCTACCTCTAGTGGCTCTAAGCCCAGCACAACATCTGTAGTCCCTGAATTAGCTACAGACCCCGAGTTAGAGAAGAAGTTGCTACACCACCTCTCAGATCTGGCCTTAACCTTGCCCACTGATGCTGTATCCATCCGTCTTGCCATCTCTACGGTAATAACCTGATAAATTTGGAATTTATCACACATTTCCTTTTGTTCATGGTGTCTTATGATCTCCTTTCTTTAGCCAGATGCACCTGCCACTCAAGATGGGGTAGAAAGCCTTCTCCAGAAATTTGCCGCCCAGGAGTTGATTGAGGTAAAGCGAGGTCTCCTACAAGATGATGCACATCCCACTCTTGTGACTTACGCTGACCACTCCAAGCTGTCTGCCATGATGGGGGCTGTGGCAGAAAAGAAAGGCCTTGGAGAGGTAGCAGGGACTATCACAGGGCAGAAACGGCGTGCAGAACAGGACTTGACTACAGTGGCTACCTTTGCCAGCTCTTTAGCATCTGGTCTGGCCTCTTCAACATCAGAACCAGCTAAGGAGCCGGCTAAGAAATCAAGGAAGCATGCTGCCTCAGATGTTGATCTGGAGATAGAAAGTCTTTTGAACCAACAGTCTACTAAAGAACAGCAGAGCAAGAAGGTAGGGATCATATGAAAAATGCTCACAATCCTTAATTACAGGTCTGATTGGTTACTGTTCGCATAAGGAATATTTCTTAGAATTGAGACATAGAGCAGTGGTTCTCAACCAGGATGATTTTCCTCTACCATCACCTCTACCCCACTGGTGTCTGGGTCCAATGTTGTCACAGTATGGTAGAGTGCTGTTGGCACTGAATAGATAGAGGATCTGGAAGGTAGGGGCTAAAACTTTTGCTAAACATGCTACAATGTATAGTAGGACCCCTCCTGCACCTCCTTCCCCAAATAAAACTGTGTAGTCTTTTTTTTGTTTGTTTGTTTTTTGTTTTTTCAAGACAGGGTTTTTTTGTATAGCCCTGGCTGTCCTGGAACTCACTCTGTAGACCAGGCTGGCCTCGAACTCCGAAATCCACCTGCCTCTGCCTCCCAAGTGCTGGGGTTAAAGGCGTGTGCCACCACTGCCCGGCAAAAACTGTCTAGTCTTAAAATATCAATAATGCCATTTTGAGGAAGTTCTTACTTACAGAATCTGGAAGAATGCTCAAAAGAGAATTCAGAGAAAACAGAAATTCAAATAAATACTCATTTGGACCAAGTTATGGAAATTGATGAAATTATCAATGCAATGGTTCTGATTTGAACTACATTGAATTCTCTTTTTTTGGTTTTTGTTTTTTTTATTTTGTTTTGTTTTGTTTTTTTGTTTGTTTGAGACAGGGTTTCTCTGTATAGCCCGGGCTGTCCTGGAACTCACTTCTGTAGACCAGGCTGGCCTCGAACTCAGAAATCTGCCTGCCTCTGCCTCCTAAGTGCTGGGATTAAAGGCTTGCGCCACCACTGCCCGACATGAATTCTCTTTTGTTCCCAACTTCCACTTTAGTTTTAAAAAGTTAGTTTGGTCTTTGATGACAATAACCAGTGTTCTCCTTTATAGAATTATTGAATAAACTGAGCTAAACAATAGAATACTAGCACTGTGCCTTTTTTAGTTATCCTATCAATACAAATTAGCTTTTTTGAGGGGAAGTTACACTCTTTTAGGGAGGTAAGATCAACTTACTGCTTCGCTGTAGAAACCAGGCTCTTTGCATTTGAATTCCATTCTTTCTTTTTTTTTTTTTTTTTGTGTAGCCCTGGCTGTTCTGGAACTCACTCTGTAGACCAGGCTGGCCTCGAACTCAGAAATCTGCCTGCCTCTGCCTCCCAAGTGCTGGGATTAAAGGCGTGCGCCGCCGCCGCCGCCGCCACCACCACAGCCCGGCTTAGAATTCCATTCTAAATGCTTGTGAGGAGGACTGAACCCATTACAACTCTCCTACATTGTTCATTCGCATATCCCTCATCAGACATTAATATGATTAGACTTATGGAGGCAGTTCAAGGGCTGATTTATCTACAAACCCTTAAGACCAAGGCTCCTTCTGTCTCAGGTCAGTCAGGAGATCCTAGAGCTCTTAAATACCACAACAGCCAAGGAACAGTCCATTGTTGAAAAATTTCGCTCTCGAGGTCGGGCCCAGGTGCAAGAATTTTGTGACTATGGGACCAAGGAAGAGTGCATGAAAGCCAGTGATGCTGATCGGCCTTGTCGCAAGCTGCACTTCAGGTCTCTTGGGAGGGAATGAGGTGGGGAGGGTTTTCCAGAAGCAGTAATTCCTTTGCAGCATATTCCTGTCTTTGGAGTGGCTACTGTATGAGAAGGAATACAGGCTCACTGCCACATAAAAGGAAGATTTTCTAGTCAAGCATCTGGGTTTCTGAGTAGCAATGAAAGTTAAAGTCTGGAAGTAAGGTAGACCTAGGAGAAATCAGGAGCCTGGGCTTAGGGCCAGCGTTTTACTCTGAAGTAATGAGCCAAGGTCCTTTCTAGACTATATTCTTTGCTCTAGTAAGAGAAGAAAGTCTGTATTCTGTTGTTTTTGAGACAGGGTTTCATAGCTCAGGCTGGGCATGCTAAGGATGATCTGATTTTCAGGCTCTAGTTATCAGTGCTGGGATTACAGGCCTAAGCCACTGCCCACAGATCAAGTCTTTATTCAAGAAGAACTAAAGTTCTTTAGTTTTAACAGTACAGAAAACTGGGGGAGAAGAAACTTTGCATTTGAATTATATGATCTACTTCTGAAGTACCATCTTGATTCTGATTCCTTTTTTTTATTTTCCCAGACGAATTATCAATAAGCACACTGATGAGTCTTTAGGTGACTGCTCTTTCCTTAACACATGTTTCCACATGGATACCTGCAAATATGTTCACTATGAAATTGATGCTTGTATGGATTCTGAGAGTCCTGGCAGCAAGGAGCATATGCCAAGCCAGGAGCTTGCTCTTACACAGAGTGTTGGGGGTGACTCCAGTGCAGATCGACTCTTTCCACCTCAGGTACCTACATGTCCAGACAAACCTGGGAAACCTATTTTAAGCTATATACTTAAACTGAGTGGGTTATCCATACATGTAGAAAAATAGGGAATATCTAGCAGTCTTGCTTATTAATGGAGCAGAATAGGATAGGAATGTTTGAGTTAGAGGGTTTGGGACTGTGAATCTGTGAAAGAAGGAAAGATGACCAAATACTACCTCATGCAGTGGATCTGTTGTGATATCCGCTACCTGGACGTCAGTATCTTGGGCAAATTTGCAGTGGTGATGGCTGACCCACCTTGGGATATTCACATGGAACTACCGTATGGAACGTTAACAGATGATGAGATGCGCAGGCTCAATATACCAGTACTACAAGATGACGGCTTTCTTTTCCTCTGGGTCACAGGCAGGTAATATAATCCAGATATGTAGGTATGGGTAAATATAGCAGAGTGAAAACTGGGTAAAATCCTGGGTTTCTTAGGTATTCAATTAAATGTGTCACTGACTTAGGATGCCTGCCCCTTCCATGCAGTTTGATGTTTATAGCACTAACACTTGGTATTCTTGATTTTAGAAAAATACGGTCTTTCAGATTAGATGCTGCTTCATCTTTTTCTTTTTTTTTTTTTTTTTTTTTTTTTTGGTTTTTCGAGACAGGGTTTCTCTGTGTAGCCCTGGCTGTCCTGGAACTCACTCGGTAGACCAGGCTGGCCTCGAACTCAGAAATCCACCTGCCTCTGCCTCCCAAGTGCTGGGATTAAAGGCGTGCGCCACCACCGCCCGGCTTCATCTTTTCATTCTACTCAGTTGCTCCAATGGTGTTTTCCATGTAAATGCTTCTGATATTTATAATACATGCAATATTTTGAAGGGAAAAATATGAAGATTATCCCCTCCATCTTTTTAGGGCCATGGAATTGGGCAGAGAATGTCTGAACCTCTGGGGTAAGTAGAAATTGTGTTGCCTTTTTTGAGGGGAATGTAACTTGAACTGTAAGAGATGCATGGTCCCTTCTCTCAGTGTTCCTGCCAATCTTTGCCTCTGTGTCTGGCTCTGTGCCTCAGCTGTGAAGTTCTCTTATGCTCCACAGTTACGAACGGGTGGATGAAATCATCTGGGTGAAGACGAATCAACTGCAGCGCATCATTAGGACAGGCCGGACAGGTCACTGGTTGAACCATGGGAAGGAGCACTGCCTGGTTAGTATCAGAAGTAGTAGGAGCTGCTTCTACTGAAAGCTGTGGTTTCATAAAGCAACAGTGTTCTTTCTCTGTGATGAGCAGGTTGGTGTCAAAGGAAATCCCCAAGGCTTCAACCAGGGTCTGGACTGTGATGTGATTGTAGCTGAGGTATGTATTTCCTATGCATTTCCTAAAGCTTTCAGATTTTCAGTCCAACTATTCCTGCTAGATAGAATCTCCAATTTATTTTTCTCATTTGGATAACACAGGCCAGGCTAGAATTGCAATCTTGAGCAGCTTTTTAAAAATGTATTTCATGTGCATCAGTATTTTGCCTGAGTGTATGTCTTTATGAGGTGTCATGAGCTGCCATGTAGGTGCTGGGAATTGAACCTGGGTCCCCTAGAAGAGCAACCAGTGCCCGTAACTATTGAGCCATTTCTCTATCTATTGAGCAATCTTGAATAATTTAAAGTGGCTTGAGTTTTTATTTTCTAGGTTCGTTCCACTAGTCATAAACCAGATGAAATATATGGCATGATTGAGAGATTGTCCCCCGGCACACGCAAGATCGAGTTATTTGGACGACCACACAATGTGCAGCCCAACTGGTAACATTACTAGGGAACAGGCTAGTGCTTCCCCCTCTCCTGCTGCCCCCCCGCCCCACCCCTTTATGGCCAAAGACAGAAGTCACTGAGTTTTATAATTTCTGGTAGTCTACAAATGGACTTTAAAGAACTCAGATGGCTTAAGCTTATGTTTAAATCATTTTACTGGAATCCACAACATTCATTAGAATGGCTGGCATTTTAATTATCCAAGGATTATTCACTAGCAATGACTGAATGAAATAGGCCTGGCCACCATCAATTACTAATCCTCAGATATACAGATCTAGCTGGATCTGAGGGCATGAGACTGAAGCAGAAGTCTACCTACGCTACATAATGAATCTAATTTAGTTAGATGTCTCAAGAGGGAGGGGCCTGGTAGCTCAGTGTAAAGAGCATGTATGGAAGACGCCTAGTTCAACCTCTAGGACCACCACCACCAAAGAAATTAAAAAGAAAAATCCAGCCAGTTTTTGTATCTGTACCAGTTCCTATGTATTGACATTGCCATATTATTTGCAATGATCTTTTTAAAAATTGACATGGGCTGGGCATAGTGGAGCACACCTTTAGCCCCAGCACTTGGGAAGCAGAGACAGGTAGATCTCTGAGTTCAAGGTTAACCTGGTCTACATGGAGAGTTCCAGGACAGTCTGGAATACATAGTGAGACCCTGAGACCTAAAGAAACAAAACCTGACATGGCCATTTGGTGACAGGGGGCATCAACAGAAAGTAGAATATTTTAACAGTATTAAGCCTTTACAGGATTTGTGGTTTGCCTCTTCTTTCTCCCTTGTTTCAGGATTACTCTTGGAAACCAACTGGATGGGATACACCTACTAGACCCAGATGTGGTTGCCAGGTTTAAGCAAAGGTATCCGGATGGTATCATCTCTAAACCTAAGAATTTATAGAAGTACTTCCTTATAAAGCTGAGCATTCAGAGCCAGGGCTCTGTAGGCCACAACTTAAGAGCAGTGTTTATGCAATATCGTCCCCCACCCTGTATATAAATAAAAGTTTGTATTATAATTGCAATTTTTGAAGTGAAAATCTGGCTTTCCACTTAGTGTGTCCTTGTGCAATTCTTTTCTTAGCATGATTCATTATAAGTAAAAGTAATGTTAGCTACCCACACTTCATTAGTTTTGAGTGTTCAAACCAGATATATAGAATAGCATTAGCATGTTGTTATAAAACAGACTACCCAGGTTCACAAGGCTTAGCAATTAGTATACCATAAACAGGGTTAATCTGAATTTCAGCATGCATATGGTACTCTAAACTTTTGCTTATTCTATGTAGCTTTGCTGTTTATTAGTCTGTAGCTTATTTCTAAGAACAAGATACCTTCAATTAAAAGAAGAGCTTAGAATATAAAAGAATTGACCTATTATGTAAAAATGAATGCACATTTAAAAAATGTTTCATCAAACACAGATTCTTTACTTTGTAAAACCTCTTATTAGGGGTATAGAGTTCTGCTTCTTACATGCAAAACTGGTAACCAAGTCAGGTAAAGAAATACTTGTAGACAAAAAGTTCTGGATGATATCATTTTCGCTCTGCCCAATGTGCTGAGACTTGAGACAGAAACAAAATTTGTGTTGTCAGGGCAGGGAGGGGAACCTTAAGATAGGATCTCACTAGGTAACCCTGGCTAGTAGCTTCAAACTCAGAGAACCAACCTGCCTCTTGCCTCCCAAGTTCTAAGATTAAAAGGGAGTGACACCCTACCCAGTCTCTGTTTTTTGAGACAAAGTCTACTATGTAAGTTCAGATTGGCCTGTAACTCAAAAATCTTCCTATGTCTACCTCCAAAGTACTAGGATTAAAGGTATGGGCCATACCTTTATGTTCTGTAAAACCTTTGCCTCATGTATCTTAGCTGTTCTCAAACTCACTAGTGGGCCAAGGATGACCTTGAACTCCAGAGCTTCCTGCCTGGGGTCTGAACTCAGAGCTTTGTAGTGCTAAACCATAACCCCAGGCCTACAAACCTTCATCCTTATAGCACTGTGTATATTAATAATCGTAGTTCCCTTTTAAAGGGTTATCACACATTTTATTTTAAATCAGTATTTTCATTCCTCTTTCATTTGGGATTTAACCCAATGCACTTTACCACTGAGCTGTAACCCTCAGCCTCTCAGTGTGGTTTCCTCCTAGAACAAAGCTAGGCACTCTCCCAGTAACATTGTAGGCAAGTCCTCTGACAATTTTACTGACAGATTTCTTCTAATAACCCCTATGATCTGCTCCTATCACCTTTCCCTGTGCTTGCTATTAAGCTGGTAATTTTGCTTACAGTTGAGAGTAAAAAGCAATTCTAAGTTACAGTAAATTTGCTGGCCTCTGCTGAAGAAAGAAAAGGGAGGTGGAGGCATGAAGGACTATGGGTAAAGGTGAGGCACTACCAGAAGCCCAGCTTGTGTTTCAGAATCAGGCTTTTGGACTCATGTCCAGCAGATGAATCTTCAAGGCTTGGAGAAGAGGAAGGCTACTTCACAAAAACCACAGAGTTTGGATTTCTAGAGGCCACCCAGGCCAAGAATACATCCCTAAGAGAGAAAGATAAACACAAACTCATTATAGCAAAACCATACCCAAATATTTCCCTATCTCTCTCCAAAGTATAACATCATCAAGTAGCCTAAAAGTCAGATGTGGTGGGCTGCGCCACTCAATCTCGTAGAGGATGCACATGCCATTTCACGGATACAGGTAACTCTCTGGATATTTTGGTGGAAAGGCAGTTTTCACTTACTACTCTCTCTACACTTAGCATTTACTCTGCTACTTTCCCATTACCTATCCCGCACCAATTTCTCTGACACTGGTAAAGTGAAATCAGGACCTTACCTATGCCAGGCAAGCAGTTGGCAGTTGAGCTACATCCTCATCTCAAAGCAACTGAACATCTAGGAGCATCTCTAATCCGACACCCACCCACATGTACCATGCTCCCCAGCAGTGTAGCCTCACTAGCTCTTGAGTTCTAAGGACTGTTAAACTCACCTGCAGTGCTTCACCACACACTCATTGCTGCAGTATTCGTTGTCCCAGTCCTTACTGATAACAGGAGGGTTCTCACAACCAGACCTCACACATCGAGGCTGAGGTGACAGTGTCACAGGGGATCCACTCACCAATTCAACATCCATCTGAGAAGGAGACTCCACCTTAGAACAGGGGCATGACAAGGATGGATTAGAGTGCTACTACCTAGTCAAAACATCTGCCACACACCCTTAATAAGGAGTTTCAGAAAAAGGTGAGTTTTTGTTCTCATTTATAACCAAGCTTACTGCTCCAGGAAGTAGAATGACATGTAGACTCTTAAAGAATTTCATTTTAAAATAACTTTATAAAGTGAAGCTGACATGCAGAGGCAGGAGAATCAGGTTCAAGGCTATCTTTGGTTATATAATGAGTCCATATATCCTGGCCAACATGGGACCCTATCTCAAAAAAGAAACAACAACAACAGAAAAAAAAGAAACAAAATAAGGCTTACCTCAGGAACTACATCTGCGATCATTTCACAAATTGTTTCAGGAGAGGTTGCCTCTACTGTGTGGGCCTCAGGGCTGCTGTTCATAGGCTGCTCAGGACTGCTTTCTACAGTCGGAGGGACCACAGTAGTCTGTATTTTCAGAGTGGGTGGAGGCGCAATCTTGCTCTGCAGAGGAGGTGGCTGCTGCTGTAAGTTGATTCTAACTTTCTGAGGTGGAGGCTGTTGCATGGCCTGAAGTGGAGGAGGCTGCTGTAGAATGGTGACTTGCTGTTGAGTTGGGGGCTGAGGCATCTGTTGCAATGGAGGAGGCTGTAGTCGGGGTGGAGGTAGTTGCATAGAAGCAGCAGCAGCAGCTGCTGCCTGCAACACTGACCGGGTAACAATCTGGGCCTGCTGGCTTGGCTGAATAGTAGCTGTACTTGTTTGGCCTAGCTGGAGCCCACGGGAGGTAACCACTGTGGCTGGGATAACAGTAACCATTCCTCCTTGAGACATGGTAATAGAAGAAGGCAACATCTGTTTGGTAATAATCAACTTGGTAATATTAGGCTGACCTCCAGGCCCAGAAGACGCCTGGTTTGCCACATAAGATGAAAGCGTGGAATTAACTACAATGCAAGGGGACAAAGCAGGGGACTCCGTTGAGGCTGGTGCTGGAGATGCTGGGTCAGCAGTAGTCACAGGAGGTGGTGAAGGAGTCTGTGACTGTGGCACGGGATCTAATTCCACTGTTTCCACAGTAGCCTAAAAGACCAAAACAGCAACAAGTAATTTACTCTCACTGTAGCACACATTCATTCTCATTACATCAAGAAAGGATGTCATAGAAAAATAAGTACATTCTTAAGTAAACACTGGAAATAATGGATAAACTAAAAGACTTACTTACAAAGCTTATGACTGAAATACTGGGTAGGGAAGCTCTAAAATTTAACACTATGCAATGATAAAAATAAAAAAATAAACAGGTTTATTTTTTATGTGTATTTACCTGCACATATGTGCACCGTATGTATGCCTCAGGCGGTCCTAAGAGGGCACTGGATCTTAAAGAACTGGAGTTACAGATGGCCCTAAGTCACCATGTGAGAACTGGGAACAGAATTCAGATCCTTCCCAAGAACAGTCAGTTCTTTTAACTGCTGAACCAACTCTCACAGCCTCCTCACGACTTTGGTTTCCTGGCTCTCTGTTCTGTGTACTTGTGTGCGCGCTTGTTTGTGCGTGTGTGTATGTGTGTGTGATTTACCTATAACAACTGGAAAAAAATAATTGGCTTAAGGTATTCATTTATTATAACCTTACCTGACACTCCTGGTTGTCTTTATAAGCAGCTAGTGCCTTGAGATATTCTTTCTTGGCAGCCTCAGTTTTCCGCTTGTACACCTACAGGAAAGACAGTGTTTCAAATGAACCACTGGTAAGACTGGTAAATGTATTGTCCATCAAGAACTCAGTCCAACCACTTACGGACCACTCTTCAGTGAAAACACTGAGGAGGTCAACAGCTCCATGTTCATTGCCATATAAAGCATGAAACCATTTCCAAACTGTAAGATCAGTAATATACTTAGCTCAATACTGCCCAACTCAGAGACATGTTTCCCTTAGGCAATGTATACGTTGTCAAAGATGACCTCAAGAGTCCTTACTTCTTTTATGTCCTTTCTTACACCAAAAGCTGAAGGCTATTTTTTACTGATCTGGGCTATCTCTGTGACTTGTTTGGTCATTAGAATGTAACACAGTATTTAAAACACAATAAGCAATAGATCTCTATGAATTTTAGGTCAGCCTGGTCTACAAAGCCAGTTCCAGGACAGCCAGGACTACACAAGAAACCCTGTCTTAAAAAACAAAACAACCCAAAAATACCACATGAAAGGCTACAAGGAGTAACAACACAGCAACTAACAGACAGAAATAACTGCCAGCTATAGCCAGCCATATTCCATCATTTGGTTAAAATAAACTCAGCTTTTTGTTTTAGATATTGAGGATTTGCTTTGACAGAAGATATAGGCACATAGGGTAATGATAATTACAGCTACCTTCAGCTTACATGCCTTGATGATTTGTACCATCCACTCCCACCAACACACACACTTCACAAGCTAGCCTTGAACCTCATGATCGTCTCTGCCTCTACCTCTTATGTGCTAGAACCACAGCAGTATGCTACCACATCGGTTTCTTTTTCCTAAAGAGATGGTGTATGTGTGTCTCAATATGTTGTTGACCCCAACTCACTGGGGCCAAGGTATTCTGCCCTGCCCTCCCCTCCCCAGTATAACTGGAACTACATGCACATACCATTATTATCAGTTGATTTTTTTTTTTTTAATTCTGTTTAAATTTAGGGAGACTATATATAGTTTTCAAGCTTACACTTGATGAGAAAACCATTAATAAAACTGTACCTGAAACTTTGAGGGATAGTTTCTTTTCTTTCTTTCTTTCTTTTTTTTTTTTTAAGATTTATTTATTTCATTTATATGAGTACACTGTAGCTGTCTTCAGACACACCAGAAGACGGCATCAGATATCATTATAGATGGTTGTGAGCCACCATGTGGTTGCTGGGAATTGAACTCAGGACCTCTGGAAGAGGAGTCAGTGCTCTTAACCTCTGACCCATCTCTCCAGCCCCTGAGCGATAGTTTCAATATGCAACTTAGCAAGAAATACCTTAACTTTACAAATAGAAGAAACAGGAAGCTCTGGAAAGTTAACCTAAAAACTAAACAGTTAAAGACAAAAGAGGGATTAGACACTATTGGATGTTACATGGAATTTCAAGGCTTTAGAAAGCTAAACTAAACAGCTGAAGACACAAAGGATAAGGCACAGTTAGTTGCTGACTGTCGCATGGAATTTCAAGTTAAGGGAACAAAACTGCCCAACCCTATCATCCTAAAGCTACATGACCTTAACTGGGCAGAGAACCTCAGAGTCCATTTTTAGATCTATCATCCTTCTTTCTTCCTCCTGCCTCACCAACCCCCCCCCCCCAGTCTCTCTGAGACAGCATTTCTCTGTGTAGCTTTGGCTGTCCTGGAAGTCACTCAGAGATCCTCCTGCCTCTGCCTCCTGAGTGTGGCATTAAAAGCAAGCACCACTACACCTGGCAGAATTCACCATTAGTAAAAGGAGAATGATGGTTACTTTATAGCTTCGGAAAGATGCAGTATTTTTTAAAGATTTATTTATTTTTATTTATGAGTACACTGTAGCTGTCTTCAGACACACCAGAAGAGGGCATCAGATCCCATTACAGATGATTGTGAGTTACCATGTGGTTGCTGGGAATTGAACTTAGGACCTCTGGAAGAGCAGTCAGTGCTCTTAAGCGAGATGCAGTATTTTTATAATGAAATTGTATTAATTCTTTATTATGTGTGTACATGTATGTTTTTGGGTGTGCATGTCGAGATTAGAGGACAAGTTAATTCTTACCTTTCACCATGAAGAATGTTGGGCTCAAGGTCATCAGATGCCTTTACCCAATGAGGGCCAATTTGCAGTCCTACTTAATAGTTTGGTAGAGCTCAGCTGGAGAACAGACACTTAGCATGTATAAAGCCTTGGGTTTACTACCCAGCACAACAAAAATAACTAAATTAAAATGATTTTTTCCTGAAACTTCTAAGATAAAGAATGTGTGAGAAGGACTGGAGAGATGACTCAGTGGTTAAGAGCACTGACTGGGGAGGGTGAGTGGGGGCATATCCTCATAGAAGCAGGAGGAGGGGGATGGGATAGGGAGTTCCTGGGGTGGGGGGAAGGGGATTACATCTGGAATGTAAATAAAACATCCAAAAGAAAAAAAAAAAAAAAAAGAGCACTGACTGCTCTTCCAGAGGTCCTGAGTTCAATTCCCAGCAACCATATGGTGGCTCACAATCATCTGTAATGGGATCCAATGCCCTCTTCTGGTATATCTGAGGACAGTGACACTGTACCCATATAAATAAGTAAATATTAAAAAAAAAAAAAAAAAGACTGTGAGTCAGGCAGTGGTGGTTTACACCTTTAATCCCAGCATACAGGAGGTAGAGATAGGCGGATCTCTCTGAGTTTGAGGCTAGCCTGCTCTACAGAGTGAGTTCCAGGATAGCCAGGGTTGTTACACAGAAAAACTGTGTATGGAAAACAAATGTGTCAATACCATTAACAAAGAGCTCTCTGACAGGTAAAGATGTGTGGTTTGAATTAAGAATGACCCTCCTGGGCTGGAGAGATGGTTCAGTGGTTAAGAGGACTGGCTGCTCTTCCAGAGATCCTGAGTTCAATTTCCAGCAACCACACAGTGGCTCACAACCATCTGAAATGGAATCCAATGTTCTTTTTTGGTGTGTCAGCTGAAGACAGTGACATTGTACTCACATACATAAATTAAATTTTATAAATAAGTCTTAAAAAAAAAAAAAAAAGAAAGAAATGCACCCCTCAGGCCATCTGAATGCTTAGTCACAGACGGTTGCACTGCTTGAGGAAGATTAGCAAGTGTGGCCTTACTGGAGGGAGTATGTCACTGGAAGTGGGCGTTGAGGTTCTAAAAGCCAAGCTGGGCCCAGTGCCCTGTCTCTGCTGCCAGCAGATCTGGATGTAGAACTCTTAGGCACTTTTCTAACACTGTCTGCCTGCACACTGCATGCTCCATGAGAACGGACTAAACCTCTGACACCGTAAGCAAGCCCCAATTAAGTGCTTTCTTTTACATGCATTTCCTTGTGGGCTGGGGGAATAGATAGCTCCGGGTTGAGAGCAATAGCTGCTCTTCCAGAGTTCTGAGTTCACTTTCCAGTAACCACATCGTGGCTCACAACCATCTATAATGGGATCTGATGCCCTCTTCTGGCACCCAGGTAGGTGTACATGCAGATAGAGCACTCATGCATAAAATTAAATCTTTAAAAAAAAAAAAGTTGCCTTGATCATGATGTCTCTCCTCACACCAACAGAGCACTGAATAAGGTTGAGTCCACTAAGAAATGTTTACTACCCACAACTCACCTGTTTTTGCTCTTCTCCAAGACTGTCCCACATGGAAGCCACAATCTTCGAAACCTCACCAAAGGTTGCATTTGGGTTCTGTCCCTTGATGGCAGCCTGCGTATCTCGAAAAAACAAAGCATACGCAGAGACTGGCTTCTGAGGTTCATTGGGGTCTTTCTTTTTTCTCTTCTTGGGGGCCTTTTGCTTTTTCCCTGTTTCCACTACCACTGTCTTCTGGGCGGGAAGTTGCTGTCAGGAAGAAAAATGGAGAATTAAAAGATGGCAGAAGGGAAGTACTGGGTCTGGAGAACTTTGAGAAAAGGATTTGATAGGAGCAAACTAGGCTGGAGAGATGGTTCAGCAGTTAGGGAGGGAAAGTAGCCAACCATGGCATTTAAGCTAAAAACAGAAGCAGTGATTTTGAAAGTCCTATTTGAGTATTACTAAGAACAGTGACTGAGACGAGAAACCAGAATCAAGCAAAGATGATTAGCCTTTATATGGCAAGCATTTTACCCTGGAGTAACAGAATTGACTTTGGCAGGGAATGCCTCACCCTCCGGAAATCATCAACACCATCCTCATGAAGTGAATTGGTAGGTGAAGGAGTAGTTGAAAGACGATCCTCAGGTGACTGGGCAGGTGGCAAGATGGTGCCACCTCCTAAACTCAAACCAAGTTGAGAACTCAGTTCTGACTGATCAATAGTGGTCAACTGGCTGTGTCCCATTAAGCCAGATGTCATGTCTGTCATTGGTACATCAATTGTAACAGGTGGGTTGGCACTATACTGAGTTCCTATAGAATGGTCCAGGTCCTGAGAGAAGCAGAAGGACTAATTAAACACTAAATATTAAAGTACCATGTCCCCCTCCTTAAAAATCCTTGGGCTTATGTAGACCACCATCATTTAAATCCTACAGAACATCAGATAATCTGTCTACATAAAAACATGTTGGGAGGCCAGGCTTAGTGTTACCTGCCCTAAATTCCAACACTCAGGAGATAAGAGACAGATGGTGAAATCTCCGAGTTTGAGGTCACTCTGATCTACATATGTGAGTTCTAAGTCAGTTAGAACTACATAGTGAGAACCTATCTAAAAAACAGAAAAGGACAGATAACTCATTCCGTACAATCTGTGGGTACTATACAGCATACAAGCTAAACCCACTTGTATTTCTAGAACAATAGTTTTTAAAGTTGTAATGCATGGGCACTGAGAGCAGAGAAGCTAAAGTGGAGACAGATGTCTGTCATCAAACACATGAGATGGAGATGTGATACTGACAAAGTGCTGCAAACCCTAAACGTTTATGATATCAGAGTCTATAATTACTATATTTGGTCCAGCCCATTTTTTTAATAAATCACTCAATGTGACACTTACACATTAGAATTCCAGAATATGAAGGCTATTACAAAAAACAAAACCCTTTTTAAAAATATAATTTTCATTTCAAAATATCCAACATTGGATATTTTATAATTTAAAATTATTTTTTTCAAGAAAATCTCATTCAGGTAAAATGAAGACTTTGTTGTTCTTTAGCTATAAGAATAGGAAACAAGTACTACCCAAGTTTAGCAGGCAACAGGGATTAACTTTTGTTCTCCTTAAACAATTCCTATGCACTTGGGTGAGCCTACCACTGTGTTACTTCTTACCATAGTCAAGCCCCCGCTCAGGAGCCCCCCGCCCTGCTCCATCAAGCCATGGGTCATGCCCACAGGCATGTCCAATGTCTGGACCCCGTATTGGGCTGAAAAGCTGCCATCCTGTGAAGAAGAGGGGTCTGCCAGGTCATCAAAGTGGCCAACCACATCTGAGACAGCCAGTGAGGGATCAGAGTCCAAGGAGATAGGTGGGATTTCAAATTCCTCATCGCCCAAGCTTGGTGTATGGAATGTCTGTATGGAAAAATGTGGAAAGAATTAGTAGGAAGAGACGTATTTCACTTTATAACAAGATTCCATAGAACTTGGTTTACAAATAAACCTCTTTTTAACTTTTAAACTATGGCCATGTGTGACATACCTGAGACTCCAACACCACTCATAATGGTTATTTATTTTCTCTTTTCAACCTTTACTATCTTTGTCTTCAATTATTTCTCCTGCTCTAGTATAGCCTTTTTTTTTTTTTTTTTTCGAGACAGGGTTTCTCTGTATAGCCCTGGCTGTCCTGGAACTCACTCTGTAGACCAGGCTGGCCTCGAACTCAGAAATCCACCTGCCTCTGCCTCCCAAGTACTGGGACTAAAGGCGTGCGCCACCACCACCCGGCTCTAGTAAAGTCTTTAAACACAAAGAAGGAAACAGTCTATGATGCTTAATCTCCACCACAGATAGTAATAGACACCAGTTATTTCACAGTGGTTACACCTAAATCTTTAGACCACAGAATCCACTGTTGACCAACCAATCAAACTTTGTTGTTTTAGGTTCATCTGGAGCAAATCCTAAAAAATAATAGCATGAAAAACTTACCTACCTCTAAGATATTTACATGAAGAGTTTCTTAGGATCTCACCATTTCAGAAATTCAGTGTTAGCAACACAATTTTTAGTGTACATGATCTGGGGACCCAATAATACAAAAAAGGATGGATAATAGCTACAAAGTGAAGTTGAGGCCAGGAACCGTATACGGCAAGACCCTGTCTAAAAACTAAAACGTAAACAAAGGAGGAAAAATTTGTGCACCTGGCTAAAGACTCAGTCCACTTCCTAAGTCAGACTATCAACCAGTCCTTTCTACGTTTTGTGTTTGTTCCACACCCTACCCACCTTTTCTCCCCTCTCCTTTCTTTCTTTCACTTATTTATTTATGATGTTGGTTGTGTTTTTTGAGACAAGATTTCTTTGTATAGTATTGGCTATCTCAGAACTCACTTTATACACTAGGCTGTCCTCAAACTCAGAGGTCTGCCAGTCTCTGCTTCCCTAGTGCTGAGATTAAAAGCATGCGGTATCACCCAGCTTCTTTTAAAGACCTTGTCTCAAATCACAAGCTTCTTGGCTGCTGGAATTATAATACTGGAACCAGAACAGGAGCTTCACTCCTATTCTGCATGGGGTCACCATCCACAGAACTAACAGCAATGTCCAACCTAAGGTATATTTGGCAGTTGATTCGTGGCACTAAAAAGCTAAAACAGAAGCATTTGGAGCAATAAAGTGTTATAAATAATAAGCAGGGGGCTTTGTAGAAAGAGCTGTGCTTGTCTCAGCTTGAGACCTTGAACAAGTTTTCCTTATCTATAAAAATGGAGATTATGGCCTGAACAATGGTGCATACTCATCTCAGCATGCAAGAGACTGAGCCAGGAAGGTGACCATGAGTTTCAGCCCAGGCTAGGCTGTATAGTTTGTTTCAGGCCAACCAGTGAAAGACCCCATCTCAAGAAAACAAAAACAAGCTGGGTGTGGCAGCACATACCTTTAGTCCTAGCACCCCAGAGGCAAAGCACTTAGTCTAAATGGTCTCGGGATCTGGCTTTTTTAAGAGAAAAGCCAGTTTGAGGATTATGTTTATAAGATGCCAAGGAGCTAGTGAGATGGTTTACTGGTAGGGTACATGCCACCAAGCCTACCTCTGTGAGTTCAATCCCTGGCCCCACATGGGAAAGAGAGGGAGGGAGGGAGGGAGGGAGGGAAGGAAGGAAGGAGAGAGGGAGGGAGAGAGAGGGAGACGGAGGGAAGGAAGAGAGGGGAAGAGAGAGAGAGATTGCTCACCTGCTCCACCCCTCACCCCTCTTTAGTGCCTGTGAACACATACGTAGTAAAAAGTAAACTGTAATGTAATTAAAATAACAATAAAGATTGCTTAGATGCTGACTGAAGAGAGGCAGAAGAGATGACTCAGCAGTTAAGAACATTTGCTGCTCTCAGAAAGGATGCAGGCTCAATTTTCAGCACCCACTTTGCTCATGACTATCTTTAACTCTAGCTCCAGGGATCAAATGCCTTCTGTCCTCTTCAAGTACACAGACACACAAAACATGAAAACTAGTATCCCCTGTTCTCATCCTATCTCCCTGCGCTGCTCTATCCTCTTCCCTTTGTCCAGAGGTTCAAACTCAGAATCTCCCACATACTAAGCAAAAAACTCTAAAAATGACCTATATACCAGCCATCCATTATTTTAAAAAATAGTTTATTAGAGCTCGAGAGATGGCTCAGGGTTTAGAACATCTGCTACTCTTCCAGAAGACCTAGGTTCCAGTCCCAGCACCCACATGGTTGCTCACAAATGTGTATAAATGCAGACTCAGAGGAATCTCTTGCCCTCTTCTGACCTCCACAGGCACCAGGCATGTGGTGCACAGACACAGATGCAGGTACAACACCCATACACGTACAATCTCTCCAGCCCCTATAATGATGCATTTGATATAAACAAGTTCTTAACTTGAACACAGTCAATTTTTTTTCTATTATTTTATGGCTAATACTCCATAGGGGCAGCAGCTATTTTCTTTTTGACAATACAAAAAAAAAACAAAATAAAAACTAAACATGAGAAATGACTGTTCTTCAAAAAGAATTGCTTTAAAAAGATCACCTATTTTTAAGTTATCTGTGATGGCACAAAATAAGGCTGGAAATAACAAAAGCCATACATTCATTAAATGAAGGTTAAAAGCCAGGCATGGTGGTATACACTTTAATCCCAGAACTCAGGAAGCAGAGGCAAATGAAGGCCAGCCTAGTCATATAGCAAGATTGCTGTCAGCCAAGACTACACAGTGAAACCATTCTCCCCAAACAAAACAAAAACATAAAGTTTAAAAATTCACTGAGAGGCAGAAACCAGTAGGTGCACAAGTTGTAAGTGAGAGAGTCCAGGCCTAAAAGGAAACTACTGAGATGGAGCTTAAAGCTTAGCTGCATGTTCCCTCCTCTCAAGAGAAATGTCATAACCCATGACAAAACAAAGGGCAGAAACAAGCTTAGAAAGTCCTTCCTCTTTCTGTCAGTGCTGCATCAAAGGTCCAGCCCAGAACAGGTCAGTGCTTCACTACCTAGACCCTGGATGTAAAAAATGCCATTCCTAGCCGGGCAGTGGTGGCGCACGCCTTTAATCTCAGCACTTGGAAGGCAGAGGCAGGCGGATTTCTGAGTTCGAGGCCAGCCTGGTCTACAGAGTGAATTCCAGGACAGCCAGGGCTGTACAGAGAAACCCTGTCTCGGAAAAAAACAAAACAAAACAAAACAAACAAAAAAAATTCTATTCCTCATGCAGTTTGCTTTGCTATATGATCAACTTCATAGTACAAGACTGGTAGGAAAAATTTGAAAGCTGTTTTATTTACATTTTTTTCCATTTTAGACATGGAGCTCTCTATGTAAATTCAACAATAAAGATTATCCCATTTGCACTTTTGGCCCTCCCAATGTTTGGGAAAATTAGAAAGTAATGTGTAAACAATAAACCGCAGCCAGTAGTTACTTAAAATGCCTTTCCTTAATGGGAAATGTGACTTTTAACCCAGAAAGAATTCTGTCGAATGGAGAGCTCTTGACTGAAAAGACAGAAGACAGTGGTTATTCTTTGCCCTTTGAGTCACCTTCCTTTGCTAGGAGATTTCCAAACAGAACCAGAGCTAGTGTGAGACATCCTTTTGAGAACAGACCTAAAACCAAAAACTTCAAAAAACCAACACAAACCAAAGCAAGTGCAATCTTGCCGTGAGTCATGCCTCATATGAATAGGAACACCAAGCTAATGTGACAACTACTTTTGTGTACAAAAAAACATCAAAATTAAAACAATTGAGATCAAGGCAAGCTACAATCACTCACTGCCAATCATCTCTCAACTATGAATAGGATAAACCCACACAACAGCAATGGACAACTACTTTTGGTGCAAAAAAACATGTAAATGAGTTTATAGCATTTTGGGGGTAGGGGCGTCAATCACTCACTGCCAATCATCTCTCAACTATGAATAGGATAAACCCACACAACAGCAATGGACAACTACTTTTGGTGCAAAAAAACATGTAAATGAGTTTATAGCATTTTGGGGGTAGGGGCGTAATATAAAATCCTCAAAAGATGGGCCAAGGCTCAAGTTCTCAAAAAATGGGAAAATTTCATACTTTTCCTTTTGCTTGCCCAAATAAGTGTTATGCTTATAGTAGGAAAATCTGTCAACCAAAAGTTTTCCAGAATATCCTAGAGCAGTGGCTCTCAACGTCCCTAATGCTACAGTTCCTCATGTTGTGGTGACCTCCAACAATAAAGTTATTTTCGTTGCTATTTCATAACTCTAAGTTTGCTACTGCTATGAATCATAAAGCATCTGTTTCCCCACGGTCTTAGGTGACCCTTGTTGAAGGCCTTAGAACCTGCAACAACCACTGTTCCTACTTCACACCACCTTTAAAAAGCAAAGGAAAACAAACAAACCATATTATTATAGTCATTTGACAACTGTAATCCAAAGATGAAGTATTCAGTCTGTGATCACTGGGAAACAGGTGCACTCTACCCCTTTTATATTCTCTGGCAGCTCTTTCTTTCCCTCTGTCCTTCCTTAGCAAAGCAAACAGAAGCCACGTCGTAAGATTAACCACTTTTATCAGAGAAGACATTTCACATAAAAGAGACCCCTACAGAGTTCAAGAGTTAACAGGTGTTCAAGGTTGATCCCTGCTAGATAAACTACTCTCTTTATTTCTATTTCTTTACTGAAAAAATTTTCTTTCTTGCTGTTTCTAAGATTGTTAGTTATTTCACCCCAAGCAAAGAACAATTCCATTCGTTCTTCCTATTCAGAACAGAAACTCTTTCCTTAAATAGGACGTCTCTTCAACATCCTGGTTTTCTGATGACAGCCGCTTTCGGTTCTTCCCCCACTCCACAGTCCTCAGAGGTGCTCGAAGCCTCGGCCACTGTCCTCTCCAGCTCCCGCCAGCCCCCGCGCTCACCCCCACTGTCCTTCCCCAACCGCTGCCTAGGCCCTCCGGCGCCCCAGCATCAGCAGCTATTGCTCACCTCGGCTCCTGACAGGAAAGGGTGCGAGGGCCCAGTGATCGTCAGGTAATTGTCATTTCCTCCTGGAAACTGTAAACCAAAAGAAAGCCGCGAGGATAAGTGAGCGGAGCAGGGGCGTGCTGAGGCCCCCACCCCGACTCCCGCTCCTCGCTGCCCTGCATTCCCGCTTCTGCTTCCACTAATCGGCCGCGGACCTTTATCAACCCTCCATACTCAGCGCCTACCTCCATCTTCACAGCACCACTACCAGCGTCTCAGCGTCTCAGCGTCTCCGCGTCCGCATCGCTCCCACCGCCCCCACTAGGTTCCGAACGCGTCACTTCCTCAAGGAGGAGCGTCTTTCTCCGATGATTGGACCAAGTCAGGGACGCAACCAGTCGCGATCCGAGCTGCCCGAAGGATCGCTGTCGCCCCCTGGAGCTTGGTGGAATAATGGCAAGTAGAAGAGCATGGGGCGGTCCTAGAGCCGGCGTCCGGTATTCCGAATCCAGCCAGGATTTCTGGAGAGAGCAATAGAGACGCAGCTTGAGCTAGAAGGGCCGGAGAGGAGGCAAATAAGGAGATCGGTAGATTGAGCGGCTAGAGAGGTCGGAGGTAAGTGGCTGTAGAAGTCGGGAGGACCCGGAACACAGACGCCTCGGGACCATGACTTACGCTTATCTCTTCAAGTACATCATCATTGGAGACACAGGTAACCGGCCGACGGACCGCCTCCAGGTTGGGGCGGGGATCCTACCTCCAAAATCGGCTGGGGGCGGGGCGGGGCGAGCGGAGTTGAGTGGAGGGGGCGGGGCGAGCTCCGGGGGCGGGGCTCTGCCCCTTAGACCCTGTACCCCGCTTGGGAGCCTGCGGCTTCCCGGGTGACGTGCATCTAATGCACACCATTCGTTTTCAGGTGTGGGTAAGTCATGTCTCTTGCTTCAATTTACGGACAAGCGGTTCCAGCCTGTGCACGACCTCACAATAGGTAAGCTTATCTCCTCGTTCCAGAACAGATAAAAGCTAGCTGACAGAACTGCTAGAGGAGAAAGTTAACAATCTCAATATTCTAAATAAAAAGTTACTTCTCACTACCTTAGTCTGAAGTCATGGTATATGAAAAATGATAAAAGCTGGTAAGTGGAGGGTAAATGATTGAAAGGTAACTTTAGAGGTGGATGTAATATAAATACCAGTTGCCGTAGGATTTTTTTTTCTTCAAATGCAACTTGTATGTTTATGGAAAAATCCCATGGAAATATGACTGCTTATTAAACATCTCATCTGTAGTTTGTGGTTAACTACCAGCCTCACATGGTTTTCAAAGTAAACATTGACATACAATTCTTTTTAAGACTGGAAAGGTAAAAGCCAATGTAAGGACGATTCTAGTTCTTCCTCCACCTCCACCTCCACCTCCTCTTCCCTCTTCACCTTCTCTTCTTTTGGAGGCAAATTCTGGCTATTTATTCCATAAAAGCCTCAGATTCAGAATATAACCCACACTGGGCACGAACTCCCAGAGATCCTCCTGCATTAGCCTCCAAGTGCTGTGATTACAGCATGCCCCATCACAAGGGCTTTCTTAATAAGTTTGTTTTTGTGCGGAGACTGGCTTTGAACTCCATGGGTAGCCTGACAATGACTTTGAATAAGACTTGATTTTCCTAAATGCTGGATTAGATATGCACCACTATGCTCAGCCTGTTTTTTTAGTTTCTTACTCATTGAAATTACAATCTTATTGTTCTGAAAGAAAGAAAAATTGACAGTGAATTTTTTTTCCAAAAAAGTATCTTTTGATTTTTGTTGAGGTAAAGCTAGGTTAGTAATCTTTCTTGGATATATGAATTCAAAAGCTATATGCAAAATACTATTTTGAAAAAAGAAAAGGGGATGAATTGTCTGTATATGATGCAGTGGGATTTTTTGTTTTTTGGTCTTTTTGAAATATTGTCCTTGAAAGAGATGAATTTTGCCTTGAAATAGAAAAATGCCAAAAGCCATATCAGATCATCAGTTTCCATACTGCTTTGAGAGAGGTTAATACCAGTATACTCTGGGAATTGCTGGTGACTGAAGAAATTTTGTCCTTGAAGACCTGTTTCTTAGGCAGCTTCCTTAATTGCAAATGAAACTAATTTTAGAATTGTAGTTACGAAGTGCTGCTTCATATATAGAACTAGTCAGCACTCCGAGACACTGTCAAAAAATGCTTTCAGTGGGGCTAGAGAGCTGATTCAGCAGTTAAGAGCACTGATTGCTCTCTCAAGGACAAGGGTTCAATTCCCAGCAACCACTTTTTGGCTCATAATCATCTGTCACTCAAGTTCCAGGTGATCCTTTGCTTTCTTCTGGTTGCCACAGTTACCAGCCACGTATGTTACACATACTTACATTACTTTCAAACAGTTTAGAAGTTCTTGAAAAAAATTGCAGAATTAATATTACCTAGTCAGATTCCAGTGTAAACTAACATTCCTAAAAATTTATTCATCTCTTTTAGCTTTTTTTTATTGAATATTTTATTTATATTTCAGATGTTATCCCCTTACCCCATTCTCCGCCCCCAGGAACCCCCTATCCCATCCCCCCATCTCTTTTAGTTTTATTTGTCCTAGAATTGTTAACTTTCTAGAATTTTTTTCTTTTTTTTTTTTGGTTTTTTCGAGACAGGGTTTCTCTGTGTAGCCCGGGCTGTCCTGGAACTCACTCTGTAGACCAGGCTGGCCTCGAACTCAGAAATCCGCCTGCCTCTGCCTCCCAAGTGCTGGGATTAAAGGCGTGCGCCACCACCGCCTGGCTAGAATTTTTTTCTATGAATTGTAGCTTTGCAGTTCATTTTATGGGAACTGGTTGTCACAAACTTTCCTATAGTGGGCACATTTTTTTCATTTTTTTCTTTTCTTTTTTTTTGGGGGGGGGGAGAACAAGAGTTTTGGTATAGCCCTGGCTGTCCTAGAACTTGCTTTGTAGTGAGTACACATTCTTCAGATATTATTTGCAAATTGTTACAGTGACTGCAGTACCACTTTTCTTAAGGCTAATAAAAGATGATCTAGATAGAGTCTTTATCATTATAAGGCCTTAAAATAAATCAACTGCGTATGTATTAAATCAAACTTAGTTTATTACCAGAATTTGTAAAACCAGACCTAGGGAAAGAACTAGCTCTGGCAACACATATGTGTTGTTTATCCCCTCAGATTTTTAAAATTTTTATTTGTATGTATATGCATACGTATTTGCATATATGCGGACAGGTGCCTGCAGGGGCTAGAGGTTGTTGAACCCCCTGCAGCAGGAGTTACAGGTAGTTGTGAGCCCTTGGACATGGGTGTTGGGAACCAAACTCTGCTCTGCTCTAAGACCAAGCTCTTAACCACTGAGCCATCTCTCCAGCCCATCCCCATCATCCTCCATCCCCCCCCCCCAAATGGTCTTAATACAGCAAATGTTATCCTGACTATAAAATCAGAACAGTGAGACTACTTGTATTTATTTTATCTTAATTAGCTTTGTTCCCTTATCTGCATCTGGGTATTCTCCTTAGGTCATTATGACTTAGAATCCACTGGTTTCTTTTTGGTGCAAGGGATTAAACTGGTCGAGTTAAGTGCTAAGCAATTGCACTATCACTGAGTTATACCTGTAGCTGGAGAGTAACCTCAGGTCAACCTTGAACTTGCTATACAAATGTTGATGACCTTGAACTTCTGATCTTAGTCCTCCTACTGCCTTTATCTCTTGAGAGCCAGTTAAGGGGTTCTGGGGTTTGTGTGTGGATGCCTACGTGTGTGAGCGTGCAGGTTCCCATAGAGGCCAGAAAACGCTATTGGATCCCTTGGAGTTGGAGTTACAGACAGTTATGAATTATCTGATGAGATGTCAGAGACCCAGTTCCAATCCAAGAAGCACGTACATGCTTTGTTTTTAGTGCTGAACCATCTCTCCAGTCCTTTGCCCAGTTTTATATGGTTCTGGGGATTGAATCCAGGGCTTCCTGCATTCTAGGCAAGTACTGTATCAAGTGAGCTATATCCCCAGTCTGTGGATTTTTAATTCTAGAAAAGAAACTAAAAGGAACACAAATTCAATTGGAGCAATAACCACTATTGGACTGAATGTCAGTGAGTGAAGACAAAGGACTCGTTATTATAACACTGGGGAAAAGTTTGAGCCTCTAGATTAACATGTATATGTTTATTACAGTCATATTTGTTCTCTTGACTTTCACTGACAGGTGTGGAGTTTGGAGCACGTATGGTCAACATCGATGGAAAACAAATCAAACTGCAAATCTGGGATACGGTAAGAGAGGACAAAACAATTTAGTACCAGACCAAGACCCAGTTATAACAATAAAAGCTAATGCAGCCATGTCCAGTGCTAGATACCTGTAGTTTTAAAACTATAAGATGAGGCAAGAAGCCCAAGAAAGGTCAAGCCAGGAGGGATTACACACTGAGATACTCAGGTCAGAAACAAAGTGAGGTGCCTTTTTTATTTTAAATGATTTGACTCGCAGGAAGGTGAAGGCAGGTGGATCTCTAAGACCAGCCTGGTCTACAAAGTGAGTTCCAGGACAGCCCAGGCTATACGGAGAAACCTAGTCTTGAAAAAACAAAACAAAATAATAATAATATAATAATAAAAGACTCAACTAATACAGTAAAAATTAAAAAGCAATAGAAGTTTATGTAGCCAAAAGTGAACATTCTCTTACATAAGGCCCTTTTCTGTGTCACATTCTTGCTATTCTGCCAGGAGAACCCACTGTTAATGATTTGGTGTGTATTCTGTCAGACTTCTGTGCATTGAAATTCTTAATAATAATCAGCCAGGCAGTGGTAGCACATGTCCTTAATCCCAGCACTGAGGAGGCAGAGGCAGGCAGATAGCTGTGTTTTATTAGTTGTAGGCCAGACTTGCCTACAAAATGAATGAATGAGTGAATAAATAAATAAGTAGATATAAATGGATAGGTAGGTAGGTAGATAGATAGACAGACAGACAGACAGACAGACAGATAGATAGACAGACAGATGTAAGTAATGTTTTGGGTTTTTTTATTAAAAAAAAATGTATTTATTGCTTGTGTGTTTGACAGTGTGTGCATGTGACCTGGTGTGAGTGGAAGTCAGATGACAGCTTTATGGAGTGGTTCTCTTTGCATGTTTTCAAGAAAGGGTCCCAAGGACCAAGCTCAGGTTGTCAGGTTTGCATGACAAGTGCTTTGCTTACTGAGAAGCAGCCAGCCCAAGATTTTTGTTTTCATTAGTATTAATATGTATAGAATTGTGACAGAGTAGACATAGCTGTCTTTTTTATATTGTAGTTTTGATACCTTGGAGACATTTTCTATCAGTAAATACAGACCTGACTCACTTGTAACA
The DNA here is from genome assembly GCA_021653895.1 of Mastomys natalensis. Taxonomy (NCBI): domain Eukaryota; kingdom Metazoa; phylum Chordata; class Mammalia; order Rodentia; family Muridae; genus Mastomys; species Mastomys natalensis. The sequence continues at coordinate 256,764 of JAJTUV010001245.1, read as the reverse complement.
ACTGCAGAGTCACAGAATGTGTGTACCCTGATTTATTTAGCCAGCCTCCATTGCATTGATGGACATTAATTTTGTTTCTATTTTCAACCATTACACAGCTTCATTAAACATTCTAATTTATTATACTTTTATACAAATGTTTGAGAATTTCCATGGATTATTTGCCCAGATATGAAAATCAAAGGTAAAAGTTGCCTGTGTCTTAAATTTTAATCAATGAAGTACTCTTGAAGTTTGGCATGATGTGGTGTAGTTTTGCCTGATCTAGATATAGTGCTTTTGTGTGCGATATTTCATGGCCATGCTGCTAGCTTGCTGGCTTTTTCTCTTTTTCCTTAAGTGCTGACATGAGACATGGTTGGGTCATGAAGGAAGTTTACAGACAGCTGTGTAAGCCTGTGGACAGGATCCTTAAGAACTGCATGGCAAGCCTGGTATGGTGATGCATGCCATCCCAGCGCTCAGAAGACAGAGGCAAGTGAGTCCCTGCAAGTTCAGGGCTAGCCTGGTCTACATAGATTTCCAAGCCAGCCAAAACAGTGAGAGGTTTCTCAAAAAACAAAAACAAAAAGAAAAAATAACCCCCCCCAACAAAAACTAAGCAAAAAACCCATCAACAACAAAAGACCAACAACAAAACCAGTATCTGACTTATAGCTGATATTTCCTTTTTTTTTTTCTTGGTTTTTTGAGACAGGGTTTCTCTGTTTAGCCCTGGCCATCCTGGAACTCACTCTGTAGACCAGGCTGGCCTCGAACTCAGAAATCCGCCTGCCTCTGCCTTCCAAGTGCTGGGATTAAAGGCGTGCGCCACCATCGCCCGGCTAAGACAACTGTTATAAAAGAAACTTAGAAAACAAAACCCAAGCAAACAAAAAAAAAATTAAAACAAAAACAAAAAACAAAAAACAACAACAACAAAAAAAGAAACTTAGGGGCTTCTTTACAGTTTTAGAGATTATTCAATGATCATCCTGGCGGGAAACAGACAGGTATGACACTGGAGCAGTAGCTGAGAGCATTACATCTTGACCCACAGGCCAAAACGTCAAAGCCTGAGTGACACATTTCCTCCATCAAGGCCATCCCCTAACCCTTCCCAAACAGCCCTACTAATTGGGGCCCAAGCAGTCAAACATACGAGCCTATGGGGGCCATTCTCATTCAAGTAGCCCATAGGCCAGTACTTAAAAGGCAGAGGGAGGAGCAACATGAGTTCAAGGCTGGCCTGAACTACATCATGAGTTAGTTGTAAGCTAGTCAAAGCTACAGAATTTCACAAAATGAAACCAAAACAAGAAAACTCCATGTTAGTTATTTGCTGCTTTAGACATTTTTTTAGCTGATCAAGGACAAGGATATTTGAGATTGATATGGACCCACTTAAGTTGAACTAGATAGTCAGTCTTTCCAGCATATTGCCTTCAAAGTGCTCATGAACATGACTGACATGAAAAAGTGGAGTGTTTGGGGGCTGGAGAGATGGCTCAGCCATTAAGAGCACTGACTACTCTTTCAGAGGTCCTGAGTTCATTTCCCAGCAACCACATGGTGGCTCACAACCATCTGTAATGGGATTCAGTGCCCACTTCTGGTGGGTCTAAAAGCAGCTGCTGTGTACTCATATACATAAAATAAATAAGTAAATCTTTAAAAAGAAAGAAAGGAAGGAAGGAAGAAGAAAAAAAAGAAGAGAAAAAGTGAAGTGTTGTTTTTAAACAAAATCTCAGTCTTTCAATTTTACCAATGAAGATCCAGGAGCTAAGAGTGAAAACCAGCTAGCTCAGAGAGGCAGAGAAAGCACCCAGTTGACCTTCTCCTCTGGATCCCAGAAGGTATGCCCCTCTGTCAAAAAACTTTCTTCAAACTGAATGTCCCTCCTTCCCACTTCCTGTGCATTGAATGTCCCTCCTTTCCACTTCCTGTGTGTCTCGATATTCATCCCCCTGACTCCCTCTCTATGGTTATTTCTTTATAATCCTATGGTCACAACTTGTCAACTGTTAAATCTTGTTTGCAATATTCAAGCAGAAAGCTCTTGGATTTAAGGTTGGATAGGGTGAGCTGGCACACACTGGTATCCCAGTACTTAGGAGGCTGAGACAGAAAGGAGATTGCCTAGCCAACCTATGCTCACCCTATAAGGAAGACTGAGGAAGATTTTAGAGTAAAGCAGAAGAGAACAAAAGGTAAGAAATAAAAGCAAAAACAGAACCCCAGAAGAGCTGGGGTATACTATGACAGAGCAAATAAAAACTTCTACAGAGTTCTTAGTGGACAAAGGTGCTTTTCAAATCTTCAACGTGTTTCTAGAATTACCAGAATTACTAAATTCTGGTAAATTCTGGCAATTCTGGTAATTTCCAGAATTTCTAGTAATTGTTGAACTATCAGAATTCTAACAGGCTAAGGAATTGTATAATGCCTACAGAGGTGTGCATGCCACTGTAAGGATACTGTAAGAGGGAGAAAGTCACTGTAAGTTAGTCACATTTATGCCCCAGTTTAGATTGAAATGCTTCTGTGCATGAAACACTATGGCCCTGCATTTACATTTCAGCTCTGCTGTATGCCTTTTGGTCAGTTATTGAACTTGCCCCTTTAAGCATTATTTTTCCTCCATCTTTGAAGGAGAATAATATCAGTCTACTTTAGGGCTACTAGGAGAGTTAAATGAGATAATATATGTGATTGTCTCTCATGGTTCATGATACACTGCTAGGGAAAAAAATAATAGTTTAAAATGTTATTATAGAGGCTGGAGAGATGGCTCAGTGCGTAAGAGCACTTGTTTTCTTACAGACGACCTGAGTTTGATCCCCAGGACTCATATGGTGGCTCATAACCATCCATTTCTTCAATTCCAGGGGATCCAGTGCCATCTTCTGAGCACCATAGGCATCAGACATACACATGCTATATATCAAGCATGCAGGCAAAACACTCATACACATAAAAGTAAATAAAATTCAGACAAGCATTGTGATGTTACTGTAGTATCAGCACTATTACACATTGTCGGTATGCTATAAAAACCCATTCATGTTCCCACGTTTCTATTAGTTTCTATTATAGTTTTCCTGGCTATAGAATAAGGATGATGTTCATTTCCTGGTTTTCTGAGGAGAAATTGTTCCAGAAATACGAAAACTTTTCTAACAGGATGATTGAACACACAAAATATTTTTTGGGTGACTTTCTGTTTTGTTTTTTGAGACAGGGTCTTGCTCTGTACCCCAGACTGGCCTCAAACTTGGGGTTCTATGGCTTCAGTGTCCTGAGTCTCAGGATACTAGTGTTAGAAGCTGGCACGAGCACAGCAGGCTGTGTCTATGTGTGTGAATGTGCATGTGTGTGAAGTGCCCACACAGGCCACAAAAGTGCTCTGAATCTCATGGAACTAGAGTTACAGGCATTTGTGAGCTGCCCAGTGTAGGTACTCGGGTTTGAACTTTCATCCTCTGATAGATCAGTGTTTTAGTTAGGGTTTTACTGCTGTGAACAGACACCATGACCAAGGTATCTCTTGTAAGGACATTTAATTGGGACTGGCTTACAGGTTCAGAGGTTCAGTCCATTATCATCAAGGTGTAAATGGCAGCATCCAGGCAGGCATGGTGCAAGTGCAGCAGAGTTCTACATCTTCATCTGAAGTCTGCTAGCAGAATACTGGCTTTCAGGCAGCTAGGATGAGGGTCTTAAAGCCCACACCCACAGTGTCACACCTACTCCAACAGGGCCACACCTTGTAATAGTGCCACTCCCTGCGCCCAGCATATACAAACCATCACAAACAGTAAGCACTCTTAATATCTGAGCCATCTCAGCAACCCAGTGGTTTTATTTAAATGACATCTGGGGTTCCATTAAACAAAAATAAAATAAAGGAACTATTATGTTAAGAAAACAAAAGTAGGGGATGGAGAGATGACTCGGCGGTTAAGAGCACTGACTGTTCTTCCAGAGGTCCTGAGTTCAATTCCCAGCAACCACATGGTGGTTCACAACCATCTGTAATGCCCTCTTCTGATGTGTCTGAAGACAGCTATGGTGTACTTGTATAAATAAAATGAATAAATAAATCTTAGAAAAGAAAAGGTATCTAGTGCATGGGGGGAATTAATTGCTCAGTTATACATAAAGCAATATTTTGGTCTTGTCAGAAATAAGATTATGAACACATTTCTTTTTCTTTTTTCTTTCTTTTTTTTTTTTGTTTTTTGTTTTTCTGTTTTTGTTTTTTCACAGGGTTTCTCTGTGTAACCCTGGCTGTCCTGGAACTCACTCTGTAGACCAGGCTGGCCTCGAACTCAGAAATCCACCTGCCTCTGCCTCCCAAGTGCTGGGATTAAAGGCGTGCGCCACCACCGCCCGGCTTCTTTTTTTCTTTTTTCTTTTTTTCTTTCTTTCTTTTTTTTTTTTTTTTTTTTTGTTATTTTTTTGTTTTTCAAGACAAGGTTCTCTGTGTAGTCCTGGCTGTCTTGGAACTCACTCTGTATACCAACCTGGCCTCAAACTCACAGAGATGTGCCGGCCTCTGCCAACTGAGTGCTGGGATTAAAGCTGTGTACTACCACCACCTGACCTGGCTGAACAAGATTCTTTTAAGGAGAACTATTCTAGGTCCTGGACATCATTTCTTCTTCCTTATTTTTACTTCCCACCACAGGATCTCAGCAAGGAACGTCCAGATATTCTTGCTGTTATCAGAGAAGTGCAGGGGTTACTCAGCATAAGATTCACTTGCTTTTATCTGTTTTTCTGCATTGTTGCATTGGAATGAGTCTTCCATTGAATAGGGTATTGGCATTCTAAAATTTTTTACAGATAAATAAGAATAGGAAAAATAATGTAGTCTATTCGATGACATATTTGGGGTTGAGTTTCCAGCCCTGTTTCCAGTTTTAGTGGTATTGGGAAATGTGTATGAAGGTTGTTGGTATCATGCTATTGGCATTGGGTGTCTGGACCTCAGGATAATGAGGATCTAACAGTGTGATGCACAGTCGCATAAGAAGTAGTAATTGCCCCACCTGAGAGCTCAGTGCTGTTCTACCCGGGCTCCTCCCTGTCCAGGCACCTTTCTTTTCCTTTCATGATGATGATGATGATAACTTTTAACCTAGCACAAGTACTTTCTTTAGTTAAATTCTTTGTTTTAGGGTGGCATGTGAGTAAGTCTCTTCTCTGGAAATAACCTAGTTTTACTGGGATTTTTTTGTTGCCATGTTGATGGTAAAGGCTGGGCAAGAGTCCTTCCGTTCTATCACCCGTTCCTACTACAGGGGAGCAGCTGGAGCCCTGCTGGTGTATGACATCACGAGGTGAGCTGGCTGGAATGTGGGAGGGTTATTGCCTGACTTCCCTGAAGCTGTCCTCTGCCTATGGCCTCTGCCAAGGACATAGAGTAGGGCAGCTGCTTTTTTTTGCATATGTAACCACCCTTTCTCATGCTTTTGGAGCAACTTTGGCTTTTTGAAACAGGCTTCTGACCAGCATTCTAAATTGTTCTGCTGCAGACGTGAAACCTTCAACCACCTGACCTCATGGTTAGAGGATGCCCGCCAGCACTCCAGCTCCAACATGGTTATAATGCTGATTGGGAATAAGAGGTAAATTCCATCTTTATAAATACTAGTTACCAGGATGCACTGGACTTTCTCTGTAGATACTGAGTTTCTTTTCATTCTGTTTTGTTTTGATTTGATTTGAAGAAGTCAAATCTCTGAAGTAGTTTGGATGGCCTGGAACTTACTTTGTAGCCCAGGCTAGCCTAGAACATGCTGCCATCCTCCTGCCTCTATCTCTCACAGGCTGGGTCTGTAGGCATGTGCCATCTGATTGACATTGAATTTCTTGATAGCCAGACTTCCTTAATATATCATCTTAGTAAGAAATGTTAGTATGGTAAGAAATATATACACTTTACAATTTTAAGTACTTCCTAGAGTATTTATTCTGTAGCCCTAAACATATTAGAATGGTTCTGCAAACCTCACCATTATCCATCGCAACTTTTCATTTTCTCAGACTTTAGAACCATTGAATTCTATCCTGCTCTCGGTGTGTGTCTGTCTGTCTGTCTTTCTTTCTCTCTTTTTCTTTCTCCCTTTCCTTTCTCTTTCTTTCTTTATTTTTTCCTTCCTTCCTTCCTTCCTTCCTTCCTTCCTTCCTTCCTTCCTTCCTTCCTTCCTTCCTTCCTTTCCCTCACTAAAGTGTTTATGCACCATCACATTCCAGCCCCTACATTCTTTCCTATAAAACCCTCATGTGAGCAGAATTGCATGGCACTTGTGCTGTTATGAGTGGCTTACTTTATGTAGCATTGTGTCTTGGAGCTCTGTCCATGCTGTAGTGTGTTTTAAAACTTGCTTTTTCAGGATTGTAGTGTGCACTGTTGCCACATTTCATTCCACTCCCACCCCCACCCCACCCTCCCAAACTCCCCCTCCTCTCTGTGGATACTTGCGCTGCTGGGTTTGTAGCTACTGTGACCGATATTGTCATGAATATGAGAACAAAGATATATCTGTACAGTTCTCTCCTTCAAGTTCTTTTACTACATGATCATCAGGGTTACTGGACCACAGACATTGTGTTTAACTTTTGAGGAATCACCATGGTACTTCTCACTGCAGCAGTGAGGACCATGCTGTGTTCCTCCCGACAGTTCACAAAGGCTCCAGTTTACAGTTTTGGCCACATTTTGTAGTTCTAGTTTCAGAAAAAGGAATGTATTTTATTTATAGGACAAATAATCTCCTGACTTAGATTTAATGTAGTGGTGCATATCTGTTTGCACTGTGGGGCAGAGGCAGGAGACCAGCCTGCACTATATAGTGAGTTCTAGGCCAGATTGCCCTATATATCAAAATCCTGTCAGGGTCAGTGAGATGGTTTGGTGGGTGGAGGGACCTGCCACCAACCATGACAACCTGAGTTCAGTCCCTGAGCCCTGTATGGTAAAAGCAGAGAGCTGACTGCTGAGGGTTGTCCTATGATCTCCATGTGTACACTGTGATGCAGGTGATAGGTATGTGTGTACACACACACACACAGAGAGAGAGAGAGAGAGAGAGAGAGAGAGAGAGAGAGAGGAAATAGATAAACAAACAAACAAATAAGTATATTTTAAAAAAAAAATCAAATCAATAAGCCAGACATCACCATGTAATCCCCAAGATTTGGGAAGTGGAGACAGATGGATCAGGGTTTTAAAGCCATCTTTGGATACATAGAAAGATGGAGGTTAGCCTGGGCTAGATGAACCTGAAAACAGGGTGGAGAGATGGCTCAGGGGGTAAAGATTTCTTGCTAGTCTTTCTGAGGATCTGGGTTCTGTTCCCAGCATCCTTGTCAGACGGCTCGCCATTGCCTGTATCTCCAGCTGCAGGAGACCCTGCACCCTCTGCTGGCCTCCAGGTATCCACACAGGTGGCATGCATATATAAACAAATACATACACATAATTTTTTTAGAAACATCTTAAAGATGAAATCATTAGAACTGAATAACATGGTTGGGTTGTTGAGATGGCTCTGTAGGTAATGGCACTTGCTTGATGACATAGAGTTTAACCTGGATTATACATGGTAAAGAGAGTCAACCTTGTCACATGTTGCCTTCTAAGGATTCATTTATTTATTTTATGTATATGAGCACACTGTTCTTGACATACCAGAAGAGAGCATCGGATCCAATTACAGATGGTTGTGAGCCACCATGTGGTTGCTGGGAATTGAACTCATGACCTTTGGGAAAGCAGCCAGTGCTCTTAACTGCTGAGCCATCTCTCATCTTGCCTTTTGACCTCTACATATATGCCAAGTCACATGTATACCCACATAGGTAAAACACACATACATAACAAACAGACAAGTAAATAAATAATCAATACGTAAAATGTATTGAAACTAGCAGGCTTACACAGTCTTGTGTGTTGCAGGCTGGCCTTGAACACACTAGCTGAGGGTAATCTGCATCTTCTGTTCCTCCTGCTTTTATCTTCTTTTTTGTTTGTTGGTTTTTTTTTTTTTTTTTTTTTTTTTGTTTTTTGTTTTTTTGAGACAGGGTTTCTCTGTGTAGCCCTGGCTGTCCTGGAACTCACTCTGTAGCCCAGGCTGGCCTCGAACTCAGAAATCCACCTGCCTCTGCCTCCCAAGTGCTGGGATTAAAGGCGTGCGCCACCACTGCCCAGCTCTGCTTTTATCTTCTAAGTGCTAAGATTAAGGGCAAGCTCCACACACCTGGTCCTGAGACTCAACCCGTTCTTTGTGAGTGTTAGTCAAGCTGAGGTTAAAGGCATGCTCCACCACACCCGGCATGGGACATGTTCTTGATGATTGATGGAGAAGGGCCCAGCCCTTTGTGGGTGGTGCCATGCCTGGGCTGGTAGTCCTAGGTTCTATAACACAGCAGTCTGAGCAAGCCATGAGGAGCAAGCCAGTAAGCGGCATTCCTCCATGACCTGTGTATCAGCTCCTGCCTCCAGGTCCTGCCTTGTGTAAGGAGTCCTGACTTCCGTTGATGAGGGACTATGATATGGAAGCTTAAGCTGGAAGAACTTTTCTTCCCCAGATTGCTTTTGGTCATGGTATTTTGTCACAGCAATAGTAACTCTAACACAAATAAACCACCACCACTACTACTACTACTATACTACTACACTACTTTCTTCTTCTCCTTCTTCATCATCCTCTTCCTCTTCTTCTCTTCTTCCTCTTTTTCCTTTTCTTCTCCCTCCTCCTTCTTCTAAATTATTAAAAGGTTAGAATTTTCTTCCCATCTTTAATCCCAGCACTCAGGAGGTAAAGACAGGTGGATCCCTGAGTGTGAAGCCAACTTGGTCTATAGTGCAAGTTCCTGGACAGGCAGAACTACACAAAGAGACCCTGTCTCAACAAAACAAAACAAAACAAAACAAAGCAAAGCAAAATACAAAAATCCCTTTTGAAAATAAAAGCCAGAGAGCTGGAGAGATAGTTTAGTGGCTAAAGGCACTGACTGCTCTTCCAGAGGTCCTGAGTTCAGTTTCCATTAACCACATGGTGGCTCACAACCATCTGTAATGGGATCTGATGCCTCTTCTGGTGTATATTCACCAGACAGTATATTCATATATATTAAATAAATAAAACTTAAAAAAAAAAGAAAAAATCATGTTAATCTTATTGTTTTCACCAGCTTTTTTTTTTTTTTTTTAATTCTCTTATATATTACGTCCTTACCATAGTTTCCCTGCTGTTCCCCTCACTGCATCCACTCCTCCTTTTCTCTTCAGAAAGGGCAGATCTCCCATGGATGTCCACTAAATTTGGCATATTAAGTTGTTGTAAGACTAGGCACCTCCCCTTCTATCAAGACTGGACCAGGCAACCCAGAAGGAGAAAAGGGGTCTCAGGAGCAAGTAACAGAGTCAGAGATAGCCCCCTGCTCCCACTGTTAGGAGTCCCACAAGAATACCAAGCTACACAACTATAACATAATTCAAAGAGCCTAGGTCAGCCCCATGCAAATTCCCTGGCTGTTGGTTCATCTCTGTGAGCCCCTATGAGACCAGGTCATTTGATTCTGTGTGATCTCCTGTGTGCTTTCACTAGCTTGCTAGTCGGTCTTTCCTGGCCTTTCAATGCTACTTCACTCCATTTCTGGTTTTGGCTCCTTTTCTCCTCATATCAAATGATTCTATCTTGTCACTTTCTCTAATTCCACAGTGCTAAGTCTCTTTCATAGAAACTAGTATGATGGCCGGCCGTGGTGGCGCACGCCTTTAATCCCAGCACTTGGGAGGCAGAGGCAGGCGGATTTCTGAGTTGGAGGCCAGCCTGGTCTACCGAGCGAGTTCCAGGACAGCCCGGACTACACAGAGAAACCCTGTCTCGAAAAAACCAAAAAAAAAAAAAGAAACTAGTATGATGACTAATAAGAGTTAAGGTGACTGCTCTCTTAAGTCCTGGCTTAATCTCTCATGAGTTTATGCTAGGAAAAGAGTAAGTTAGGCACGCAGTGGCACACGCCTTTAATTGCAGTACTTGGGAGGCAGAGGCAGGCTGATCTCTGAGTTTGAGGTCAACCTAGTCTACAGAGCAAGTTGCCAGTGTAGCCAGGGCCACACACAGAAAACAAAACAAAACAAAAAAACAACAACAGAAAAGAAGAGAGTCTTCTCTACAACATGAGAAATCCTTAGGCTTGAGATTCTAGTAAATGATGCCTCCTTTTCCCCATCTCTACTGTGCTGTCCTGGATCCCACTTGAAAGGGCATAAGGAACCTTGAGTGACTGAGGCTTGCTCACTTCTCTAACCCTGTTCTCTGTAACCGAGAACAGTATTATCTTCAGCCATGCAGAAGCTATTATAAATGTGAATAATATCTTCCAAAAGACTACGGAAGTCAATTAAGTCTACACAAAAGGTGTCATGTAGGCTCTACACGTTTCAAGCGCCAGTTGACAGTTTTAAGCTGCTGTGGGGTCCTTTTAGAACTATGGTTGCCCCCTTCTCTTAAATCTTTGAAAGTTTCCTCCCTAATTAATCTCTTACAGTGATCTAGAATCTCGAAGGGATGTGAAGAGAGAGGAAGGAGAGGCCTTTGCTCGTGAGCACGGCCTTATATTCATGGAAACATCAGCCAAGACAGCCTGCAATGTCGAAGAGGTATTGTCACAGAAGTGGGAGTGTCTCAGACGTGACACTCTTACTGTCCTGTTCTTCAGAGCCCTGTTCTCCATGGGACATGGGTAAATGAGAATGCACTGTGGTCAGAGTAGCCATCTCCTCCCAAGGGAATTGTCCCATTCTCTTTCACCCTAATTCCTAAGGTTTTACTTTTGCCTTGGATAACATTAATTGGTACATATGGATTGGTACATACCACTGTTCTTTACAGATCACTTTACTTGGGAATCTGACAGAAACTGTTCTCATTGTGATGCCAGGTGTTGCCTGTATTGTCCGGCTGAGTGTATTTGTTTTATTTGCATGACTGGTAACCTATGACCTAGGAACATCTGTAACCATATGACTGCCGCTCTCTAACTGTACTCAATGTGTTTTATTGTGGTGGTGGGTTTGCTTCTTCAGATGTGGTTATGCTCAATCTACCCCTGAACTTGCCGTGTAGGGCAAGCTGGCCTCAAACTTGCAATCCTCCTGCTTTAGTCCCTGGAGTATTGGGATGACAGGTATGCATCACTTTATCTGTTCAATGGCTTTTACAAGAACATTTGTGGAGATAACTTTGTGGGGGTCGGGTGGGGTGGGGGGATGTTGAGACAGGGTTTCTCTTCATAGCCCTGATTTTCCTGGAACTCAGTCTATAGACCAGACTGGCCTTGAACTTGGAAATCCACTTGCCTCTATCTCCTTATTGCTGGGATTAAAGAGGTGCATACACCACCACCAGCTGGCTGAAATTATCTTTTTTGGGTTGGTTTTTGTTGTTGTTCTTGCTGTTGTTTTTATTATGGATTTTACTATGTAACCTTGGTTGGCCTAGACCTTGCTATGTAGACCGGGCTGGCCTTGAACTCAGAGATCCACTTGCCTCTACCTCCCTAGTGCTGGAATTAAAGGTGTGCTCCACCACCATTTCACTGGAATTTTCTGGATTATTCCTTTTTACTGTTTATCAATTATTCTCAGGGTTTTTTTTGTTTTGTTTTGTTTTGTTTTAAGATTTATTTTATTTATTTTATGTTCATGAGTACACTGTTGCACTCCTCAGATACCAGAAGAGGGCATCAGATCCCATTACAGATGGTTGTGAGCCACCATGTGGTTGCTGGGAATTGAACTCAGGATCTCTGGAAGAACAGTCAGTGCTCTTAACCATTGAGCCATCTCTCAAACCCTATTTTCAGGTTTTATTTAGTCAGTTTGAGATAGAGTGTTTCTGAGTATCCCCAGCTGGTCTGGAATTCACTGTGTAGACCAGGCTGGCCTCGGGTGTGTCATCTTCTTAACTCTTCCTCCTCAATGCTAAGGTTACAGGGGTGGACCACCACATCTAGATTCTTAATTCACCTTAAGAATCCAAATAAAAATATTTGTATTTCTCTCATTTCTCTGCTTAAATTTAAGACTGATGAATGATTTCTGTCTCCTTCAGGCCTACATTAATACAGCCAAAGAAATATATAGGAAGATCCAGCAAGGTTTATTTGATGTTCACAATGAGGTGAGAAAGGTTTGGGGTTAGAACTGGTGGTTATCTTGACAGACGCTCCCTAGAGTGTGAGCATTCCTGCCTCCTAATGTCACACTAATCACAGGTGGTTTTTTTTAAGTGCAGGTATCTAAGAACCCAGTATTAGTTTCGTTTCTTTCTTTCTTTTCTTCTTCTTCTTTTTTTTTTTTTTTTTTTGTTTTTGTTTTTGTTTTTCAAGACAGGGTTTCTCTGTGTAGCCCTGGCTCTCCTGGAACTTACTCTGTAGACCAGGCTGGCCTCAAACCCAGAAATCTGCCTGGCTCTGCCTCCCAAATGCTGGGGTTAAAGGTGTGCACCACCACTGCCCAGCCTATTTTTTTTTTTTTTTTGTTTGTTTTTGTTTTTTGAGACAGGGTTTCTCTGTATAGCCCTGGCTGTTACTCTTTAAAAAAGAATTTTTTATCTTATGTATGTGTATGTGATGTGCATGTGTATCTATGCATGTTCACATCTATGTTGACAAAAGTGTGGGTGTTCATCTGGAGGCCCATGGTTGGTAACAGGTGTCTTTTCCATCGCTGTTCACCTTACATATAGAGGCAGGGTTTGCTCTGGGAACTCCCTGTTCACCTTACATATTGAGGCAGGGTTTGCTCTGGGAACTCCCTGTATCTTTGCTCCAAGGACTGGGATCGCAGGTGGGCTGCCATGCCCATCTGGCTCCTGTATGCTTTCTAGGGATCTAATTGTGGTCCTCATGCTTACATGGCAAGTACTTCCCCTGCCAACACCCCACACCACACACACACACACCTGACTTCTGTTCACAGCTATGAAATCTATGTGCATCAGTGACTTTGAAACAAGCAAACCCCACCCTTGTCAGCTGGTTTTCACTCTTACAACAGCTGGCTAGAGAACACAATGTTTAGAATTTAACTGGAGAGTTCTCCTTTATCTCTGTCCTTCCTTCGCATTCTCTTTGGCTCTGATGCAGGAGTTGTTGCCTTTTCTTTTCTCTTTTACAGGCAAATGGCATCACAGATTGGGCCCCAGCAGTCAATTACCTCAGCAGTGGGACCATGCTCGTCTCAGCAGAGCTCTTCTGACATAGGGCCTGACTCTGGCTGCTGCTGAACACCTGGTCTGAACTCTTTGTTTTTCCTCTCCTGGAACAGCTTCAGATCAACAGCTTAACAAAAGAGGCCTTCCTTGCTTTGGCTGAGAGCAGCCTCTTTTCAGTGTGCGATGTTTCATCCTTCCACTTAAAACATGAGGAGAAAATTGGGCCCTTTCTGACCTGTCCTCTTTTAGAGACATGAGCATTCCGCATATATTACGGCTCTTTCATCCTCTAGTTTCTAAAATGTTAGAATCAAAGTTGATTGTCACAGTAGTTAAAAAACAAACAACTTACTATCAGCATCTATTTGCTAGGTGTTATGGCACACACCCATAATTCCAGCACTCAGGACTTTTGGCAGAAGGATTGCCAGGAGTTTTGAAGTCAGTGTGAGTTACATAAGTTTCACTAGGCCATATGTCTAAAAAACCAAAAAGAAAAGAGAAAGAAAGGAAAAAATAAACATATCTGTTCCTCACCCAATTTTAGTAACTAAAGTGAAGGATATTCTGTTTGAACATTTAGAATTAAGGATCTGAATAGCCTTTGGATGATAGATCTATACATAGTAGTTTGATTGCATTTATTTCCTTGCCTTGGAAACCTGTTTGTCATTTCATAAGAGTTCCTATAGAAGCCGAGTGCCTCTATACTGTCTCCTTGCTAGTTTCTTTTTATTTATTGTGTGTGTACAACCTTAAGCATCATTCCTTAGGAGCCAGGCACATTGGGCCCCACATCTCTTACTGGGACCTGGAGCTCCATGCTTAAGCTAGGCTTGCTGGCATTTTTCATTGCTAGTTCTGTTTTTTAACTACAGAACTTTGAGAGCAGTGGAATTGGTACTGGACCTGTTGCCACATACCCTTACCTAAGAAAACATTAACTGTTCATTTTGCTTAAAGAACCAGTTCTAGCATTACAGTTTCTTTCACCAAATTGCTCTCTATTGATTCATCATTCTTTCTCCGTGTGTGTGTATGTGTGTGTGTGCGTGCGCACGCACACATGTAAGCAAGTATACATGCCCTGGAGATTAAGATAGGTTCTTAAACATGCTAGGTAAGTGGTATACCCTCAGGAGACTTTCTCTTTTACTTTTTGTTTTAAGACAAGTTGCCGAGGCTGGCCTTGAACTTGCAGGCCTTAAACTTGGGATCCTGAGGCTTCAGAGTCCCAGGTAACTGTGCATTCTCCCTAACCAGATCTATTAGACATTTACTCTAATCAAGCTAATTAGTTACTGAATATGACATATTTATTCCAACTTCTGTACCTTTCTTTGCACATGCTTTACCCTCTTACTCTCTGCTAGCATCATACTGACCCTTTTTTCCTTTAGGAAATCCTCACTGACCTAGGGAGCCCTAAGCAGTTGTTAACACAATACTTCCTAGCATTCCTGTTATTCATATGCATATTTATTTGTATGTGATTTACTTTGTAAATATATTTTGTAGTGGGTTTTTTTGGGAGGGTGAGGGGGGAGCGTCATATAGGTTGTAAGCTCTCTGAGAGCAGGTCCCTGTCACCCTAGTCCATCCCACCATTCCCTTACTGTACCCTGTCTAACTCACGATCTGGAATTTGACATGCTTTAAAACTTAAGACTTTAGAAGAAACAAAAGGCCTTAGAGTCGTCTTTATGTAATAGTATCCTGGTTTTCCCCATCTCCTTATGCTGGATTCTCACTGCTCTTCTGTCCCGCCTCACTGTAACTGCCCCCATTCTGTGCAGCCTACAGTTAGAAAGCCTGCTACTCAGATAAGTAGGGACTTTTTACGCTTTCCTTAGAATCTGTAACATCGGCAGCTCAGTTAGCCTCTGCTCCACTCCTCGTGTCACATCCTGGGACACTTGCTGTCTTTTTTACTTGTCTTATTTTCTTTCACAGCACTGAGGTCTCACCAAATTTTCTAATTTTTATTGTTAATGACCATTTTCCTATTAAATATATGCATGATCCAAGCTGCTTTTATTTCATGTGTCATTTCTGGTTATACCTTGAGTGTAAATGGATACCATCCTCCTAGAATGTTGCACCAAAGATACTTCCTTCTTAGAACTGGTTTTATTCTGAATTCTGCTCCTTATAGTAGCGGTAAAGTTAACATCGTACCCTGGGAAATAAGAAGTTTGGGCATTGAGGTGATTATGCTTTTGGTCTTTGTGTTTTAGCCCTACATCATTCCACAAAGGTTTAGTGGTTGTTGAACTTACATTCAGCCTGTTTTTTTTTTAAACCAGGCACAAAACTGAGCATATAATTTAGTACTTTTTCATTTTTCTTTCTTCCCTCCTTCCTTTCTTTTCTCTCTTCCTTTCTTTTTAAGTCTGACTAGGTAGCCCAGGCTATCCTAGAACTCCTGATCCTCCTGAGTACTGAATGTGCTAACACATCCATCAATGTTGTAGCTTTTATTGAAAAGTTGTTCTTTACTGTTCAAATATTTTTAGCAATTCACAAGCTTTAGAGAATTGGCTGAAGACAGTATTTTACCTACAGCTGTTACCTTTGGAGTGATGAAAGGGGACCATTCTGCAATTTTTTTTTTTTTTTTTTGGAATGTAAAAAAACCCTCTATTTCTCACATCTAATTCTATTATATTTTATAATCTTTTTTTTTTTTTTTTTTTTTTTTTTTTTTGGTTTTTTCGAGACAGGGTTTCTCTGTGTAGTCCGGGCTGTCCTGGAACTCACTCGGTAGACCAGGCTGGCCTCGAACTCAGAAATCCGCCTGCCTCTGCCTCCCAAGTGCTGGGATTAAAGGCGTGCGCCACCACCGCCCGGCTTATAATCTTCTATACTTGATATTTTTGTCATTTTTAAAAGAAACAGAGAAAAAAATGTGGCTATAAATTCATGACCTGAGTCAAGTGATCATGAATTAATACTGAAACATCTCCCACCCCTATGTGCTGAATAGTAATTATGAGACATTTTGGCTGTCAATTGGCTTTTGAAATCATGAACACTGAAAATCATATAATTTATAGCAACAAATCAGTGTAATTAGCAGAAATCACTGGATCAGACACTCTCCCCCTTCCTACAATGCTTATAATGACTTCCTTTGTTGGTGGGTCCTACATTCTGTACCAGAAAATAACCAGAAGGATAATAGGCTCTTATTATAGAAACCATTAATAATTAAGATTATACCTCTTTGCATTTACACATAAATACATTATTCTGGTAAATCCTAACAAATTTATACAGTGGTATTTAGAGCTAGGAAAGAATTTGACCAACAGATTTTGTTCAATATAGTCTTATCTCCTCATAAAATATTGACACAACACCCCTCCCCTTTGGTTTTGTGTTGTTTTGTTTTTCAAGATGGCCATGGCTATCCTAGAACTTGATCTATAGACCAGGCTGCCCTTGAACTCAGAGATCTAACTGCCTCTGTCTCCCTACTGCTGGAATTAAAGGTGTAGGCACAATTATGTTACTGCTTGGGAAATTATTTTAATCATTGAAATGACTCTTGAAAAAATTATTCTAAAGATTTTTGAGGGGTGAGAGAGATGTCTCAGGTGCTGAGCATGTGCTGGTCATACGGAGGACTAGAGTTCAGTCCCAGCCACACATATGGTATGGCTCACAGTCCCCTGTAACTCTAGTCCCGAGGGGAACCCACACCTCTTCTCTCTGCCCCCACCAATCCTCATGCACATACATATACACATAATTAAAAATATAATAGAAAAATCTTTTATTTTCCTTTGTGTAACCCTGGCTGTCCTGGAACTAGCTAGCTCTGTAGACCAGAGCTCAGAAATCGGCCTGTATTTGCCTCCCAAATCCTAGGATTAAAGGCATGCCCTGCAATAAACCTCGTTAAAAACAAGTTTTGTAGGTCTTATCTTGTTGCTCAAGTTTTCTGGAAGCTTCTAATACTGATATTTAGACTTCTAATACTAGTATTTAGACTGGTATAAAAAAAAAAAAACACTTCTTGATATGGAAATGTAGTTGGCAGAACTTTAGAAAATACAGGAATACCATTCTCAGTGCAGTTTCACCTATGATGAAATTTTGCTTTTTTCCAGAATAAATGACTCTCGTCAGTGGCCCTCTGCTAGGTCTTGTTTGCCCAGTGTATATTCGTGAGTAGTTTGGAACTATTGGTGAATTTAAGGTTCTTTGCTTTTTAAGTGAAATTCCTCACTCCTGTTATTACTAAATGCCTCAGTATTTTGGGTTGCTAAAATCAGAACACCGGGCTAGGGCGTGGTAGCTCATGCCTTAAATACCATATCCCCGTGTTTAAGACCAGCCTGTTTTACAGAGTGAGGCCAACTTTGGCGATATATCGAGACCCTGTGTCAAAAAACTAATACTGGAAAATCTGAAACGTGCATAGACAATCAAGTAGAATGGCTTTATAACCTGTGTCAATTATGTGTTGATAATTCTGCTTGTAAAGGATCACCCTAGCAAGTGCCATTCGAAAAACTGATTGTTGGCTTCTTTGATGAACCAGCATCATTCCTACATTTAAGAGAAGAGGGTAGTGGGGCTTGTTTCCAGTCACATTCAACATTTTTCCAGAGTTCCTCATCCTGACTGACAGGTATCCTGAGTACACGAGAGGAGGGCATGTAGGGGCTGGGCCAAAACGGACCGACAAAACTCCAAAAAGGGCTTCACATTCCTCTAAGTGATCGTGGGAGATCACCGAGCCAGTCGACCCAAGATGGCCTCCCGAGACAGGTAGCAGGTGCTGTCCTGATTTGGAGCGCCCCCATGGTGGGGGTCAGAGGCCGGTCCTGCCAGCCCGCCGCTGGTTCCTATTTCCAATCAGGCATATCTGCGGTTGCCTACGTACCCTTCCCAGTCTCAGGCCCTCCCACCCTTCTGAGACTTCCTGGATGGCGCCCGGCTTCGGCCGTACCATTGGTGGGTGGAAGGCGGTGGGCGGGCCCAGAAGCATGGAGGACTAGCAAGCTTGTTTGCGGCGAGGGCTGGCCGTGCTCCGCCGGAAGGCGCCTTGTTCTCCCGGACGGTGGGTTGCAACTCTTGCCCGGGGAAGGAAGCCGCAGGACTGGCTCAGGTAAGCCTGCGGCACGCGCGGCTCCACCAAGCCTCGTCGGAGCCTGGGCGGGTAGTGGGTGGGGTAACAACGTCCTCGCTCGCACCCATGCGGGTGCAGCTCTGAGTGATCAGGTGCGGGATGCTTGGGGTTGAACCACTCTCCTTTGTGAGAGGCAGGCGCTGGGGACCGTACGGGCCGCGGGGCTGTGCTGGGAAGGGCCGCGAGGGAGCTGCTGGGGCCAGCGTGGAGTTTTGGAGCATGTCATTGCACTGCTGGGCGAGGCGCACATTCGAGACAGTTGCCTTTTTCTCCTTCCTCCTTCACAAGAAGAAAAACTCCCCTGCTCGATTAGGTTACTCCATACGTTGGAGTCAAAAGTGTGAGGCCAGGGTTTTATTTTGTTTGGCTGGATTTTTTTTCTCTCTCCTCTCTCATCTTTAATGTTTTAGTAAATGTGGGTAGGAAAGCCTGGGGTGAATGCGTGCGGATTTATTATGTACCCAGTTTCTGTGGGGCTGTTGCAAAGTAGAGGTGATGGGGAAACAGCTCAAGTCTTGTGTCTTCCTTGACAGGTCTGCAGAGCTCTTTGGTTTTCTGACACATTATGTAAACTCTTCACTAGGAGAGGACTGCCTCTTGGCGAATATTTAAATTTTATTTTGTTTTGTTTTTTAAATTTACCTGTTTCTGGTGTCTCAAAAAATATGCCTGCCATTGCTGCAGCAGTGCACACGCAGCGGCATCTCTTTAAGGGCAGTCCTGACGTCGTTAAAGACTTCCCAGAAGAGGTATGTAGTGAACCAGCCTTTGCAGTGAGTGAGCAGAGTGAGCCATAAGTCGGCTCATGAACGTAATTTTCCTTAAAAAGATAGACACGTGAGACGTCTCAGACACAAGTAAGGAAGTTGCTTTATCAATTTTGCTGCATTCTGCCATCACATTGATTTCCATGGGATCTTTGTTCTGAGTTTAACTCAGTGACTGGTTTAGGACCAGCTGAGATCATTTTGGGGGCACATCAGATTATAGAAAGTGGATTTGCAGTTTGAATGTTTCCCTCTTGTTGTTGCTGTTGTTTGTTTCTTTTGAAACTGGTATCTGGCTTTCCTTTTGTAGATCAGGCTGGCCTCTAACTCACAGAGATCTTCCTGTCTCTGCCAGGATTAAAGGCGCTCACCTCCGGCCACTGCTGAGATATTGTCTTCTTAATTACAGAGTGTCTTCTGCCTAGAAATATCTTTTTATGGTCACTGAGCAGGTTCCACAACAAATTGTAGTCAATTTCTTAGGGCAGGAAGTGGGCAACTTATTTTTTTGTTAACTTGTTTTTCCTTGGGTGTCATATCCTTCAGTAATGCTGGCCATTCCCAGTGGGGACTCTGAGATGAGGGATCCAACAACATCCCCTGATTGCTTTACTTTGGTTTTTTTTTTTTTCTTTGTTTGTTTGTTTTTTGAGACAGTCTGTCATAGTCCAGGTTGGCCTCCAACTCACTGTTCATGGAGAATGACTTTGAAGTCTTGGTCTTTATGTCACTACCTCCCAAGGTCTTTTTTTTTTTTTTTTTTTTTTTTTTTGGTTTTTCGAGACAGGGTTTCTCTGTGTAGCTCGGGCTGTCCTGGAACTCACTCTGTAGACCAGGCTGGCCTCGAACTCAGAAATCTGCCTGCCTCTGCCTCCCAAGTGCTGGGATTAAAGGCGTGCGCCACCACCGCCCGGCCCAAGTTCTTGGATTATACAAATTCACTACTACCAAAATCTTGAAAATGGAAAACATTACTTGAACTATTTTAGAGTTATTCCAGCTGTTAATAATAAAGGTTATTGATAAGAAATACAGCATTATTCTACTTAAAAGCTGTCGCAAATAACAGTGGCATGACAAAGACTACCCGGCAAGGCAAAGGATACTGGTCAGTGGAAAGAGTGAGAGAGAAAGAGAGACACAGAGGCAGATAGAGAGACATCTGGGTTCAGTCCTCTGAACCCTCCCCACACCAAATAAAAGAGAAAGAAAAGGCTCACAGAAGGTTTAAAGCTAATATCACAGAAGAGCAGCAATAAAGGATTTGGTGAAGGAATACGTAGGTTCTAGCCAGCTCATGTCTTCTCAGTGTTTGATCATGCAGCTGGCTCTTTGATTTTTTTTTTTTTTTTTTTTTCCAATTCTCAAACTGGTCAAATCCTTTTAGAAGTGAATAGAGAATATATCTGCTGAGCTGATTTTGTATTGCCAGGAAACATACATCTCGTATTTCCTAGGACAACCTTTCCTGTAGTACTCCTGGATGATAGGGCAGGATACCCACTGGGGCAGAATTTTGTGTTAAAAATGACATTTTGTGTGAAGGAGCAGTTTCTGTTAGGTAATAGAGGGTGGTTAGGAGATTTGTTGTTTTTTGAGACAGAGTTTCTCTGTATAGCCCTGGCTGTCCTGGAACTCACTCTGTAGACCAGGCTGGCCTCGAACTCAGAAATCCTCCTGCCTCTGCCTCCCAAGTGCTGGGATTAAAGGCATGCACCACTACTGCCCGGCTGAGGAGATTCTTTAATGGAGACTTTTATATATGTCACTTTTGAAAAGAGAATTTGCTTAAGCAATACTGTGACTGAGAGTTAATTTGAGAGTTTCTCTTATTGAAAGAATAAGCTTTAATGTTTTTTATCCATGGAAGAACTACTGCATCCAGATAAATGTTAAATGACTTTGTGAAATTATTTATCCACAGCCCTGAAATCTTCTATCTTCTGAGCTTAAATTCATCTTAATACTTGGGAGAGAAAGAAAAGACAAAATAAAACCCTTTTTCCTGAAGCCTTGGTCAGGCTCACCAGGAGAAGTCACCATATACTCTGCTTGCCTGTGGTCTTGACTCTGACCTCCCCAGTTCTTCTGTGGCCATTCTGGTCTTACTTTCCTTTTCTTTGGCATTTGCTTCGTGGGTAGGTAGGTGCTCATGTTTCCTGTGTCCCTCAGTTATGCTTTGCTCCCTCCAGAGTCATTTCTGCAGCATTCCTGGTCTTCCTCTTAGGATTTTGTTTATTTTTTTGTCTTAATGTACCAATCCTGTGTTCAGTGGATATCTAGTACCCAACAGACAGCTGTATTTTTATGTAACAGACAACAGCTATTTTCTATTGCCTAAAAACTTTTTCCAACTATTTACTGCATTCCAGATGTGGTCCTAGATAACCTCTTCCTCTTTAACCTCACAGTTTGTTTTATGTGTATTTATGAAATCAAATTTAGCTCTTTTTGTGTTTTCTTGCTCTACCTTTTTTTTTTTTTTTAAGTTTTTCATTGTGAGAGGTGAGAGTTATAATTTGGTAGAGTGGTTGCCAAGCATATACAAAGCAATGGGTTAAATGCCAATAATATATAAAAAGGCACAAAAACCCAAAAGTAAACTTCCTGTGTATTTGTCTTATGCAATATGTCTACCTCTGCATAGTTACAGATGTTTACAGTTTAGACTGCAGATCATGTTAGCACCTGAGGTTTCTTTTTAAGCTGTTCTGCACAGTTCTGTAGGTAATTTTCTGATAATTTCATACTTGAGTACTGTATTTATTTAACTTGCATCCTTCCCCTCTCCCTCCAGTACCTTCCATCTCCCTGCTCCCTCACATATTGCCCTCTTCCTCTTTAGTTATTGTTACACGTATATTTGTATTTGTATGTGTATATGTATATGAATGTATGTGAGTATGAACCTGTTGAGTCCATGCAGTGTTGCTTGTATGATGGACTCAGGACTGACTTTTTGGGATTGGCTAACCCTGAGACTCATCTTCAGTCTACCTCTTTTAGCAGCCATTAATTGCCTATAGCTCTCCGTCAAGGACTAGTAGGAGCTTGACTTTCTGCGGGTGATTTTGTTGTTGTTTGTTTGTTTTTTTGTTTTGAGACAAAAAAATAATGTAGGTCAGGCTGGCATTGAACTCTGTTATATAATTCTGAGACTGGCTTCGAACTCCTAATCTTCCCAAATGTCCCTAAATATCAGCAAAACAAGTCTGTGCCACTGTACCCAGCCTTTTCCTTTTCTTACCTTTTTCTTTTCTTTTTTTTATTGGAACTTTTATTTACATTTCAGGTGTTTTCCCCTTACCCTCTTTCCCCCCCTTTTCTTTTTTTTAATTGATCATTATTTTCTGTCCTTCGGCAGGATCCCTGAGTTGTTTAATGTCATATGAAGCAAAATGTTCAACTTAAAGTATCTTATATTTAGCTTTCAGATTGTAGCAAGTCTTTAAAAACAGAAACACTTAAATTCTGTCCATTAATGGCATGTTATCCAGTTATCAAAGGTTCAGTAGGAGGGGCTATGGATATAACACTTGCTTAATGTATACAAGACCCAAGCCCAGTCTATAGCACCACCAAAAACATCCAGAAAACTCAGAATGGCATAGATAGCCACATTCATCTTCAGCAGGAATAGATCCAAGAGTATATTCTTAGCAGCGGAACAATTCGGGGAACTTAGAATTCTACTCTCTTCAAATTCAGGTTATCACTATATATGGTCCACCTAGTTTATTTGAAAAGATGCCTAAAAATAATGATTTATTAGTATACATAATTACCGATAAGTTCTCTTTATTGTTGAAAGAATGAAATATACCTGATTTTATTTCTTCTGCCTATCTCCAGAGAAACTTGTAATGTATAACTTCACTGGGAAATGATCGTTCAGTAGCAGTCTACTGAAATTACTTAGAAATAATTTCTAGAATTGTATCCTTTCCCATATGTCAGCACCTAAAATGTGATAGTGATAAACTTTTTATTAATTCCCCAGCAGTTTAATAAAATAATTCCATAATGACCTTTTTGTTCTGAGAGTCTATAACTTTTTAAAAAGAACATTTAATGTTTTAAAATGTATTTTATTATTATTTGTGTGTTTGAGACAGTCTCTCACATAGCCCTACCTGTTCTTTAACTCTTTCTGTAGACCAGACTGGCCTTAAACTCACAGAGAATCTACCTGCTTCTATCTCCTAAGTGCTGGGATTGAAAGCATATACCACCATACCTAACACTTTTTATTTTAAAGATTCATTTACCTTTGTATGTGTGTGTGTCTGTCTGTATTTGTATATGTACATATGTAAGTGCTGCACACTTACAAAGGCCAGAAGAGAGCACTAGAATCACAGACTTTTGCAGGAGTCTTGGCTTGTTAGGTGGGGGCTGGACTGAGCTGTGGTCCTCTTGATTGTGCTGCAAGTGTTTTTAACCTCTGAGCTATCAGCACACAAACACAACCTTTTTTTTTTTTCTTTTTTGAGGCAGGATCTCACTCTGTTACCCAGGTTGATCTGGAACCACTAAATAACCTAGACTGGCTCGGCGTGTTTTTTTTTTTTTTTTTTTTTAATATTTATTTATTTTATTTTTTGTGCCTTAAGTGTAGATGCACCACTTGCATGTTGGTGCCTGTGGAAGGCCAGAAGAATGTGTCAGATCCCCGGAACTCGAGTTACTGGTGGTTGTAAGCTGTTCAGTGTGGGCACTAGGAATGAAATCCAGGCCCTGTGCAAGAGCAGCACGTACCATTAACACAGAGCCATCTTTCCAGCCTCTGTCCTGGAATTTTTAGCAGTCTTCCTGCCTTAACTTCCTGAATGCTGGGATTATAGCCACCATGCTATTGATATGATATCAGGTCAATAACATTCTGAGAAAAAATATATAGTAAGTAAATTCCTTTTAATTTTGGTGTACTTAAGAGACTGAACTCATGATCCTGTTCTACTACTGAACTTCACCCTCAGCTATAGTAATTGAATTTAAAAACAAATTATGTAGCTGGGTGGTGGTGGTGCACACCTTTAATCCCAGCACTCAGGAGGACCTCTGAGTTTGAGGCTAGCCTTGTCTACCTGGTGAGTTCCAGGACAGCCAGGGCTACACAAAAACCCTGTCTTGAAAAAACAAAAACAAATAATTATGTGTATGAATGTTGCCTGCATATATGTATGTAACCATGTGCATATCTCATGCCTAAGGAGGCAAAAAGAAGGTGTTGCATCATCCCCTGGAACTAGACTAGAGTTATAGGTGGTTGTAAGCTGCCTTGTGGGTACCTGGGAACCAAACCAGGTCCTTTGCAAGAGCATCCAGTGCTATTAACTGCTGAGCTGTCTTTCCAGCCTCATGGAATTGAAGTTGTAAATTCATTTGAGAGGGCAGACAAGCTATGGAACAGTTGTAAATCCTTCAGGTTTTTTTGGAATTGTCTTTCTCTTTCTCTCTCTTTTTTTTTTTTCCTCTCCCTCTCTCTCTCTTTCAATTCCACTGTATATTTTGAGAATGCAGTGTAGATATCTGAGGATTTTTCCCCTGGGATGTGAGTATTTGTAAGTATATTTTTTCCATTAGTGCATTAGTGATAGGATTTTTTTTGGTTAGTTCTTTGAGAAATTAGTGATTTTTATAGCTTAGTTACTTATTTAGAGTTCAGATAACAGAATTTGGTGGGTGGGGGGGATGTGTGATTTGCTTAAGTAAAGGGTATGAATGAAAGTTTTTTGGGGGGGCGAGGTTTCAAGACAGGGTTTCTCTGTATAGCCCTGGCTGTCCTGGAACTCACTCTATAGACCAGGCTGGCCTCAAACTCAGAAATCCGCCTGCCTCTGCTTCTGCCTCCCAGGTGCTGGGATTAAAGGCATGTGCCACCACTGAATGAGAAATTTTATCTGATTGATTTATTTTATTTTTATTTTTGTGTGGTGCTATATAGGTGTGGAACCCAAGGCCTTGCATGTGCTAGGCCAGTGCTGTCTCTGAACTATATCATTTATTTATGAATTTTCTTTTTTCTTTTTCTTGGGGTTTTGTTTTTGTTTTCTAAGGAAGTGGTTTCTATATATCCCTGGCTGTCCTGGAACTTACTGTAGACTGGGCTGTCCTTGAACTCACAGAGATCTGAGACTGCCTCTGCCTCCTAAGTGCTGGGCTTAAAGAGTGCCTGGTGGAGGTAGGGATTTTTTTAACTAGGGACTAACAAAATCCAGGAGACAGAATTTCAGTGTTGTTTTATTTTTCCTTGTTTCTCTTCTATACTATTTTTTTTTTCTTTCTGTAAAGATTTATTTTAACTGTGTGTCTGTCTGTCTGTCTGTAGGTATATACAGAGTGCAGGTGTCCATGGAGGTCAGGGGCATCATAGCCTTTTGGTATGAAGTTATGAGTGGTTATGACCCACTTCCTATGGATGCTGGGAACTAACCTCTGCCAGAGCAGTATATGTTCTTAACTGCTAAACCATCTTTTCAGCCCCTTAGTCCTCAAAAATAAAGAACTTTTAAAAAAGATCCTTCCTGCTGGCACATATCAAGTCAGCCCTTAAATTACACATGGATTCTATAATATGCAGAATTTTCATCTGTCTTCTGTACTGTTAGGGAACTTTTTTTTAATGAGACATTTAAATACCTGAACAGTTTGGTAGTTCCCTTTCACTTCTCTTCTGAAAGCTGACAGAGGCTCAGTCTGCTGGAGATGGGCCTGAGAGCAACAAGGGACAGTCTAATAAATTGAGGAATTACAATTTATCATAAAAAGGTTTTGTGAAATAAATGGAATAGTTTACACAGTAGATGCTGACATATTCCTGAAGGTGTAAAAATGATGCGTTGAGTTCCTCCTCGGTGCCCTAGATGCTAGTGCTAGATCTGTTGAAGGTGGTACTGCCCTTTCTGCATGTTAGCACCAGAGTCCCTGCTTCCCCAGCTGTGAAGCCCATTTGTATATTTTGTTTTCCATCATTCTGCTTAGCAGATCAGCTCTTCTAAGTTTCTAATGAATTGTTGTTGTAATTATTTGTTTGTTTTTTGAGACAGGGTTTCTTTGTAGCCCTAACCCAGGCTGGCCTACAACTCAAGAGATCAACCTGCCTCTGCCTCTTGAGTGCTAGGATTAAAACCACCAAGTAATTTTTTATATGAACTTTGAGTGGTACTATTTTAAAATATTGGCTAAGGAATAAATTCTTTTCTATTTGCCTGCTATGTGCCAAACATTACATATTATCTTTTACTGTTTAGGATTTCTTTGAAATGCTCAGGTTTTATAGCATGTAATTGAATTAAGTAAACATTTACATTTTCTCCCAGGCTGAACAAATATAAAAAAAAAATGGCTTATTTAAAATAGGGAAAACTAGGTATCCTGGAGGTAGAGACCAGGGCTGGGTTGGTTTTTGTTTGTTTGTTTGTTTTTGTTTGTTTGTTTTTCAAGACAGGGTTTCTCTGTATAGCCCCAGCTGTCCTGGAACTCACTCTGTAGACCAGGCTGGCCTTGAACTCAGAAATCCACCTGCTTCTGCCTCCCAAGTGCTGGGATTAAAGGCGTCTGCCACCACTGCCCGGTACGAGACCAGGGCTGTTACCCAAACGGTGTAGGTCATTATTTCCATTGTATGTACATGGTAGTAGTATCATTAGCTATGTTGATCAAGTTAGGTTTTCCTCTGAAGCTCAGTATCATTTTTTACTTCATCATCATCATTATTATGTGAGTGTTTCTATCACGTATATGTGTGCATGCATGTATCTGATGTGTGTGTGTAGAGGTTGGAGGACAACCCTGTGGAGTCAATTCTCTCCTTACTTCTGTACATGGGTTCCAGGAGCCAAACTCAAGTGTTTGGTCTTGAGTGGCAATCTCTGTTTCCCACTGAGCATCAAACCTGTCCAGAACATATTATTTTTTACTCCTATATCCATGAGCCAGTCAAGAGGAATTTCTTCAGAATTAGCCTAAGTTTACTTTATCGGCAAAAATCCTTAAAGGCAAGATTGCACTCATTTTCTGTCTTTAGGCTTAGGCCAAAACACTAGTTTTAACTGTTTAAAATGAAAAAAACAAACTGCAGTGAGATTGATTTTTAAAAAAAAAATCCATGATTTATGTTTTAAGCCCTCTAGAGTCTATACCGTTCTCATTCGGTTTTTGCCACCACCTTAAATTGTCACCACTGTCACCATTCTGTACCTAAAAGGGATCACTAAGGCTTCATTACTTCAGTAGTCATGCCTGCATCACTTTGCTTTATTTAGTGGCTGTGAAGGCCAGAACAAAGAGTGTTGGATCCCTTGGAACTAGAGTTACAGACAGTTGTGAGCTGCCATCTGTGTGCTGGGAACTGAACGTGGGACCTCTGGAAGAGCAGCCAGTGCTTCTAAGTGCTGAGCCATCTCTCGAGCTCTATGTAAAGCAGTGTCTGCAATTTATCCTAAAAAGTGAAGATACTTATGATTTTATGATGCCTTTTCTGAATGTTTCTGGTGGGAAGCATGTCCCTACTCATTTGTTGTTGTTCAGTAAGGAGAGACATCACCCTCTGCTCAGAAACCTCCTCATTACCTTTGAAGCTTCACTTACACCTTTGGCTGGAAGTTTAATATGTTCTTCACCAAAGTACATCGAATGCCCATTACCACCAAGACATCCATTACCACCAAGACAAGTTATAAATAGTCTTTCCAGTTGAAGAACTCGCATTCTAATAGGGAAGGGAAAACATCAAAAACTATGTAATTGGTTATCCAATCTCCACTTAAAAGGAAGAAGTATTAGCTATTAAGAGAGACTTTATTGATTATTAGGTTGCTTTTATTTTTTGAGATGAGGTCTTTCTCTGTAATCCTGGTTTGCCTGGAACTCCACCACCTGTGGCCCAGGCTGTGTGTTTCCTGAGTGCATAGCCATAAACCATCATGCCTGGCTAAGAGAGAATTTATAGTAGGGCATATATGTAGGACACAGTATATTAGGGCAGTTGAACTTACATTGCCTAAATTTGAATCTGACATTGTTTACTAGCTGTGGGATATTAACAATCTCTCTGTGCCTCATTTTCCTCAAGATAGCTATTTCAGGCTTGTTAAGAGGTAGATGGCCGTGGTGGCGCACGCCTTTAATCCCAGCACTTGGGAGGCAGAGGCAGGCGAATTTCTGAGTTCGAGGCCAGCCTGGTCTACAAAGTGAGTTCCAGGACAGCCCGAGCTACACAGAGAAACCCTGTCTCGAAAAACCAAAAAGAAAAGAAAAAAAAAAGAGGTAGGTGTGGTTTAGTAGTAGAGCGGTCCCTGGGTTCATTTCCTTTAGTATCATGTAAAGTTGCAGGAGGGAGGTAGAGAAAAAGGATTAATAGACAAGAGAAGAATCAGTTACAAGAAAGTCATAGTAGTCCAGTGTTAACTTGAGCCAATAGAGCAAAACCAGTAGATGATCAAATTGAGGGATATTTAGAAGATGGGATCTTTAAATGTTGAATGTGGGAGGTAAAGAGGAGGCTGCCTGGTTTCTGCTGTGATTGGACAGGAGGTTGCTGGAAGATGGTCATGTGTGGAGTTCCTCCCTTCCATCATAATTTGAATCACATTGTTATAATTCACACCTTAATCATCTTGTTAGGTAGGATTCAGAAAGGGAATTTATTGGAAGGTTGTCAGGTGGGTCACAAAATTAAGAAGGTTTAAAAGGTGGTCTGAAAGCAAGGGAGGTATGCCCAGAGAGACCAGAGTCAACCCTGATCAGTCTGGCTCTGTGGATGGAGCTTTCCATCCAAGGTTTCATGTTCAGTTATCTCACGGAAAATAATAAACTAGTAAATCTCCAGGATCTACCTCTTTTCTGGACTCCATAGCAGCCTCCTGATTGGCCCCATGTCTTCTGTTCTTCCATCCTCAAAGCCAGAGTTAGGTAACTAAGTTCTGTTGTGTCATTCTGATTGTTTTTGTGGATTCCGATTTACCTGAAGAAAATGGCTCTCTAGTATCTGACCCTTACCTAGCCTTCAGCTTTTTCTCTGTTCAGTTTCCTGTGATTTATGCTTTGGCAGGATTGAACTACAGAAGTATGTGACACATCTGCTTTTCATTTTCATGCTTTTGTTTTGCCTTCCCTCCCACTATCCCTGCTGCTTGAATATTCCTTTCACATGGTCCACATTAACCTATCTCTTACAGTTTAAGAAACTACTTCCTGATCTTTTTCTCCCAAATTAATTCCCTTCTTCTCATGTCCCTGCAATGACCCCTGCTGTTGTATTACCATCTTGTGTTATATTTATCCTTGCCCACTTGGTATTCTTACTATGGTGCCTACTGTTTACTTTCTTCCCACATATACACACATCTATGTGTGTATGGAATAGGAACTATGTCTTTTTCTCTTCGTCCGTCCTCTCCTTCCTTCTGTCTTTTTGTTTGTTTGTTTTTTTGATTGCTTTTTAAAAACAGGGTCACTTAACTCAAGCTAGCCTTGAATGCATGATCTTCCTGCCTCCATTTCTCAAGTGCTAGAATTACAGGTGTATCCCATCGTGCTGATGGGTAGGGATTATTTATTTTTGGGTACCTATTACTATTACTTAGTGGTATACTGTCTACTCAGTAAATGTTTAGATAACTGGGTAGGGTAATCCTGAAATTATGGCTGTTATCCCAGCACTGGGGCGGTTGAGGCAAGAGAATTACCATGAGTTTGTGGCAGTCTTGAGATGCAATAGTGAGTTCCAAGGCAATCTGGATTGTGTACTGTGAGGCCTTGACTCAGACAACAAGAGTTGAGGTAATGAAAGAAGAGATGGAGATCTTAGGACATAAAATTTTGATGCAGGAAATGAATGGTGGTATATAATTTGAATGCAGCACTATTGACCAGATCCATATGAGAGAAAGTAAAGCAATAATAACTTGACATTTTGACTAGCATGTAAATGTATATATCAAATAACAGTGGAAACTAGGACCAAAAAGGCAAGGTGTGCTATTAAATTTTGTTTTGTTTTCACCTGCCTTAGCCTCCTGACTGTTGGGGTTGTAGACTTGCCTCATACAGTTACAAGAGTAACAGGCCCTCTTTAAAAGTTCTTAAGCATGAAGTTCATTTGGTCGAGTTGTGTATTAGGGAATTAATGTGGTGACAGGATGGATTAGAAGGAAGAAAGATCAATTATGAGACTTCTACAGAAGCAACTGCACAAAGAGAGAAGGCAGCAGAGTTAGAAGTCCCGACTTTGCTACTTAGTTTCTTAGTTGAATCCTTTAGTGGCTTGGTTTTCACTTCTATACAAAGTGGTTGACTTATAGCGCATTGCGGGCTCTGAAGTCTGTTCTAGTACATTGCAGTAGTGTCAGTAGGACTTGGCAGTTAATTGGATGCTAAGTACGAAGGAGGTTTCAGAGCCAAAGTGTATTGGAAGCCTTAATACTACTATAGACTGGGTGTACCTGGCCTGTCTAGTGGTAACACTGGCGTCTTTAAAGGTAGCAGGTCTAAGTTCAAATTGGTCTTTTTTTTTTTTTTCCGATTCTGAGCCCAGAGTACAGGAAAAATAAGATTTCCGTGTTTTTTCAGAGTAAACAGTGGTCCGGAGTGAAGCAGCTGTTTTTTTACTTTGGGAGACTTAAGCTTGGATGCCCTACTATGGCGCTAGTCTGCTTCAAAAACTAGGAATGGACAGTGATGTCTAAGTCAAATGAACTGTTTGGAGAAAAGGAGGATGGGGTAGGACTGGGTGTGTATTTTGGAGGCCACTGAGCCAGAGAATTGTTAGAGGCGCCTGAACTAACTTTATGGAAGCCGAAGTGTTTGTCAGGCGTGCAAGCCAGCTTCCTGGATTGTAGCACATAGTGTCTTGTCTTGGAAAGGCGAAAGTCTGAGTCCCCCAGCTGTTCTGCCTCCCGCTCTCCCCTCCCCTTTCCCTGTAGTGCCTGGGCACCTTGTGCTGGGGAGTGGGAGGGAGTGACAGGGCCGCCGGAAGACAGGGGTTCCAGAGGGAGGCGGAGCAGTCCTAGTGCAGAACACCTCCCTGGAGTTCTACTCGGGTATGTGAGCGGTGTGGGTGTCAAGAATCAACCATCAGGATTGCTCTCCTGCACCTTCGTTTTCAGGCAAGCTGCAGGCTTGGTCTTGGCCCTAGAAACCGGATAGGCCTCTCTATGCGCTCTCAACCTAGCCTGCGGGGGAAGGGAGCTGCTTCTAGTCCCGCCCTTGCGCTGTTTTGCGTCTCTGCGCCTGTGGTTGAGTGGCAGTGGGTCTTAGCCAATGAGAGTGTGGGGCGGGCAAGCGCATCAAGTTAGGTTGCGTAGAAGGAGGGGAACTGGTGCTGGAGAGACAGCGAGAAGCGAACCGGCCCCACGGCCACCGCAGGTAAAGCCACCTTTGCCTCCCACCGGGATGAGGTGCACGTCTTTTTCACCTTCCAGGCTTGCTCGGCCTCTCAGCCTGCAGCTTGTGCCCTAACGTTGTTGCTTCCCTGGGCATCACACCCCCACCCCCACCCCTCGTATCTTCCCGTCTTGACCATCCCCACATCGGAGGATACCCCCGATAGCTCCCTCGCTCAAGTGCATGTACTTCAATTCCATTTGAGGGCTCCAGTTGCCCGAAGTCTTCCGCCCGAGCCTCTGCCTGCCTCTGCCTTATGGGCCTTACAGGCACTAACCCGGCAGTGAGAGCAGGTAATGTACCCGGCCCCCCTTGCCACCCCCACTTCCAGTAGCGTTTTCCTCTCCATCAATTCTACTTCCTTCCTTTCCCCATATGAGACACATAATTTCTACAGTTACCCACTTGGCCTTTGAAAATACATGCTTTTAGGTTTTATGGTTGGCTATTTAGCTTTCCCTGTTTAAACGAAGTGCTCTGTTACCAGCCATATTTGCCCCCAAATATCTACACCATTAATTTAGTTATGTCTTTTCCTTCAGTTATTAGAAAACAGAAACAGAGTTGCCACTCATTTGACAGAATGGTGAAGGCAGAGAAAATGGCCAAGATCTCAATTTATTTGAGGAAGCCAAGTTAATAGCTCCATTTCTTGTGTATCTGTGTCCTTCCTTCCAGATCATTCTTTGACCTCAACTTAATAATTTCATTCACTTTCGGTGTCTCTTGCTCGTTTATCTTTAAGGTTTAAGATTCTCTGAGTCTCACAAATATTTCAATGACATTGTTTTTTGTTTTTGTTTTAGTACTCCCCTGCTATAAATTATATTGTTTTTTTCCTGTCATGATTAATTTATTTTAAAGATATTTCTTGTTTGAATCAAGCTTCTCCTATCCATCCTGTGTTTTAATAAGTAGAGTTTATTTCTGTTTCTAGTTCATCCTCCTGAAAATGATTCAATTTCCAACAAGGCTTATATTTTGAAGTAAAATACTTTTTTTTCTTAATCTTTGAGCATAGAGGTTAGGCATGAGCACTGCTTTCTAAACCTGTATACTAAAGAAAAAGTATTGCTCAATATGACATTTGTTCATTATCTTTTAAGGATGGATAGTATAGAGAAATCTATAAATGGAGAATCTGTGTCTGTAGTTCAGTTTATATAGATGATGAAATTATTTGATTTCTTTTGTAGTGTTTCTCTTTCATTAACAGTAAACTATGATAAGCGCCCTTTTGGGATAATGTAAGAACTCTTATCCCAGCCCTGAGATACTAGTGACTTTCTTTATGCTGTTGTCTTTCTTTCTACTGACATCAGCTCTCTTGTTTTTTTACAGATCTTACCTAGGTCAAGATTTTGTCTCCTTGTACTCCCAATAATAGAAACAACAAAATATAAAACTACAAATACAGAACTGTAATGCCGAGTATACATTAAAAACTACACTTTGACCACACCCTCCTGTGCCCTAAGCCTTTTCTTGGTGCACATAGTGCACATACCTTCTACCATGTTGGCAGTCACTGTTTTGTTGAAAAGCATGAGGATGTTAGGGTAGATAATAGACTAGAATTTAAAATCTGTTGTGATAAGAGAGAAAGTAATAAACAGGCAAGGTTGAGGCAAAACCCAAGGACCAGAGAGTTGGAACCCGAGGCTCCAGAACTATAAGAACTGTGAAAGGTGGTGAGCCTATAGAAGAAGGGAACTCTAAGGAGATAACAGATAATTGTTCTTCAGGATCTGTTTTATTTAGAGTGTGTAGATAGGTGTCCTTGGATTTCAACTGAACTTCTGTTTTTTTTTTTTTCTACTTCCAATCCCCAGGGTTTGTGTCTTACAGGCTATATACTAATTTTGATTACGAGAAGTTATTAAGTGCAGCCACTAATTCCTGACTTTCCTTTAGGGCACATGCATGTGTTTCTCTTTTGGGCAGTGGTAGGTTAGGACTCTTTTCATTCATAGTAAGAGAAAAGTCTGATATTACTTTATTATCTACTAGTTGCTTTGCATTAAAACCCCTAAAACATCCATTTAATATGTTTTACCAGGGTTTGAACTGTAGAGAGAAAATTCATGAAATGTATATGCTTGTAAGCTAAGTTATGTATTGATGAAGGCAGGATGATGCACAGGTAATAAAAGACCTGGAACATCGAATAAAGTTAGAAGAGTGGGGAGTTTGAGATGGGAGCCAGGCTTTGCTTTGGTGCAGGTTAAGGAATTGAGAGAATAATACACTATACTGTGGGATGTACAGTTGCAAGGATTTGAGGTAGGATTACTTTTGAGATATTATTGTTATATAGCCTTGTCCTTTAACTCATAGCAGTCCTCCTGCCTCAGCCTCAAATGTTCTGCGGTTGCAGGTTGATACCACACCTGGGAAGGCCTTTGTGTTCTTGAGTCTAGACTGACAAGTAGAGAGCACAGATTTGGTCAGAGAGCCAGGTAAGAGCTCATGCCTACAATCTTAGCATGCAGGAAACTGAGGCACGTGGATGGTTGTGAGTTTGTGGCTACCCTGGGCTACAAAGGGGTTTTGTTTGTTTTTATTTTTATTTTTTTTAATTAAACCCTGACAGTGGTGGCAGCAGCCTTTAGTCCCAGCATTTGAGAGGCAAAGGCCTGGTCTACAGAGTGAGTCCAAGGATAGTTAAGGCTACACAGAGAAATCCTGTCTCAAAAAACAAACAAAAAGTAATTGTCTCAAGGAAGCTCACATCTGTATTTTCTAG
Organism: Mastomys natalensis; assembly: GCA_021653895.1. Taxonomy (NCBI): domain Eukaryota; kingdom Metazoa; phylum Chordata; class Mammalia; order Rodentia; family Muridae; genus Mastomys; species Mastomys natalensis. Next base: position 222,510 of record JAJTUV010001245.1, on the reverse strand, counting down.
TGTGACTGTCTTCTTTCTGTCTTAACCCTCATGCTTAAGCCTACACTTAACCATCTTTATTTCACACAGACACATACACAAGTTTGGGAAGCAAGAACCAAGAGATAATGCACTGATTTTTAATAAATAGTTGAGTCATATGTAGGTAAAGAAGTATTTCAGAAAAAGTGCAATTACTCTTTCTTACTAAAAAGTACCATCTTTTTGCTGGGTGATGGTGGTGCACACTTTTAATCCATCACTTGGGGGGTAGGGGCAGATGGATTTCTATGAGTTCAAGCCCAACTTGGTCTACAGAGTGAGTTCCAGGACAGCCAGGGCACACAGAGAAACCCTGTCTTGAAAAACAAACCAAACAAAAAGTACCATGTTTGGTCCAGTCTGGTAGTGCAGACCTGTAATCACAGGTCCTTTAGAGGCATGTATAGAGCACAAAGTTCAGGGCCTTCTTAGTCTACAGAGTCAGTTCAAGGCCAGCCTATGCTACTTAGTTAGAATGTGTAAATAAAAAGTAAAGTGAGGGCTGCAGAGATAAGTCAGTGGGTAAGAGCTCTTCCAGAGGATATGGGTTTGGTTCCCAGCTCCCACATGGAGTCTTACAGCTTCAGTTCCAGAAAATCTAATGCCCCCTTCTGACCACAGGCATGCATGTGGTGCAGACATACATATAAACAAAACATATACATTTTAAAGAAATATATGTTTTTGAGACAGGTTTCTGTGTAGCCTTTGTTATCCTGGAATTTACTGTGTGTAGACCAGGCTGGCCTAGAAATCAAAAATATCCTCTGATCTCTGTTTCCCAAGCGCTGGGCTTAAAAGCAGTAGTGTATACTACCATGCTTGGTCCAAAATATAAATTTAAATAAATTAAAAAAAAAAAAAGATAAGATTAGCTCTGTGATGATGTTCTTACTTGGCATCCTCAAAGCCCTAGGTTCAGTTACCAGTGTTGCAAAGTGAAAAACAAAATTTTTTTCTGGAGAAAGTGGCATATGTATGCCCTTTGAAGACCAATGCAGGAAGATTGCCAAGCTCAGAGTCAACTTAGGCAACATGGAAGACTGTCTTATATATAATTTTCTTTTAAAGACCTTTGTTTGAATTTGGCTCCTTTTTGGGGGAGGTGAGGATTGAATGAATAAGTAACAAGGTATTATGAAGTGTGTGTATGTGTATGTATATTGTGTATATATACAATATAATAATATTAAACATAATTTATGTAAATTATCAGTGTAAAGTATAGTTAGTAGAAATTTTTACTGTAGTAGTGTTTATGCCGGGACTATCGGTATAACCACAATATGAGTTCTTGTTATTGTTTTAGTATGACATTTAGCTACAGATGTTTACTGTAACTTCTCTGAAAGCGAGTAGAAGATCAAAGATCATAGATGGCAAAATGGGACATAACTAGCTAAAAAACATGGTGAGACTTAAGGAAATGTATGAAATCACTGAATAGGTTTTTCATTAACTAAAGAAATATGCATAACTACGTTTGTTGCATTTTGAGTAATTTGTGGGCAAATATTAGAAATTGGAATTAGCTGCTGAAATAGTTTGGCCAAGACTAGGAATTGATACAGCTCTCAAGACTTGAGAAGTGCTCAGTTATGCAAGCCTGGAAGAGATACTAACCTACATTATATTATTTTATAAAGATAACTGAAAACCTATTATCTCAATACTTAGAAGGCTGAAGCAGGAGACTTATGAGTAGTTCGAGGCAATCCTGGGATAGCCTCTGTCTCCCTACCCCCATACACATGTGCACACTCACACAATTGCACTAACGTGTACACACAGAGAGTTGGGAAAGTCTTTTTGTCAGATCTACATTATGTTTATTTCTGATTGATTTCTTATTTGATGTCTTTAGATAGCTAGAAAAAAGGATCTCTTATCAAGGAATGCTTTCCTAGATTATCATTGACATTATAGACTCTTTTAAAAAATGTTTGAAAGGGTTTTTATTATTATTATGGATATGTATGTGTGGGTGTCCATTGCCATGGTGCATATTTGGAGGTCATAGGACAACTTTGTGGAGTCAGTTCTTTCCTTCTACCTTTAAGTGGGTTTAGGAGATTGAACTCAGGTCATCTGTGTATGTGTGCATGTATTTCACTTATTTTCTCTGTGCGTGTGCTTTGTCTCCATGTTTGTCTGTGCATCATGTGCATGCCTCATGGCCACAAAGCCCAGAAGAGAGCAGTGGATACCCTGGGATTGGAATTACAGGTGGTTGTGCGTCTCCTTGTGGGTGCTGGAGAACCTCTGGAAGATCAGTCAGTGCTCTTGTGAGCCATCTCTCTCCTCTACCTACACCTCTTTTTTTGTTTGTTTGTTTGTTTGTTTGTTTTTGAGACAGGGTTTCTTTGTGTATCCCCGGGCTGTCCTGGAACTTACTCTGTAGACCAGGCTGGCCTCGAACTCAGAAATCCGCCTGCCTCTGCCTCCCAAGTGCTGGGATTAAAGGCGTGCGCCACCACCGCCTGGCTACACCTCTTTTTCATGTATTTGTATTATGTATTTCCTTTGTTTCCCCCCTATAATGTTCATGAACTTAACGCCATAGATATGGAATTTATCAACATATCATTTATGGGGCATTTTTTCAAGATAGGAGGCTTTTAATTTCTCATGTTAGTATCAAGGAATACAGTGTGATATCTGTGAAGACTGAATAGTTCATTCCAGTAATAAGTGCAAATATTATTATTGGATGGCTCCCGTGTGTGCTGTCCTGCAGGTTTCTTGGGGATCCACAGTGAAGCAAGACAGTTCTTACCATCAAGGATCTTTCTGTCTCTTAGAAGCTGGGTCATAGCACATTCTTCTGGAGGGTATACACCCTGCATGAGACTCATAATTCTTCATTTTTATAAACATGTGACAATTTTCTCACATATGTCAGATAAGCATCTTGAGAAGATGGTAATTTCTATAACTTGCACAAAGGAATGGTTTGGGCTTTCTCAGAATATGGGTAAGACTCTTGAGTCACATATGCTTTGCTTTAAGTAAGATACAATGGTGTAGAATTAAAGCAAGTACAAGAGAGAGGCATCACAAATTGGTGGGTTAAAGAAGAGCTTTGGGTGATGGTTTCCTCTACTGGGAAGGACATGTTGAGTGGGGTTAAGGGGTGGAGGTGGCTATGTTCCATGTATAGGCTAAAGCATTGTAGGCACAAGAATTTATCGAGTGAACTATACCAGGTAGAGATGTAGGATGTGTTTAGGTAATAGTAAGAGAAAAAAAGTTGGATATATAAGTTAGAACTGAAATGCTGGGTCTCTTGCTAAGAAAAATTTTGATCTTACTGGCACAACTCTAAAATATATCAAGAATATTTCTATAAAGGTAGATTAAAAGTTTCTGGATATACTGTTGTAAATTCTCCTTTTGATCTAGGTACTTCTACCTATGACTGGTAAAAGTAAGCCACCCATTAAGTATGTCAGAAAGGCATTGAAAAATACATTAGCACAAAATGCTGTATATAAATGTTTAGTGAAACACTGTTGGGGAAACTCCTGGGTTCAGCTCACACTGTGTTAGAAGCTTGGCTCCAGGTGGCTTACTTCTTGATACATTTTTTGAGTTGTGCTAGTTTAACAGTGGATGAATATAAACTTCCTTATCGTTATCTTAAAAAGATAATTGTAGAAAGAAATGGACAAAAACAAGTTTAATGTTTTTTAGGAGTTTGGGGGAGTTTTTTGTTTTTGTTTCTTTGGCTTTTTGAGACAGTGCCTCACTGTGTAGCTCTGGCTAGCTGGCCTGGATCCTCCTGCCTCTGCCTCCCAAGTTCTGAGCTCAAAGCATGTGCTACTGTACCCAACAAGCTGAATGTTCTTGATAGACAGAAACTTCAAGATGTGGAGATTTTAAGGGCCTAAAGGGGGTTTATTTTTTCTTAATTTTTAGTTTTGAGTCAGAAATGTGGGTTCTTTCTTTACCATGTGTCTCATCTATAAAGTTCCTCATATTGTCCCTTTATTACTTTACTGTAAATGGATATTAAGGTGGTACCGTTAGAATTTTTCATTGAAATCACCAACTTTGCTTATTTTTCATTTATATTCCATCACAGGAGTTCCATCTTCTCCCTCTGAAGACTTAGCTGTCTTGCTCCATGAAATTCAGGACAATCTGACATGCACTTGTTTCTTGTCTCTTCATTTGAAGAATAGTCTTCATCCATTGTGTACATTTTTTTTTGTTGTTGTTGTTAATAGGGAAGGGGGGGGGAGAAAGAGTTCCCCCCCTCCCCTTCCCTCCCCAGAACTTCAACAAATACCCTTTATTACTTTACCAAGATGGCAGACCCCATCATGGATCTGTTTGATGACCCAAACTTATTTGGCCTGGACTCTCTGACTGATGACAGCTTTAATCAGGTCACTCAAGACCCCATTGAAGAAGCACTTGGACTGCCAAGTTCTCTGGACTCCTTGGATCAGATGAACCAAGATGGTGGAGGTGGTGATGTGGGGAATTCATCAGCAAGTGACCTGGTTCCTCCACCAGAGGAAACAGCTCCCACTGAACTTCCCAAAGAATCCACAGCTCCAGCTCCAGAATCCTTAACCCTGCATGATTATACCACTCAGCCCACCAACCAGGAGCAGCCAGCCCAACCTGTCTTGCAGACAACAACACCAACATCAGGACTTTTGCAGGTCTCCAAGAGCCAGGAGATCTTGAGCCAAGGGAATCCTTTCATGGGTGTCTCTGCCACAACTGTCTCCCCCAGTAATACTGGAGGACAACCGGCTCAGTCAGCTCCTAAGATTGTTATTCTTAAAGCTCCACCAAACTCCTCGGTCACAGGTGCCCATGTGGCACAAATTCAGGCCCAAGGTATCACCAGTACAGCTCAGCCCCTAGTGGCTGGCACAGCCAACGGTGGAAAAGTCACTTTTACCAAAGTGCTGACTGGTACACCCCTTCGACCAGGTGTATCCATTGTCTCTGGTAATACAGTGTTGGCCACGAAGGTCCCTGGGAACCAGGCTGCTGTTCAGCGCATTGTCCAGCCAAGCCGACCAGTAAAGCAACTAGTCCTCCAGCCAGTTAAGGGTTCAGCTCCTGCTGGAAATCCTGGGGCTACTGGGCCCCCACTGAAGCCTGCAGTTACACTGACTTCTACACCTACCCAGGTGACTTGAGTGAAACAGGGAGGTGAACTGTGGTTTCATAGAGGACCTAGGAACAGTGAGGGTGGGGAAAGAGAGAATAGTCTATAAGAACTGTTTATAGGAAAGTCTGGTTAGATCTGTCTTGCAGGGTATGGCATGTTTGGGACAAAGTCATCTAGCTGAGGCTGCTCTAAAACACAGGGCAGTCTTCCTGCCTTGGTCTCTAAGTAAGTGTTGGGATTATAGGCACTGACCACTATGCATTACTGTCTTTGCTTTTCACCAATGAACTTTGACAGCCACTTCCTTAATTGGTAGGTGGAGTAGTTAATGTTAATGTGTCTCTTATCATGTGCTGCACTGTACCTATCTGGTTCTGAATACAATGGACAGCGTACTCTTCTGGGAGATACGAATATTAAGCAAAAATTCATAGTAAATGTATGCTAAAAGTTGTCATTGGAAATAGAGGATGTTCTGAGAACATATATTTGCAATACTTATAAGTGCTCTATCTTCCATTTATTTATTTATTTGTTGAGACAGATTCTTGGGGTGTAGCCCAGGCTGGCCTGGAATTCTATATAGCCAAGGAAGGCTGACCGCAAACTTGATCGACTTTCCTCCACCTTCTTACTGCTGGGATTAGAGGTGTGTGCTGTCACACCAGTTGTGGGGGTTTTGGTTTGTTTTTGAAAGGTTCTCACTATATAGGAATCTAGGCTGACCTCAGATTTGCAATCCTTCCTCTCAGCCTTCTGATGCTGAGATTACACACACGTACTATTGCACATTTTTCTCCTATTCTCAACAATACTCCTGTTCTCTTACTACTTTGTATCATAGAAAGCTCTGAATAAAGGATCAGAAGAGTTGGGGGCAGTTGTAAGCATTAAGGCTAATGGAACTTTATGGCTAATGGAACTTTACTTTATGGATTTTTGTCCTAATTCCAAACATTTTGTCCTAATTTCCAAACATTAAATGACTGCCTTATAGATAGCTATCAAGTTTTGTGTGTGTATGTGTGCATGTATGCATGCATATGTGTATGTGTGTGTATCTGTGTGTGTGTGTGTGTGATAGACTTACTACCCACTGGGCAGAGGTATTACAGAAAAGATGCTATTGAGACACTGGAGGGTAAATGAAAATTGATTTTCTAACATTCAGTTTTATGAGTCTGGAGTAAAGAAAACTGGTATAGAGAGTTCAGTATATAATATTCTTTAATGTTTCTCTTCTGTGATTTCCTTTTTCATTGTAGGGTGAATCGAAACGCATCACTTTGGTCCTTCAACAGCCACAGTCCGGAGGTCCCCAAGGACATCGGCATGTTGTGTTAGGGAGTCTACCAGGCAAGATAGTGTTACAGGGCAACCAGCTGGCAGCCTTGACTCAAGCCAAGAATGCCCAGGGGCAGCCTGCCAAAGTAGTAACTATTCAACTGCAGGTGCAGCAGCCACAGCAAAAAATCCAGATTGTACCCCAGCCTCCATCATCACAGCCACAGCCACAGCCACCACCCTCAGCCCAGCCACTGACCCTGTCCTCTGTGCAGCAGGCTCAGATAATGGGACCAGGCCAAAACCCAGGGCAGAGACTTTCTGTACCACTCAAGATGGTGCTGCAGCCACAGGTGAGTGACGTGAACAGAAAGGAAACACCCCTTGGTCTCTTGTCACTGCCTTCAGTAACCATTGCTGTTTACTGCAGGTAGTTGTAACTTAATACCTTAGAACCGAGGTATAGATTTTTATGTCACCCATGGAAACCTTGTTTAAATCATGCGAAGATTAAAAATTATCATTCAGTTTGAGATGATGATTTCTGTAATAGTTGTCTTTAAAATGTTTGCAGTCTTTTCTTTATTATAATATTGTGGGGGTCAGGTGGAGACTGGGCTTGAGCTGTACAGCATAGCAACACTGTCCCCTCAAGAAAAAGAGAGGCGGGCAGTGGTGGTGCACGCCTTTAATCCCAGCACTTGGGAGGCAGAGGCAGGCGATCTCTGAGTTCGAGGCCAGCCTGGTCTACAGAATGAGTTCCAGGCCAGCCCGGGCTACACAGAGAAACCCTGTCTTGAAAAACAAAAAAGAAAAAAGAAAAAGAGAGGTAGGCATGGCGAGCCCTTGCCCTTCATCCCAGCCCTCAGTGGGGAGGCATAGGCAGGTGCATCTCTGAGTTGAGGCCAGCCTGATTGATATAGTGAGTTCCAGGACAACCAGAGCTACATAATAGACTAACTCTGTCTCAAACAAATAAATAGGTAAAAATTTAAGAAAAAAGATGATTTGAAATTACCTCTTGACACAGTTGATGGTTCACTTGGGAAAAAATGCATTCTGTACAATGTGAATAAGTTTGGATCTCAACCACTGGTGTGAACAGCCTGTGGTTCCAGCACTAAGGAGTTGAAGACAGGAGGGTCCCTAGGGCTTTCTTCTGGTCAGTTAGTCTAGCCAGATCAGAGAGCCCCAGTGCAGTGAGAGAGCCTATCTTAAGTGTGGTGATTCACACCTTTAATCCTAGCACCTAGAAGGCAGAAACAGGTTGATCTCTGAGAGTTCAAGGCCAGCCTGGTCTATGTATTATGCTCTAGGCCGTTAGGACTATATAGGGAGAACATATCTTTTTGTTTTGTTCTGTTCTGTTTTGTTTCAGACAGGGTTTCTCTGTGTAGCCCCAGCTTTTTCTGGAATTCACTTTGTAGACCAGGCTGACTTTGAACTCAGAGATCTGCCTACCTCTGCCTGAGAACATATCTTTAAAAATAAGTAAATAAATAAATAAAAATGGAAAGCAATTGAGGGAGACACAGAAAGGAAAGTTGTCCTTTGGTCCCTCATGTGCATGCACACACCCCAAACATATACATACACATAGAACACACACAAATATTTAAAAATGGGACTGAGGAATTGGCTCTATGGTTAAGAGTAATTGCTGTGCATGTGTGAGGACATGAGTTCAAATCCTTAGCATCTACAATAAAAAGATGGGTGTGTCAGGCAGTGGTGACATACAGCTTTAATCCCAGAACTCAGGAAACAAAGGCGGTGGATATCTGAGTTTGAGGTCAGCCTGGTCTAAAGAATGAGTTAAAGGACAGCCAGGGTTATACAAAGAAACCTTGTCTTGGAAAAATCAAAACTGAAAAAAAGGTGGGTCTAGCAGACCATAACATGTAACCTATGCAGGAGATTAAAGAGATCTTTGGGACTTGGTTACTAGCTCCAGGTTTAGGGGAAACTATCTCACAGAAATTAGATCAACAGAGAACACCCGTCATCCTAACTTGCACCATATACAAATTAATTTTTAAATATAATTATGTCTCATTTTATTTATGTGAGTGCACTGTAGCTGTCCTCAGACACACCAGAAAAGGCCATCTGATCCCATTCCAGATGTTTGTGAGCCCCTATGTAGTTGCTGGGGAATTGAACTCAGGACCTCTGGAAGAGTAATCAGCGCTCTTAACCACTGAGCCATCTCTCCAGCTCCCCAATTATGTCTCATTTGAAGGATAAAGAAATAGTTAACAAAGCTGGTAAAATGACTAAGTGATTAAGAGCACTTCCTGCTCTTTCAGAGGATCTGAGTTCAGTTCCCAGGACCTACATCAAGTGGCTGTAACTCCAGTTCCTAGGGCTATAATGCCTCTGACTCTGAGGGCAACTGCAGTCATGTGCATATGATAAGAGAGGCCAAGGAAATGAGAATATTTAGGACAAAGATCATTGTTACTGTATAAGTTGTAAGTTTTCTAAAATAGTGAATGTGAAAACAATGGCAAAGAATATATTAAGTTCAATTTTCTCCAGTTTTTTTTTTTTTTCTCATCAGAAACTACATCTTATTTTCAGATGGATCTAGGTTCAGTAAGTCTTAACCCTGGGCCTGATTTTTAAGGCATATATACCTAGTTAGTTTGTGTTTTGTTTGTATGGTGTGTGTGTGTGTGTGTTATATACACATGCGCGTGTTTGTTAAGCAGTATCTCATTATGTAACCCTTTGCTGCCCTGGAACTTAACTATATAGGCCAGCGTGACCTTGAGCTACTGGGCAGTCAATTCTCTTTCCTTGTCTCAAGTGCTGGAATTACAGGCCTTGCCCCCATATCTAGCTGAGCATACCTAGTTTTATTTAGGCCATTTAAGTTGCAGACATGTTGAAACTGCAGTGTCTTTGTTTTTCCAGGCTGGCTCTTCTCAGGGAGCCTCTTCTGGACTCTCTGTGGTTAAAGTTCTAAGTGCCAGTGAAGTGGCAGCGCTGTCATCACCAGCAAGCTGTGCCCCTCACACTGCTGGGAAGACCGGAATGGAGGAGAACCGCAGGCTTGAGCACCAGAAAAAGCAAGAGAAAGCAAATCGGATAGTGGCAGAGGCCATTGCTAGGGCCCGGGCCAGGGGTGAGCAAAACATACCTCGAGTCCTGAATGAGGATGAGCTGCCTAGTGTCCGGCCAGAGGAGGAGGGTGAAAAGAAACGCAGGAAGAAGAGCAGTGGAGAGAGGCTGAAGGAGGAAAAGCCAAAGAAGAGCAAGACTGCTGCTGCCTCCAAGACGAAGGGCAAGAGTAAGCTAAAGTGAGTGCTCCTGCTGCCCAGACGGGGTGCTGGGGACACACCCTCCTAGGTATCAGGGTGAGCTGTGTGTAGCAGCTACCCACAGGACCTAAAAGAGAGCCCTAAAGTACAGGGCAGATGAGTAGTTCACATACACTTTGCACATTGCTGTCATTTTTATCACTGTCACTTAGAAGAGATTTCTCAGTGCCCCTACCACCTCCTCATAAGAGTGCTGCTGGACACTGGTTCCCTGCCCTTAAACTTCAGTTTTTACCCGCCATAGACTTCGTTGGAGGGAGTATGACTTGCTAGGTTCTTGTTGCAATCTTATGTTTTTTCTTTTATTTCTTGGAGCTACTTTCTTATTAGCTTCTACTCTGTGTGTTCTTCAGGCTGTATAGTCTTTTCCACCTTATGAAAAAACCAAGTTTGGGAAGGCAGTGAAGAATGCTGCAGCTCTTGAAGATGTCCAGAATTCAGTTGCCAGTACCATATGGCAGCTTACAACCTATAACTCTTATTCAGGGCATCTGATGCCCTCTTTTGGCTTCTGCAGGAACCAGGCATGCAGCTGGTACACCTACATATATGCAAGCAAAAACACTTTCCACATAAAATAATGCATCTTAAAAAAATTAATAAGAGTTTCATCTCTGTTATTTGGTCCCCAGTAAAGTGTCTGTCAAGACAAGGTTACCCTTACAAGCGGAGTGCTGCCGTTTTCAGACACTGTACTCTGCAGTATATGTACCAGAGACTGGAAAGTCAAATGTTTTTATTTTCTTTTAGACCCAAATATTTCCGTCTGGAAATTTAGTATATGACAGTTTAGATTAACAATGTTTGCTTACTCATAAAGTATCCTAGCCGTCATTGAGAATGGAGTTGGTCTTTCCCCCTCAGCACCATCACTCCTGTAGTGGGCAAGAAGAGAAAGCGTAACACCTCATCTGACAACTCTGATGTGGAAGTCATGCCTGCACAGTCGCCCCGGGAGGATGAAGAGAGCAGCATCCAGGTAACGGACCTTAAAGAACTTAGTAAAACATAAACATTCTGGCTCGGAATAGCTGAAATAAAAATAGTCCCTATGAAAATGTCAGTACTCATTTCCCAAATTTGTGTGTTACAAGAACTGAGCAAACCATCTAATAAGCTCCTGATGCAGTATAGGGGCTGTGATGGGGATGCTTTTCCTCTCTTGTAGTAGAGCTGCTTTAGCTTTCCCTTTGTTCCACTTTTCTGTGCTTGCAGTTTGTGATAAGAACTCTGGGTGGTTAGGCACAGTTTGTGTTGTTCTCCTTTCTGTCTTTGAAGATGAGAGACATAGAAGAGATGGAAAACCAGACCAGAAGAACCTCAGCCTTCAGTTCTCATTTGCTGCATTATAGTGCTGTCTGTGGCTACAGTTTATAACCACAGAAAAATTAAAATTTGCTGATTAAAACTGGTAACAATATAAAGTACGTCCCTGTTGAGTGTGAAGGTCTAGGGAGTCACTAGTTCTTGTGCTCCAGTGTCTGGTACTTGCTAATGTAACTCAGCTGGTCTGAATTCAATAGTAGTAAGTGGAAGTTTGGAGTAAATGAACAGAGTGTCTCTCTTAACTTAAAAAAATAAGTTATTTTATGTACGTTTTTATTTTATATGGGTGTTTGCTTGCATGTATATATGTGTATCATGTGAATGCCTAGTACCCTTAGAGGTCAGAAAGGGGAGTCGCATCTCTTGCGGTAGGGCGTTACAGAATGTGTCACCATGTGAGTGCTAGGAATTGACTATGTCCTCTGGAAGAGCAGCTAGTGCTCTTAACTTCTGAACCATCTCTCTATCCCTTTTCTGTTTTTATACTGATTAATTTATTTTTAGTTTGTATGTACATGTTTATGCTCGTGTGTGTTGAAAGAGGCTATAGGGGGATGTTGAGTGTCCTTCTCTACTACTTTCTGACTTATTCCTTTGAGACAGCATCGTTCGCTGTACCTGGTGCTAGGATGACAGCCAGCAAGCCCTGTGCTATACCCAGCTTTTTATGTGAATGCTAGGGTCTTGAATTCAAGTCCTCATGCTTACAAGAGCAGCAAGTACTCCTACCACTGAGCTTCCTTTTCAGCCCATATTTCCTTTCCTTTCCCTTTTTTTTCATCTTCATTTCTTCTGGGTTCAATTCCTTGTACTCACATGGTGGCTGACAACCAACCATTGATAACTCCAGTTTTAGGGAATACAACACCTCTTCTGGCTTCCACTGGCACTGCTCACAGCTTTGGGATAGGGTCTCACATTTCCCAACTCTGTATGAAGCAGAACTGAATGTGAACTGCTGCTTCTGCCTTCACTTCCAAGTGCTAGGTTTACCACCCTCCTGGTTGGTTTTAGACTCAAGTGATTTTCTTGCCTTGGCCTTTGCAGTACTAGGTTTATAGGCTTATGCCATCACACCTAGCTCTCCTTTTTAGACAGTCTTGCTTTATTGCCCACACAGGCCTCAAATTCATGATCCCTGTGCTTTGTCATCCTAAGTGTTAAGTGCCTTCTGGCCTCCAAGGTCACCAGACATGCACATGGTGTTTATAATACATATAAACAGACACTCATACACACAAAATAAAAATAAATCTTTTAAAATATTTTACTGTTTATTTTTATGTGTATTGGTGTTTTGTCTACATGTATATCTGTACACCACATGTGAGCAGTGCCAGTGGAAGCCAGAAGAGGTGTTGTATTCCCTAAAACTGGAGTTATAGATGGTTGGTTGTCAGCCACCATGTGAGTACAAGGAATTGAACCCAGTTCCTCTAGAAGAGCAATCAGTAACCACTGAGCCATCTCTCCAGCCCCCAAGATAAATAAATCTTTAAAAATAAATTCAGAACTCATAAATGGAAAGATTGGCATTTATTTTGTGTGTGTGTCAGTGTATGGCGTAGGACTACTGACATGCTAAGTGCACACATGGAGATGAAAAGACAACTCACAGGCATTGGTCTCTCCTTCCGCCATGTTTATTCCAGGACTGAACTTGGTTTGTCAGGCTAGCAGCACCTTTACCCACGGAGTCCTCTTTTTTAACCTTAAACTCTTTACATTATATAGATATTATTCCTTGTTGGATGTACAATAATACTTTTTCCGTTTTATGGATTTTTCTTTTCGCCATAGTAATCATTTCCTTTGCAATGCAGAAGCTGTATTTGAGAAAGCCCTGAATTCTGCTTCATTGCTGTAGGTATCTAGATACTGTGCTGGTTTTGTGGCTAGGACTTTGTGGTGTAATTTGAGACTAGATAGTGTGATAACTCCAGCATTATTCTTTGGCTCAATTATTTCAGATACTTGGGGCCTTTTGTGCTTCTATATTAATTTTAAGTTAGTTTTTCTATTGCTGAAAAAATACCGTGGTAATTTTGATGGAGATTATATTGAGCCTTAGAGTACTTCCGGAGATGTAGCCCTCATTATAGCTTAAGCATGGAACCCTTTCCTTCTGGTGCTTTCTGTTCTTCCGTGTTTAACATCTTCAGTGTAGAGATCCTTTAGTATCCTCCTTAGGGCTTTTGTAAATTGGATTTATTTTCTCTTGATTTCTTTTTCAGCATAGCTGTTTATTTCTCTATATTCTCTGTACATGGATAAACTCATCTAATTAAAAGTATTCTATGATTAAACTTATATATCCATTTGCCAAAGGTTGTTTTTATAACCTATAACATTTTTAATTTTCCTTCTCATGGATGATTTTATATCTTAAGATATTTAATCATCTAGATAATCTAAACTTTTATACATGCTATCTTTTTGTATCCTGTTCTACTCTGAATAGGAATATCATTCATTTATTTATGTATTTGCTGTGCTGAGGGACTATGCCCAAGACTGTATGTATACTACTAGGCAAGTGCCCTAACTCTCTAGGCTTTCTCTCAATTCCTAGGGGTATTGATTTTTACAAATTAATTTGTGTTGTGCAAGTTTGCTCAATTTCCGCATTTTTGTCATGTGACTCCTTTTCATTTTTAAGGCTATATTATGTTGAAAAATGTCTCCTTCCCTATTTTTATATCATGAATTATAAGTATTAAACTACTTTAAAAATTACTTATTTAGCCACTGGAAAGAATAAAATAGACCTACATATATCTATAAATAAATACTTAAGTAGTATATATTCTATATTATAGATATACAAATATTATAAATATAATATAAATATATATTGTTCTTGAGGCAAGGTTTTTCTGTGTAGCTCTGACTGTCCTGGAACTCACTATGTAGACCAGGCTGACCTTGAACTCAGATTCACATGCCTCTGCCTCCTGATTCTGAGATTAGAGGTGTGTACCACTATGCCTGGCTGACCTAAGATACATTAAGAAAACTGACTCAAAGAAATATTGTTAGGGTCTTGTTCTATTGCTCTTCTCTGTCCTCTTGTTCCCTCCCCCGTCTCTTTCCACATGCTCATGGCCCGACTCTACTCCTCTACATACGCTCTCTCTCTTTTTTTCTCTCTCTCTGCCTTTCTCTTTCTCTATTCCTTCAACTCCTCTCCCCATGCCCTAAATAAACTCTATTCTGTACTTTTAAAAAAAAAAAAAAGAGCCAGGCGGTGGTGGCGCACGCCTTTAATCCCAGCACTTGGGAGGCAGAGGCAGGTGGATTTCTGAGTTCGAGGCCAGCCTGGTCTACAGAGTGAGTTCCAGGACAGCTAGGGCTATACAGAGAAACCCTGTCTCGAAAAAACCAAAAAAAAAAAAAAAAAAAAGGAAGAAGAAGAAATATTGTTAGCTACACTTTACACTTACAGTTTGGTGACACATGCCTATGATCCTAGTATCCAGGAAGCAGAGGCAAGTGGCTCTCTGTGAGTTCAAGGTCACCCTGTCTACAGAGTGAGTTTTAGGACACTCTGGGTTATGTAGAAAAGATCCTTCCTCAAACCAACCAATAAACAAAACCAAACAATTAAGAAACGAAGGAAGGAAGAAAGAAAAAAAAGGAAGGAAGGGAAGAATTTAAGGAAGAAAGAAGGAGAGAAAGAAAAGTAGTGGTGTTTACTAAAGAAGTGACATAATAGTGCATATGAAATTATTTTGTCAAAAAACCTCAAGGGCTGATGAATGAGATGATTCATGGGGTAAGAGTTTGCCATGCAGGCATGACTACTTGAGTTTCATGCCTGAACCCATGGTGGAAGAAGAGAATTGGCCCCCTAAAGCTGTTCTCTGACACCTGAATTTGGACACACAGAGTATAACAATAGTAAGTAAATAAGATATAGGGAAGAAAGAAAACAAAATCTTTAGTTCCAGACAAACTGTGCCTGATGAGCTGCTCCTGCCCTGCAGCATGTGTGTGCCTGTGGCTAGACTCCTGCTTGGACTGCTTAGATCCGCTTAGCAGGCGCTCACGGGGTGGGAGTCCTGGCTGTGTTAAAACAGTCCTGCAAACATCTCTGTGATGACATAACTATGTCATGGACTTAAGGAAAGAAGCACATTACCATTGTTTGGTTTGTGTTTTCATGAGAATGTCTGAATAAAATTTACATCTATTAGCATAAGCAAATACTTTTAAAAGTTTTTCCTTTGAAAGGTTGCATTGATGTAATACTAGTACATGGGAGACAGATAAGAGGCTTGAGAGTTCTGGGCTCGCCTGGAACACAGCTTCACAATCTACACTGTCTCAAAAAAAGTTCTCACTTTGAGAGTTTTGAGCAATTACCTGTATGTCCTCTACAGAAGAGACGTTCAAACCGCCAAGTTAAGCGAAAAAAATATACAGAGGACCTGGATATAAAGATAACAGATGATGAAGAAGAGGAGGAAGTTGATGTAACTGGTCCAATAAAACCCGAGCCCATCCTCCCAGAACCAGTGCAAGAACCTGATGGCGAGACTTTGCCTTCCATGCAGTTCTTTGTGGTAAGCTAATAGTAGCCATTTAAGAGCCTTTCTTTGAGAGTGTGTGTGTGTGTATCTGCAGGCCAGGCAGCAATCCTCTTACTTCTGCCTCAGCCTCTGGAGTGCAGGGATTACTGGATGAACTACCACACCCAGTTTGTTTTTTTCAATCATTAGTTGATTGACAGCATCTTTTGCTACAGGAGAATCCCAGTGAAGAAGATGCAGCTATTGTGGATAAAGTGCTTTCCATGCGAGTTGTGAAGAAAGAGGTGAGGGCTTCTGTCTTCAGTGTCATTCATAGTATCTTTAATGTTGAATTCATATATAGTTTTTACTTTTAAAGAATTATCTATTTTTCCAATGATGGGTATTCTCTACCTAGTGAGTTACATTCCTAGTTCCTAAGTTTTATTTAATGAGTACCTTTGAACCACAGACTATATTGCTCTGTGTAGTTATAAGAGATGGTATAAGGGCCATTTGGTGGTGGCACACACCTTTAATCCCAGCACTAGGGAGGCAGAGGCAGGTGATTCTCTTGAGTTCAAGGATAGTTAGGGCTATATAGAGAAAAACCCAGTATCAGACCACCACCCTCCAATAAAAGAGAGAGACAGTATATGAAAGCTACCTAGGACAGTTTCATTGTCTCTTCTTTCACTACTTTGTTTACAGTGCATAAAAGCTTTTTTTTTTTTTTCCAGCTCTCAGACCTTTAGTACTAGATTAGTTCCTTGATCAATGAAATATTCAGGAAACATTAGGATGAAGTTTTGCATGTGTGGATGAAATTAAAAGATCTATCTTTGATAAATATATGACTATAATTTCTGTATTTCTTGTCAGCTTCCTTCTGGACAATACACTGAGGCTGAGGAATTCTTTGTCAAGTACAAGAACTAGTAAGTTACATACAGTCAGAGCTGTTCACCCTAAATGTAGAGGCAATAGAAGGACCTCTCATGGAGACTACTGCTCACTCTAAATCTGCAGGCTGTGGATGCTTTATCCTATCCCCTTGTTTTATTCTTTTCAATTTTTCCCAAGGGCTAGTCTGAAATTTTCATTAATGAAATAAATGACTGTTTATTTTCAGAAAGTGGAGTGAGAGCAGTTTTTTAGGCCTTATTACTCTGAACTGTAGTTTGTGAACCAACAGAATTAGCATTACTTGAGTGCAAGTTGGAAGAGTGGGTACCCCAGAAAAGGTAGCTTGTATGTGCATCAAGGTTTAAGGAACACTGACCTAAGCTGTCTACTATTAAAGCACACATTAGAGTGCCAGCTTCCTATTCTCACAGAATGACTGGCTGTTTTCACCTACTGTAGCTCCTATCTGCACTGTGAATGGGCAACAATCTCCCAGCTGGAGAAGGATAAGAGGATCCATCAGAAACTAAAGCGGTTCAAAACGAAAATGGCTCAAATGAGACACTTCTTTCATGAAGTAAGTGCATAGTATTGACTATTCTTTTTATGAAACCTTTGCTGTTTTTGTTTTGTTGAGACAACAGGGTCTCACTGTATAATCCAAGCTGTCTTCAGATTTACCTTCCTGCCTCTACCTCTCAGGTGTTGGTACCAAAGTGTACACATAGCCTTCCCTTTGTTTCCTAGCTCAAATTAATTCCCAGCTTGTCAGTCTGCAGAGACACGCTTGGGTTGTATAGACTGTGTAAGTTTTATTTTAATTGTTGTCATGCTGTTGTTTTCCTAGGTTTAATTATGGTCTGTAGGTTAGCTCTAATTGTAAAAGTTCAGTATTGTGAGGCGGTGATTAGTCAGGAGGGATGATAAAGTAACCCAGTCCTCACCAGATTCTTTTCTCTCTAATACCGGTCTTTAGCTATCCTAGTCTTTTTAGATGCAAACAATTATCTCACTATGAGAAAACATTTTTTGTATGTTTGTTTGGTTTGTTTTTTAATGAGACACTCTTGTGTAGCCCAAGCTAACTCACTGACTCACTATGACCTTAAACTTGTGATCCTCTATCCTCTAGTGTCGCCTTTACCTCTGAGTGCTAGGATAATAGCATTGGCCACCGTATGTGCTGTGCTGGGGATGTAACCCAGGGCTGTCTGCATGCTCAACAAGCACTCTATCAACTGAGCTTCATCTCCAGTCTGAGAAAACTTTAAATCAAATTTCTAATCTAGTACTGGTAGAAAATAGTAATAAAGGAACTTCAATTTCTTATATCTAAGGTTCCTACCAAAGAAACATTGAAGCTACATAAGCAAGGAACTACTATATTTAACAATTTAGTAGTTATTCTTGAATTTGACTTTTACTCGTCATGTGTAAGCAGAAGAGGGAGTGAAAAACAGATGAAGAAATGGAGGTGGCATCTGTGTGAAACACTTGGCAAAGTTTAAATATGAAGCAGAACAGTTTTGAAGTGATAGGAGTCAGGAGAAAGTGTTTGTTTGCTTTAAAATAGACTAGTTTGTATGTTTCCGGCACTGGTTCAACTGACAGAATGCTAAGAAGGCCTAGAGTCCAGAATATGTATGGAGACAGTAGTCCCTGTTAGGGAGAAGAGACTATCTCTGGTAATAGGTGAAAAAATAGGTTTATAGATTTTAATGCTATGAACATACACAATTCCCATTAGGGTTTTTTTTTTAACTTGTAAAGATAAAGTAGAAAGGTACAGGTAGCTTACTGGACAGTGACTTTCCTGCCTTATTGTTTGGCTTCATAACTCACCTAGGATGAAGAGCCTTTCAATCCAGACTACGTCGAGGTGGATAGGATATTGGACGAGTCCCACAGTGTTGACAAGGATAATGGCGAGGTGAGTTGGGCTCAGAGAAACGTAAAAAGCCTCTGCAGATTTCTTCTGTTTGCTTGCCAATCCTTTATTTTTCAGATGTGGCCGAAAAATCCCTTGGACTGAAAAGGTATTTCTGAATTTCTTTTATGGGATTCTTAGAAGTACAGTGGGAAAGCAAAGGAGTATATGAGGCAGAAAGAAGTACCTGTCCCAGGCATCTTAGAGCTTCTTCAGGCTCCGAGAAAGATCTTCCACAATAATTCCTAAATCAACAAGTACAAAAACACTTGCACAGGTTTTTAGCTTCTGTATTTTCCTGAACTCACCATTAGTCAGCACACTTCATTGCTCATTTGGCCCGTCCACACACAGTTCCCACTATGTAAGTATAGGCTGAGGCTACAAGATCTTAGTTTAAAGTTGCTTTCTGGGAATTTTTCTTTCTTAAAGTGATTTGGGAATCACTGTACTACTGCTTCTACAGATTGGGGGGGGGTGTATTCTTTTTATTTTCAAATACTTGGAAGTCTTATAGATTTCCTGTTTGATTCTCCAAAGAGTTCCTCTAGATAAGCCAAAAATGGACTCACTCATGACTTAAATTACATTTAGACAACAAACTTCCCTTTCTTTTGAAAAGCTTCACTTTTTGCTCCAAGCCATTGCTGGCTTAGTTTCACAAAGGTTTTTGGTTGTGACAGTGACTGAGAGAAGAGTAGTCTTATTCAGCCATCAGCTAAATTGTAAGCTAGGCTCCTAGCTGTGCGATTCTACCATGTGTCACTCCAACAGGATCTGTAACATTGCATGGTTTACCTTGTTTCTCAGTCTTAATAATTCAGAACCTTAGATACACTGGGCCTGTAAATATTTTAATGTCTTCAGATTCTAGTAAGTATAATGTATATTATGCATATTCTCCTTGTAGGTTGAGTGTGCATGGTGTTACTGTTCTGAGAGTGCCCAGAGAATAGGCAAATCATTAGGGAGTTCGCTGCCCTTAAATTCTCATCATTTTCAGGATCTCAGCTTTTTCCTGGCTTGGCAGTCTTACGTTCCTATTGCCATACTTTGCCTTCTAAAAGTAATTGGCCTTATGTTCCAACCCTTTAAAATGTGCAACTGACATGGGGTTAAAAATGTTTTGGGGTCTTGATGTTATAGTTAATATTCCAAATATTTGATAGTAATAACCTGTGTATCCATCCCCCCGCCCCAAAATAGGTTTTATTTTCATCTGTTTTGTATTAGCTAACAGTGGAAATAAGTATATTCTTTACAAAAATAAGCTAATATGCTGGAAATATGTGATTAGGTTTTAGACAAGTAATGACTAAAATCATTGTAGTAAAGAAAGAAAGAAAGCCATTGTATCCTTTGTAGGAACTCCTGTGCCTGTTGAGATACTTTCACACTTAATGATAGCTATTTCAAGGAGGATTCTGTAAATTGATAGTAAGAGATCCCTATTGAGCACACTATGCCTAACACCCCACCTCCCTTTTGGGGTTGTTTTTGTTGTTTTGTTGTTATTTTTGAGAAGGGATTTCTTTGTCTCCTTGGCTGTCCTACACCTAGCTCTGTCGACCAGACTAACCTAGAGCTCATACCCTGTGTGCTGGGGTTAATGGTGTAGGCCACTACATCTGGCTGTTTAAGCTTAATATTTCTAATTGTACTTGCTTTATTGAAACCTAATGGAAATGCTATCACAAGAGTGAAGGATCATCTTTTTAATTTTATTTTTGTAGTACCTGGGATCAAACCCAGGGCACTCAGCTTGCTGGGTTCAGTACTCCAGCCCCACAGTGACTATCTTACATTACAAAAATAGGAGTGGCATTATGCATACGCACATCCAAGTGCTTCCTGCAGCTGATGTGTATAGAAGAGCACTGTGGTTGGAGCTTCAGCATTTCTTCCTGGAGCCTGGCTCGGTAGATTGAGCTGGCATTTAGCACCTGTGGAACTGATACTTTGGAATCTCGTTTTGGAGTCAAGTCTTACCCTTTAATCACTGCTACTTTGGCTTTCTTTTCTCCTAGCCTGTAATTTACTACCTGGTAAAATGGTGTTCTCTGCCCTATGAGGACAGTACGTGGGAGCTAAAAGAGGATGTTGATGAGGGCAAGATTCGGGAATTTAAACGGATCCAGTCAAGGCATCCAGAACTGAAAAGGGTGGTAGGTACATTTGGATTTAGAAGACAAATGGAGTAGTGTAAAGGACTATCAAGACTTTATTTTCTTTTCCTACTTGAAGAAGTTTTTATTGGTTTAGCTTTCTGTTATGGAAATTCTCTTAACATGTAAGAAAGTGTTGACTAAATAGTATAATGTACCAATCATTACATGTTCAATTGTGTGTTTTAAGTCAAATTATATCACATCTAGAGCTTCAACAGGCAGAAGGGGGAGACAAGTAAGCTTGTTCATATGCACTGGTCTGTACTTCAGTCCAGTTTTATTTTGCGGTGTCCTCACTGTCTAGATGTAAGCTTTGTAGCACATGTCTGCCTTCCAGCTACTTGAGATGTTAAGATATTGACAGTGCAAGGTCAGCCTAGACAGGATAATGAGATAACTGTCCCCCAAAACAGAGCACAAAATGTCTTATTTATTTGGTTTGTTGGTGGTTTGGTTTTCAAGACAGGGTTTCTCTGTGTAGCCCTGGCTATCCTGGAACTTGCTCTGTAAACCAGGCTGGCCTCAAACCCAGAGATCCACCTGCCTCTACCTCCTGAGTGCTGAGATTAAAGGTGTGTGCTATGAAAAGACTTTTCAAAGCTTAGAAACCCAGGGTCCCTCCTGCCTCATTCTTGTGAGGGCTGGGATTACAGGCATACATCACTGCACCCAATTTTCTTTAAGGACTTCATTTTAAATTTCCTTCTTTCCCCTTTCTTTTTTAATATTTATTTTATATGTATGTGTAATTTCTCTGCACACCAGAAGAAGGCATTGAATCCCATGGCTCTACAATTATAAACTGTTGTGAATGCTAGAATTCAATAAACTCACAGCATCTGGAAGATCAGGCAGTCAGCTTCACTCTTGAACTCTCTCTCCATCCCTCTACATATTTTAAAAGTAGTTTCCTGGCATCTTCCTGAAGGATCCTGTGGGCTGTCTTTCTTTAAAAAGTAATATACATTCATGAATATAAATATATTTCGCAAGTTGTAACCCACTGCTCCACTAATTCAAAGTTTTTACTTTTTAGAATCGTCCACAGGCAAATGCCTGGAAGAAATTGGAGTTGTCACATGAATATAAAAACAGAAACCAATTACGGGAATATCAGTTAGAAGGGGTCAACTGGCTCCTCTTTAATTGGTATAACAGGTAAAGAAAAAAGTGAGCTTATAACATGTAGGCTTAGTCTGGAAATTATTTTAGACATTTTCTCAAAATAAATTTTTCCTAGGTAGATTTATTTTTTTTTTAAAGATGATAATTTTTGGCATGTTCTTCTCCCCATTTCCCAAAATCTACAGGCAGAATTGCATCCTGGCTGATGAAATGGGATTAGGCAAAACTATTCAGTCAATTGCCTTCTTGCAGGAGGTATATAATGTGGGCATCCATGGTCCCTTTTTGGTCATTGCTCCATTGTCCACTATTACTAACTGGGAGCGAGAATTCAATACATGGACAGAGATGAACACTATTGTGTACCACGGCAGCCTGGCCAGCCGGCAGATGATTCAGCAATATGAAATGTACTGTAAAGATTCACGGGTGAGTTGTATGCCTTGTGAATGCTGTGCTTGGAGAAAGTAAGACGAGGCCCCTCATGTTTCAGGGCCTACATGTAAATTAAAGGTGTGTATTGAGGCTCTCCATGATTGGAGGTGGTTTTTATACAGTAGAGTGAGTTGACTCTGCTGTTTCTATCCAATAGACATTGTGAGTCACTGAACACTCTATGTAGTATATAAACACATTATTTAGATGAACTGGCTGGTTTGCTTTGAGATAATCACTCTTGCTGTATAACCTAGCCTGGCTTCAACTTCCTGAAGGCTGAAATGATAGTTATGCACCACAACACCCAGCTGATACATATATTTTACATAGACTTTTAGTAAATTGCTGTGTTTTAAAGTACTTTTCAGAGTGATAAATTTAAACATGGAAATAAACTAAAGTGTACATTTGCCCTTTTTTTAAACAACTAAAATTCTAATAGAAGATGATTTTTCTAAGTGAAAAAATTTTAACTACTCATTTTGTATTAATAGCAAATTTTATTAATTACCGCTTTGTTTCTTTTTTTTTTTTTACTTCTAAATTTTCTCATATATTGTAGTTCTTAATTTTATTGAAATTATTTGATTTTTTTTTTGTCAGACTTTAGACAGAGTCCCATGTTAACATACTCTGTATTGGCTACTACCACTTTATTTTTATTAGTTTTAGTGTTTTGAAGTAAGGGCTCAGTATGTAAGAGGTTGGCCTGAAACTTGTGCTTCTGTTGTCTTAGCCTCCTAAGTTAACTAGGCTACAGGAAGATACCTGGCTTGGCTTCTACTTTTTTCCCCTGTAGTATGTTTCAGCATTGTTCAACATTTTGTGTATCTTACTACTAACCAAGGAATGATTCAAGACACATTTATAGCAGCTAAGCATACAACAGTCAGAAATGTTCAGCTCCACTCAGTGAGGTAGTCCTGTTATTTTCTCAGGAAGCTGTGCTGAGAAAAGTGCATATCATGTTCAGTGATTTGGCACTCTTCATTGAGAGTGACAGAAGTTAGTGGTAGTACAGTTGGATTTTATGTTAAACTTTCTTAAATATAGCAAGGAAATTCAGAACTCTGAAGGTGGGCATGTGTTTTGGAGGCACCCCTTCTGACTGCACCAATTCCATCATTAGGGTCGCCTCATCCCAGGTGCGTATAAGTTTGATGCCTTGATCACCACTTTTGAGATGATTTTGTCAGACTGTCCTGAGCTTCGTGAAATTGAATGGCGTTGTGTTATCATTGACGAAGCCCATCGGCTGAAGAACCGTAATTGCAAGCTACTTGATAGTCTCAAGCACATGGACCTGGTGAGTTCCCCAAAGTAACTGGTAGACACTCTGAAATTTAATCTGATTTCCCTGTGAAATGAAAATTGCTCTAATTTAGCAGAGAACAATGAAACCTTCTTTGTATTAAGAGCCCTGAAGATCATGTAAATGTTGTAAGTTTTAGATTTGGAAATGAATTGTGAATGGGTGTTTCTTAATCACGAGGAACAATGGAAATGTACCTTAGTTACTTATCCCAAAGATTAATATTTAAGACAACTCTGTATTTCATGATTCTCTAATTGAACCATTTGGGCCATATTCATATAGTCTTTCCTGGGTGTTTGTTTGGTTTGGTCTTTTGGAACATGGTTTCTCTGGGTAGCCCTTGATGTCCTGGAAGTCACTCTGTAGATGAGGCTGGACTTGCTTGAACTCAGAGATCCTCCTGCCTCTACCTCCCCAGTGCTGGGATTAAAGGCCTGCATCACTACACCCAGCCTTTCCTGAGTTATTAATGTTGTTGCACCTGGCTGTTGATCCTGTCATTCTTTGGAGCACTTAGGTTATATGTATGATACATAGCCTCTCATCTTCTAGTGGGCCAGATTGGGTGGGCTTCTCTATAAAGTGATCTCATAACAGTATTGAAAGGGTCGAGTGGAGTTGCAGAGCCCTTGAGCTCTGAGACTCAGTGCATTCTTTTGTCAGAGCTAGCCAAAAGGGAAGCCTGAATTCAAGGTGTGACCCTTACTATACAAGAGACAATAGTTTCTTTTGTCCACCACGGAAACATTCGAGAGAGTCATATTAGGATTTCTATGCATAGTTGAATATGGAGAGACATGAATTCAGAAATAGTGTAATCTGAGTTACTAATACTTTATTTGGCTTAAGTCAGTATTTACTTAGTTTCAATATGTTAGATAAGGGCATTTCTTTCTTTCTTTCTTTTTTTTTTTTTGGTTTTTCGAGACAGGGTTTCTCTCACTCTGTAGACCAGGCTGGCCTCGAACTCAGAAATCCGCCTGCCTCTGCCTCCCAAGTGCTGGGATTAAAGGCGTGCGCCACCACCGCCCAGCTAAAAGTTTTTTGGTTTTTTTTTTCCTGTGAGCAAGCACAGGCGGGATTCGAACTCGGTCGGGAGAGACAGATGGCCGCCTCAGACTCCAGAGCGCAGCGACTGCAGCGGTGCGCCACCGCTGGCCGGCTGATAAGGGCATTTCTTAAATGGTTCTTGTTAATCAATAAGCAAGAAAAAGAAAAGTTAAGACAAATCTGATCCATTACCAGTAGATAAACTAAACCTAACTGTATAGTTGATGGGATCTCTGCAAATTCTGTCTTCTCACTTACAGGAACATAAAGTATTACTCACAGGAACACCATTACAAAATACTGTAGAGGAACTGTTCAGCCTACTTCATTTCTTGGAACCTTCTCAGTTCCCCTCAGAATCAGAATTTCTTAAGGATTTTGGGGATCTCAAGACAGAGGAGCAGGTAAGACATCTGTCTGATGAAGTATTACCTTCCTGAGGTTTTGCCCATATCACTTATAGCATTATCTGTAGTCTTCAGATAGTGGAATACTATTTTTCTGTGTTTCCATATAATCTTGTTGGTTTCTTTTTCTTTTTATGACATAATGTAAAGTTAGTGATTTCTTTTCCTCTATAATGAACCACAGGTTCAAAAGCTTCAGGCCATCCTAAAGCCAATGATGCTGAGAAGACTCAAAGAGGATGTTGAAAAAAATTTGGCTCCCAAACAGGAAACTATTATTGAAGTAGAGCTAACCAACATCCAGAAGAAATACTACAGAGCTATTTTAGAGAAGAATTTTCCTTCCTTTCCAAAGGGGCAGGTCATACCAATATGCCTAATCTACTGAACACAATGATGGAGTTACGCAAGTGCTGCAACCACCCATACCTCATCAACGGTGAGGGAATTTAGCCTTAGAAAGAGCAGTACATTGACTGGGCCATACCTGGGATATGGGCAGTGGCTTAGGAAAGAATTCTCTTTTAAAAAACAAGATTCTTAGTTATCTTAACCTAAATATTTCTGAGTATTATATGTTTTAGCTGTTCTGTGTGTGTATTTTCGTGCCACAGCACACATGTGGAGTTGAGAGAACAACACTGTAAAGTCTGTTCTCTCCTTCCACTTTCCTGTGGGTTATAGGGATCAGACTCTGGTTGCCAGGCTTACACAGCAAGTACCTCTATCTATCGAGCTATCTTACCAACCCCTCTGTTATCATTTCTATTTCCTTGGTTTTATTGCTGAACTTTTAGTGAGAAATGTTGATATTACTGTTAAAGGAGATGGATGCAGAACGTTTGCTGCATAAGCATCAAGACACTAATTGAATTCCCAGTACTTATATAAACAATTGAGCATGGCCACTCACACCTTAAATGACACTTGGAATAGAAATAAGAGGTGTGTCAGGTGCTGGCCTAGCTCCAGGTTATTCCATATGCAATCCTCTGTCAGTAGACGATGACACATCGTGGTAGAGCAGAACACCTGACATCCTACTTTGCCTCCTGAGGGAACTTGGGCACACTCTTGGCCTCAAATTCACATGGGCGTGCAAGAGCTAGTATGTATGTGTGTGTGTCTAGAGAGGGAGGGAAGAAGGGAGGATAAAGATCATACTACTTAACTGGGTATGGTGGCACACACCTTTAATCCTAGCACTCGGAGGCAGAGCAGCAGATTGCTGAGAGTTTTGAGGCCAGCCTGGTCTACAAAGTGAGTTCCAGGACAGCCAGGGCTACACAGAGAAACTATGTGCTGTGGAAGAAGGGGACAACGAAAAAGAGATCATGCTACTTTTTTCTTGGAATATTTATTTCCAGCCACTGTATGTTTTCATTTATTCCCAACATTAACTTTGTCTATTTCATTTGCAGGTGCAGAAGAGAAAATCCTGATGGAATTTCGGGAAGCTTGCCATATTATACCTCAAGATTTCCACCTACAGGCCATGGTTCGGTCAGCTGGCAAATTAGTTCTTATTGACAAGTTACTTCCAAAGCTTAAAGCTGGTGGCCATAAAGTTCTGATCTTCTCCCAGATGGTACGCTGTCTAGATATTCTGGAGGATTATCTGATCCAGAGGAGGTAGGAAATGAGTCATTCTAAAATGTCTTATGGTTATTGTAACTTCATAAAGCTTCGAGCATAGTTGGGGTATAGCTCAGTAGTAGAACGTTTGCTTAGCACATCTTCTACTTAGCCACTTTTCCCCTTGTGACACCCTGCCCCACTTCAACAGGTACTTATATGAACGTATTGATGGGCGAGTTAGAGGCAACCTTCGACAAGCTGCTATTGATCGCTTTAGCAAGCCTGACTCAGACCGCTTTGTCTTCTTGCTATGTACCCGTGCTGGTGGACTTGGTATTAATCTTACAGCTGCTGATACCTGTATTATCTTTGATTCAGACTGGAATCCACAAAATGACCTGCAGGTAAAGGAAATTCTTCTCTTACCAACTACCTGCCTAATCCAAGAGGTTTTTAATAAGATTATGATCTTAGAAAAACCCTTCTTTCAAGGAAGAGGAAATTATTGTCCTAGAGGTAGCAGCGAGATCAGGAGTCTGCTATCATGGTTTAAGAACCTATAAAGGTGCCGGGCGGTGGTGGTGCGCGCCTTTAATCCCAGCACTTGGGAGGCAGGAGGCAGAGGCAGGCAGATTTCTGTGTTCAAGGCCAGCCTGGTCTACAGAGTGAGTTCCAGGACAGCCCTGGCTACACAGAGAAACCCTGTCTCGAAGAAACAAAAAAAAAACAAAAACAAAACAAAAAAAAGAACCTATAAAGGTGATGGTGGTGTATGCCTTGGGCAGATCTCTGAGTTCAAGGCCAGCCTAGACTGCAGAGTGACTTCTAGGACTGTCATGCTACACAGAGAAACCCTGTCTTGAACAACAACAAAAAACCTAATACAAAATGTTGTAAGCTTTGGAGTCTGTTGTTTCAGCTACTCACTTCTGCTCCTTTGGCACAAAAGCAGCAATGGACAACATGTAAATGAATGGGTCTGTGTTTGAAGTAAATTTCATTTATAGAAAATATAAACACACAGGCTAGTTGGCTAACTCCCATTCCTCCAGATGTGGCAGAAATTCCTTTTTGAAACAGACTTGGTTTTGAGTGTGAAAAACTAAGACTTAATAGTATGTATTTCTTTTTCTCTTTTTAACCAGGCCCAAGCACGTTGTCATCGAATTGGACAGAGCAAAGCTGTGAAGGTGTACCGACTCATCACTCGTAATTCCTATGAGAGAGAGATGTTTGATAAAGCTAGCCTCAAGTTGGGATTGGATAAAGCTGTGCTTCAGTCCATGAGTGGTCGGGATGGCAACATTACTGGAGTAAGTCTGTAGATAAATTGGTGCTGATTCATAATAATAGAAGGAGAGAGAAGCAATTACTTAAGACTTATTACTGGGTGTATGTTTGTGCACGTGTGCGTGCACATATAGAAGTCAAGACAGTTTGTGGAGTCAGTTCTCCTTCCACCTTTACGTGAGTGAGCTCTGGAGATGGAGTTCAGTCACCAGGTTTGCACTGCATCAGTTTTACCTGCTGAGGCATCTTATCAGCCCAAATGCAATTTTTGCACAAAAATATGATTACCTTATTTAGATTATCAATAACTGTACTGATGATTATTTCTTACAGTACAATAAAATGTCAACAAGACTTTATTCTTTTTATAAGATTTTTTATCTTTATCTTGAATTTTGTAGATTCAACAGTTCTCCAAGAAAGAGATTGAAGATCTCCTACGGAAAGGTGCTTATGCGGCCATAATGGAGGAAGATGATGAGGGTTCTAAGTTTTGTGAAGAGGACATAGATCAGATCTTGCTGAGACGGACCACAACCATCACTATTGAGTCTGAAGGGAAAGGGTCTACTTTTGCCAAGGTACATTCTCTGGCAGATCCTATGTGGGCAGACAGAGGTGAATGATTTTAAATACTTGTTAATTTCCCAGTGTGTATAAAAGCATTGTAGCTAACTTGATTCTATATTTGTTTCTCCCTAGGCAAGCTTTGTTGCTTCTGAAAATAGGACAGATATTTCCCTGGATGATCCAAACTTTTGGCAAAAATGGGCCAAAAAGGCAGACCTAGACATGGATCTGCTGAATAGTAAGGTGAGCTTACCTTTCCTCTGCGGGGAGGTGCTGTAGAAGACAAAAGTACTTGCTCTATTGAGCAGTTCCAACTCTTTAATGCTTACTGAAGCTTAGGGTGCAGTATTATACGCAAAGGTTTTGGAAACTTTTTTTTTTTTTTAACCTCAGATGCCCTCTAAAAATACTTAGATGTTATGATGGTGGTGCATGTCTTTAATCCTAGCACCTAGGAGACCAAGGCAGGCTAATCTCTGTGAACTTAAGGACAGCCAGGGCTACACACAGAGAAACCCTGTCTGAACTTATATGTTGTCTTAGTTACTGTTCTATTGCTGTGAAGAAACACCATGGCCACAGCAACTCATACAAAGGACAGTATTTCATTGGTGCTTGCTTACAGTTTCAGAGGTTTAGTCCATTATTATCATGGTAAGAAGCATGGTGGTAAGCAGGCAAACATGGTAGCTCAAGAGTTCTTCATCTGTATCCAAAGGCAGCAGGAAAAGAAAGACACTTGGCCCGGCTTAAGCTCTTAACTATCAAGCTCATCCCAAGTGACACACTTCCTCCAACAAGGCCACATGTCCTTATCCTTCCTAATAGTGCCACTTCTCAGTGACAAAGCATTCAAAACTATGAGCCTACAGGGGCCATTCTTATTTGAACTACCACAGATGTCAACCACTTTTTCTTCCTGAGCCATGTAGATTGTTTTACATGCTCTAAAAATCTCAGTACTTTGATAACTTATATTTAAGATTATGTCATATCATATCCTTATTTATCCTTTTTCTATATAGAATAACTTAGTGATTGATACACCTCGAGTTCGGAAACAGACTCGACACTTCAGCACTCTGAAAGATGACGACCTGGTTGAGTTTTCTGATTTGGAAAGTGAAGATGATGAACGGCCACGTTCCCGAAGACATGACCGTCATCACACCTATGGGCGCACTGACTGCTTTCGGGTAGAAAAACATCTCCTGGTATATGGGTAAGAATGCAACTTGCCATGAACAGTAGGGCATCTGTATGCTGACTGACTCCTGACTCCCTGTTGATCTTCATAATGGACTATGTGGCCAAGAAGCATCACATAAAAGACACTTTGCCTATGAGGGAGCTTCTGTTTCTTTTCTACTTTTGGAGCAGATGACAATTCTGGGAGCCAGGGAAATGTCAGTGAATTTGAATCTCCCCCAAAATATTTGTGTTTGCTTTTCCTGTTTTGTTAGTTGGGGACGGTGGAGAGATATTTTGTCTCATGGACGATTTAAGCGACGCATGACTGAAAGAGATGTGGAGACAATATGCCGTGCCATCCTTGTGTACTGTCTTCTACACTACCGTGGGGATGAAAACATCAAAAGCTTCATTTGGGACTTGATTAGCCCTGCGGAAAATGGCAAGACAAAAGAATTGCAGAATCATTCAGGTAATTATCAACTCCTACCTTTTTATCTTTCAACAGGGTATCTAGTCCTTTTCAGGTGTCAGGGTTTTTCTCAATCCAAGTCTTCGATGTCTCCCCTTTTCCAGGTCTGTCTATCCCTGTGCCCCGTGGGCGTAAGGGGAAAAAAGTAAAGTCACAAAGTACTTTTGACATTCATAAGGCAGACTGGATCCGGAAATATAACCCTGATACTCTGTTCCAAGATGAGAGTTATAAGAAGCATTTGAAACATCAGTGTAACAAGTAAGAATGCTATTCAGATGAGTCCCCATTAAGGCTTGTTACACTGTTGCTAAGGTATCACTCTGTCCCTTCAGGGTACTATTGAGAGTGCGGATGTTGTACTACCTGAGACAGGAGGTTATTGGAGACCAAGCAGAGAAGGTGTTAGGGGGTGCCATAGCCAGGTAAAGTTCCTTTCTTTATTTAACATACATTCATTCATCTGTCTGACTGTCTATTATTTTGTGTTGTGGGAGGACAGGGACGTGCACAACATGCATGTGACACTCATAGGAAAAGTTGCCAGGGTAGTTAGTTTCCTGGGTGGGTCCCAGGGACTGAACTCAGGTTGTTGGGCCTGGTTGCAAGTGCCTTTACCTACTGAGCCATCTCGACAGCCTCTTTTTTTATTTATTCATTCTTGTATTTTATTTCCTTCCTTAACCCGGGAGTGACTGATTTGCTTAATTCTTTTTATACTGTCTTTGAGATAGCTGATAGTTAAGATCTCTATGCCAGGCCTTTACTCCTACATTTAGCACTAGTTCATGGAAATTTGGCAGAATCATAAGCATTTAAAGTAATGTATAAAACAAGTGACCTTTAATAATCTTTTGAAGGATTATCACTTCTATTTCTATTTCTATTTCTAACATTGCTTTACTGACTTCCACATTTAGTGAGATTGACATATGGTTTCCAGTAGTGGATCAGCTGGAGGTTCCAACAACATGGTGGGATAGTGAGGCTGACAAATCCCTGCTCATTGGCGTTTTTAAGCATGGTAGGTACCTTCTCCCATATTGCTTTTGCATTGAAGATGTGTGCTAAGCAATAATACATTTAACAAAATGTTTGTTATAAATTCATCACCAGAAATTTTATGTTTAAGTAAGAAACTAGTTCTTAAATGTCTGTAGCAAACTAGTTAGTTCGATAATCAAATGTTTAAGGAATTCCAGATGGGCAGCTAAATCAAAGGCAGGAAGCCTTTGTCTGTCCTCTAACCATGGTGACTATAATGTTACCTCCCTATGTATTATGGGATCTTCATTAAGACTCCGCAAGTCAGAAGAAGTAATATATGTCAAGCCCTGTTAATAATCATTCTTAATTCCGGTGACTTTTCTTAAGGCATGTTCAAACAATCCTATTTACACTTGTCTAAAGGTTTAGTGGTCTGAGGTAGCAGTGAGTACTAATTTCTTATTAGTTTTTGCCTAATAAGAAATTCCAAGCATTAACATCAGTGAATATTAGCTTTATCCTTTGATGTATTTGAATGTATTTTCTTAACCATACTTTTTTGTTTACTTCCTAAAATAAAGGTGTTTATTTACATGTTCTTGAGAAATCTAATGGGTTAAAAAAATGAGCTAGGCAGGCATGGTGATGCACACCTTTAATCCCAGCACTGGGATACAGAGACAGGCAGATGTCATATGTTCCAGGCCATCCAGGACAAAGTGACCCTAAATTAAAAAAAAAAAAAAAAAAGAGAAATTTCAAAAGAGTTCAGTATAAATACACACTGAGAATTTTTTTACTTTCAAGTTTGTTTCTTGTTCTTCATTTGAGAGTATGTGACAAAACCCATAGAGTATTAGACTACTACTTTCTTCATCTGTGTACTAAGAATGGTGACCTAAAGACTATCATTTAAATGACTATATAGACCAATCACCTTAAGATGAGTTATTGATTAAATTATTGTCAATCACTACATGAAGACTATAAAAATTATAAAAACAGTACAAGTAACACTTATCCAAATCATATGTTTTATTATGAGCAAGGTAGCCCACATAATCTAATGGTTCTAACAGTATATAAAAGAAGCACATACAAAATAAATCTGAATTTCTTTAATCTATGCCCTTGTTCTTCTAGGCTATGAGAAATACAATACCATGAGGGCAGACCCTGCCTTGTGCTTCCTGGAAAAGGCCGGTAGGCCAGATGACAAAGCCATTGCAGCAGAACATAGAGTATTGGATAATTTCTCTGACCTGGTAGAAGGGTAAGCATGGGTGTTTCCTTTCTTCACCTCTGTATCTGCTCTGTATTGCTTGTACTGATAGTACATAACTCTAGCTTTGACTGGTGGTAGGATTCCTTTTTGTTTTGCTTTATTTTTATTTTTGTTTTTATTTGGGGACAGGGTCTCAAATTGTTCTAGGTCTCTCTGGCTGACCTCAAACTCAGAGATTTACCTACTCTGCATCCTGAGTTCTGGGATTAAAGGCATGTACCACCATGCCTGGCCCATTACTAGGATTCTTAATGGTGGTTATTTCTCTGTGTGATAAATTCCTACTCAAGAATGGGGCCAGCAGATTGGAGTTCACTGGCCTAAATCCACATTTCCATAACTATGGGTGAAGGTCTGTGTTATTCCCAGAAGGTAAACCTTCTCACTGTATAAATGCAGTGATCTCTGTATAGCTATATAATATAGTAACTGGGAAGATAAAGTAATTCTGTTAAAAAAAAATATAAACAGCAGTTTTCATCAGTTACTTATGTTGCAGAGCTTTAGATAGTTTTAGCCCTAACTTGTCATTTCCCTATGGTATCTGACACATAAAAGTACTCATTTTGCCTGGCAATATGTCCCAATGATGAGTTGCCATGCTAATACTGAGTCACCAGGTAGGGCAGTGTTGCCCTGGTTTGGGTGCCAGTGAGTTTAACAAAACTTCTCATGTGGAGACCTGAGGGACATTGTGCAATGATGAGTTTTGTTTAAGGTTATAAATTTTGGCACAGCCAAGACTGTTGATCACATCTTTATTTTGGTTGGTATAGGACCAAAAGAAATGTATTCATTGCAAATCATTCTGCCATCCTCTGCTTACAATCAAAATAGAGAAAATTAATACATTTAAAAAATATATGAATAGGGTGTGGTGGGGTGTGGAGATGATGTCTTAGTTGGGGTTAGGATTGCTGTGGTGAAACACTATGACCAAAAGCAACTTAGGGAAGGGTTTAGTTTGCTCACAGTTTCATGTAATAGTTATCAAAAGCTCTGAGGTCAGGAACTCGAGCAGGACAAGAGCCTGGAGGCAGTCTACCCAGAGTGGACTGGGCCCTTTCCCATCTTCACTACCTTAAAGGAAATGCTCTACAGGCTTGCCAGCTGTCTGGTCTTACGGAGGCATTTTCTCCATTGAAGTTTCCTCCACTCAGATGATTCTACCTTATGTCAAGTTGATATAAAACTAGCCAACACAGTTGGCTCAGTAGTTAGGAACATTTTCTGCTCTTCTGGAGGACCCAGGTTCAGTTCCCAGCATCCACATGGGACCTCAAAACTGTCTATAACTCCAGTTCCAGGGATCTGATACACTCACACCAATGTACATAAAATTAAAAACACATAAACCATGTAAAATGAATAAATGGTAAATAGTTGTGAGAGAGGAAAAAAGTAATTAAGCAATAACAAGGGAAGTGTGTGGATTAGAGTGTTTGACTTCCTACTAGCTATGATGGCATGTATCTATAATCCAGGTAGTTTGGAGGCTTAAATCAGAAAGATTATGTGAGCCTGTCCATTTAAGACTAGCCTTAGCAACCATTTGGCAAGATTTTGTCCTAAAAAGTTAGGGCCAGAGAAATAGAGATGCTCAGAGGCTAAGAACACTAGTGGCTCTTCAAGAGGACCCAGGTTCAGTTCCCAGGACCCACATGGTAACTACCATCTGCAGCTCCTCACACAGTACACAGCCATGTATGCAGTCACAACACCCATACACATAAAAACTTATTATAAAAAATGTTTAAAAGTTTTGTTTATCCAAGTCAGGCAATTTTGATTTGTACTTTGTCAACTTCTAATTATTTGTTGTTCCCTAGGAGAGGTTCTAAACATAACTACAGTTTTGAAGCTTGCCCATTCCCCAACCCCCACCCTCACCCTCCATTCCTTAAAGCATGAAATTAAAGAGTATTCTTTGTTGAATTGTATACTTGGCTAGATCTCCTAGTGACAGAACACATATTATCTTTTTCTTTGTTTCTGGATACTTCTAGGATTGACTTTGATAAGGATTGTGAAGATCCTGAATATAAACCCCTACAGGGTCCCCCAAAGGACCCAGATGATGAGGTAAGAAATTGTTTTGAGTCTAGCTTTTATCATTAGTAAGTCTTCTTATTGTATCCCATTCTCTGAACTTTAAAGTATATTATTCTAATTATACTTGATGTATGTTAATTATACTAATATGTGTGTATATGGAAAATACATAAACTATAAGAATGTAAACTACAAAGGCTGGGGAGATGGTTCAATGGTTAAAGAGCTCTGACTGCTCTTCTAGAGGACCCAGGTTTGATCCTCAGAACCCACATGGAGGCTCATACCTGTCTAACTCCAGTTCCAGGGGATATGATGCCTTCTTCTGGTCTCCACAGGCACCATGTAGTGCACAGATTTACTAGCAGACAAACACCCATACATGTAAAAGTGAATGAATCTTAAGAATGTGAACTATTAATGACAAGGATTACGGTGCTGTCCTTAAGGCATGGCTAAGCTGACTTATGGAGGCGAGGGGACAGCAGCTGTTAGCAGATGTTATCTGTTGAATCCCTAAGAACTCACTGCTCAGGTTCTGCTTGTTCTGTTCTTCAGTTGCTTTCTAAGGTTTTGAGAGTTCCTTTCATTAGAAACTCTTCTTATCCCTTGGTGCCCCAGAAGGACATACACCAGAAAGTGATTTCAGAGTGCCAACTTCTCCCCTTTCACTCCCCTCTCCATCCTGTGGGGTGGATCTCCTTCTCTAGGGTGATCCCTTGATGATGATGGATGAGGAGATCTCAGTCATTGACGGAGATGAAGGTAAATTCTAGATCAACCTTTTAAGGGTTAGGTTGGGGGATCATTGACTATAAAGTATGTCCTATCCTGGGTTATCTAAAAGCTTTGCCTATTCATGGGCCAAATATAAATATTATCTCTACTTTTCTTTCTATACTTCCTTCTTCATTCTACTTTCTTTTCACAGCTCAGGTGACTCAACAGCCAGGGCATTTATTCTGGCCTCCAGGCTCTGCCCTTACAGCTCGTCTTCGCCGCCTGGTAACAGCCTATCAACGCAGCTATAAGAGAGAACAAATGAAGATAGAGGCTGCAGAACGTGGGGACCGGAGACGCCGACGATGTGAAGCAGCCTTTAAGCTCAAAGAAATCGCAAGGCGGGAAAAACAACAACGGTATGTGGTGTAGCAAGGAGTTTGGACTGACCTCTAAGATTGTCATAAGCTATGGGTCTTATACTGAGAAACTATAGGAAGAGTGATTTCCTTGAAATTTTGACAAATGGAACATCTTGACTGCCTTCGTCTCTACCTAGTACTTAAGAACTTTGCTGTGTGCTTGGGATATTTTTTTTTTTTAGGTTTTTCGAGACATGGTTTCTCTGTGTAGCCCTGGCTGTCCTGAAACTCACTCTGTAGACCAGGCTGGCCTCGAACTCAGAAATCCGCCTGCCTCTGCCTCCCAAGTGCTGGGAT
Source organism: Mastomys natalensis (assembly GCA_021653895.1). Taxonomy (NCBI): domain Eukaryota; kingdom Metazoa; phylum Chordata; class Mammalia; order Rodentia; family Muridae; genus Mastomys; species Mastomys natalensis. The sequence goes on along the minus strand of JAJTUV010001245.1, from coordinate 186,708 downwards.
TAAAGGCGTGCGCCACCACCGCCCAGCTTGTGTGCTTGGGATATTATATCTCAATGGCACAGCACTTAAACTTTCCATAGAAGGAATGTCTTGGGCACAGAAATCTCTCCCACTGACATAATAAAAACAAAGAAAAAAACAATCTGCTTAAGTTCAGCAAGCCAAAACAATAGGAAGATGTGTAGATACTCTTTAAGATCTCTCTCTCTCTTTTTTTTCCCCCAAGTGTGTATCTGTGTCAGTGAATGCCACTAGTTTGTAGTTATTCATGGAGGCCAGAAGACGACATGAGATGAGCTGAAGCTGTAGTTTCAGGCATCCGTGAGCCACTCCATGTAGTGCTGGAAACTGAATGTTGGACTTCTGCAGAATAGCAAGCAATCTTAACTGCTGAGCCATCTCTCCAGACCATTTTTTTTTCTTTTTGAGATGGTAATGTGGCCCCAGCTGGCCTGGAACTTACCATATAGACTAGGCTGTCTTTGAACTCACAAAGATCTGCCTGTCTCTGATTCCCAAGTGCTGGATTAAAGGTGTGCACCACCATGCCCAGAAGATTTTTATTATACTTGCTTTGCATGCACATATATTTTTGACATGTGTGCCTGGTGCACAACAAGGCCAGGAGTGGCAGATCCCTTGGAACTGGAGTTATGGATAGTTGTTTACTATCGTGTGAGTGCTGGGAACCAAACCCATGTCCTCTGCAAAAGCAACAAGTACTCTTGACCACTAAGCCGTCTCTCCAGCCCTTTTTATTTATTTTCTAATAAAGCAGAGATGGAATTCATTATAAAAAGGATTTAGTATAGGTGTTGACAGTGTCTGAGCCAGAAGGGAATGGACAGAGGCATGATAATGAAAGGACAGTTGTATGTACCAGGTGGTAGGCATGTACTTGCTGATGTCCTTATTGTGAGTTTGCCTGTGTCACTTCCATTTCACTTATCAACTCAAGTGTTGTAAACTATCCTACAAAATAACTAGGTTTTCTGTCTTCTGATCCCTGTTGCTTTATTTCCCCTGACACAGATGGACAAGGCGTGAGCAAACTGATTTCTATCGAGTAGTATCTACCTTTGGTGTAGAGTACGACCCTGACAACATGCAGTTTCATTGGGATCGCTTCCGTACTTTTGCTCGCCTGGACAAAAAAACAGATGAAAGCCTTACCAAGTACTTCCATGGTTTTGTGGCCATGTGTCGACAAGTGTGCCGCCTTCCCCCAGCTGCCGGTGATGGTGAGATTGTAGAGTCTAGGGTAAATGGGTCTGTGTTGTTATCAGATCAGCCTTTGGTTAATTTCTTTTTTCACTTCTGTCGGTTGCAGAACCTCCAGACCCTAATCTGTTCATTGAGCCCATCACTGAAGAGAGAGCCTCACGGACTCTGTATCGAATTGAGTTGCTTCGACGCTTACGGGAACAAGTTTTATGCCACCCCCTTTTAGAAGATCGGCTGGCATTGTGTCAACCTCCAGGTCTTGAATTGCCCAAATGGTGGGAACCTGTCCGTCATGATGGGGAGCTCCTACGAGGAGCAGCCCGCCATGGGGTGAGCCAAACAGACTGCAACATCATGCAGGACCCAGACTTCTCTTTTCTGGCTGCCCGTATGAATTATATGCAGAACCATCAGGCAGGAGCATCGGCTGCATCCCTGTCTCGATGCTCCACTCCACTGCTGCACCAGCAGTGTACCTCACGTACTGCCTCACCATCACCCTGCGCCCAGATGCTCCTGTTGAAAAGTCACCTGAGGAGAATGCTGTTCAGGTCCCCAGTCTGGAGAGTCTGACTTTAAAGCTAGAGGATGAGGTGGTGGCTAGGAGCCGACTCACCCCACAAGACTATGAAATGCGTGCAGCCTCTTCGGATACAGCCCCTCTGTCCCGGAGTGTCCCACCAGTCACACTGGGGGATGAGGATGATTCAGACTCGGAGCTGGACTTGAGCAAGTTGTCACCATCATCCTCCTCCTCTTCATCCTCATCCAGCTCCAGCTCCAGCACTGATGAGAGTGACGATGAGAAGGAAGAGAAGTTAAGTGAGTGCATGTAACAGGTTGTGGGCCCCTCCCCATGCCTTCTCTGCTCCTTCCCTTCTGCTTGAAGTGCTGCCTCTTCAGAGAGATTTCAGTTCGTAGTTGATAAAATGTCAGAGGACCTCTATTATTCACTGGGCCTACTTCACAATACCATTCCAATTTAACATTGTTCTGTTATCTTCGCTCACATATGCTGTGCCATCTCTAGCTGCTGACCGGTCCCGCCCAAAGCTCTATGATGAAGAGAGCCTTCTGTCCCTTACTATGTCCCAAGATGGATTCCCAAATGAAGATGGAGAACAAATGACCCTGAGTTGCTGCTGCTGCAGGAAAGACAAAGAGCCTCTGAATGGCCCAAGGTATCAGTCTCATTTACATAAGCAGAATCCAGAAACAGACCCAGTGCTGTCTAAGGACAGTAAGAGATAGAGTTGATGCTTTTGTTTCTCCTTTGTTTAGAACTCCTATGTTTTTAAGAAGCTCTATAGTTCATTTATGGATGGAATAATATTACCTCCTTTCAGTCTTTTCACTGTACCTGGTATAGTAATAATAGCATGATTATGTAGCTGACGATTGCATAGCGTTCAGACTCTATAAATCTTATATTCTTTTTTGCCACTCAGGATCGTGTTCTGATAAACCGCATTGACCTCGTCTGCCAGGCTGTACTCTCAGGGAAATGGCCTGCTAACCGGCGGAGCCAGGAAATGACAACAGGAGGAATTTTGGGGCCAGGCAACCACTTATTAGACAGTCCCTCTTTGACCCCAGGAGAATATGGGGACTCTCCGGTACCCACACCACGAAGTAGCAGTGCGGCTTCCATGGTAGAGGAAGAAGCATCTGCAGTCACCACAGCAGCAGCCCAGTTTACGAAACTTCGGCGAGGCATGGATGAGAAAGAGTTTACAGTTCAGATCAAAGATGTAAGCTCAGCATTTAGGCACTTAGAAGTAGGGGAGGAGGTGGGACTTGTTAACTAGTTTCATTAATAGCACATTAGCGCTTGGAAGGCCGAAGCAGGTGGGTCACTGTGAATGCAAGGCTAGCACTTAGTAAGTGCCATCCTATATAGTGAAACTCTCTCTCCAAAAAAAAAAAAGAAGAAGAAAGAAGAGAAAAAGGCTTTAATGCTACCACTTGAGAGGGAGAGGCAGGGGCATCTCTCTGAGTTCGAGGCCAACCTGGTCTACAAAGAGAATTCCAGGACAGCCAAAGCTACACGGAGAAACTCTGTCTTGGGGTGGGGGTGGGGGGAACAATCATAAAACTTTATACACATTTTGTTAGCTAATTTTGAAAATCAGAGTACACAACAATCCATCCAAAAAAGGAATGAAGGAAGGATGAACTCCTGAAAATTAAATGAAATAAATCATAGGTTGTTCAATTAGAATCATAATTTTGGAGGAAAAAAAAAATGACCATTTTACAAGGGTTGCCTAAGACCACAGAAAAACAAAAATACTTACATTATAATTCCTAACATTAGCAAAACTACATTTATGAAATATCAACACAAATAATTTTATGGCCGGGCGGTGGTGGCGCACGCCTTTAATCCCAGCACTTGGGAGGCAGAGGCAGGCGGATTTCTGAGTTCGAGGCCAGCCTGGTCTCCAGCGAGTTCCAGGACAGCCAGACTACACAGAGAAACCCTGTCTCAAAAACAAAAAAACAAAACAAAAAAAAAAACAAAACAAAAAAAACCAAATAATTTTATGGTTGAGGATCACCTAACTTAAGGAACTGTATAGGAAGGATGAGAGCCACTGACTACAACACTACACACGTGTGGGGGGGGGGGCGGGGGGGGGGGGGGGAGAGAGCGAGAGAGAGAGAGAACCTACACCATTGAGTCTCACCAACATGACGACCAAACAAGGAGGGCAGCAAATAGACATGCTAACACAGAAGAGGAAGGGTCATAAGGCCTCAACCTTAGACTAAAGAACTATAGTCAACTAAAGGTTCCTGAGGTATGGAAGAAATTTTAGTCCTTCTGAGGGAGGTACACACTGACTAGGTATCCAGTAATAAATGATCAGCCCTGAAAAACATCCAAACAGTATATATGCTTATAACAACAGTTAATGAAAACTGAGGCCATGAATTCGAAAGAGAAAGGAAAAATATATGGGAGAGTTTGGGGGGGAAAGGGGCGGGGGAAATGATGGTAGTGTGTTTATAATCTCAAAAATAAAATGTAAGTTTACAAAGAGAATGAAAAAAAAACCTGTATGGAGGCTATTAGTTAAAGGCATGAAATCTTTCTAAGGAAAAGGTTTCATTCTATATCTGATTTTTGTTCTTCAGTCGCCAAAGTTCTCCAAGTCTATCTTTACTTATAACAATGTTTCATGTGATGTCTTGGATGGGTGCTTGTCTTATAGGAAAAGGATTGAAGTTAACATTCCAGAAGCATAGATTGATGGCTAATGGTGTAATGGGAGATGGACATCCACTGTTTCATAAGAAGAAGGGGAACAGGAAAAAGCTAGTAGAGGTAAGTGGTAGGGAACCAATTACCTCATGATTAAATTCCTTGTGACTAGATAAGGTCTTTTTATTATCAGTAGTTGAAGTCATTTGGGATTGAGGGTCCAAAAGATTAAGTTTTCTCTCATGGAAACTTCCCATTCCCCATTCCAAAGATGCGTATGTGCTCATGGGGGTGGATTCTGGGTTTGCAGCTGGAGGTGGAGTGCATGGAAGAGCCTAATCACCTTGATCTGGACCTGGAGACCCGGATCCCTGTCATCAATAAGGTGGATGGTACTTTGCTGGTGGGTGATGAGGCCCCTCGACGGGCGGAGCTGGAGATGTGGTTACAGGGTCATCCAGAGTTTGCTGTTGATCCCCGATTTCTAGCGGTGAGTGGCAGTTCCATCTAGCCAGATTTAAAGTCTCTTGGTATTTAAAGTGTATGAGATCAAGTAAGCATGCCATATTTTATACCACTGTTTCTGCATCTGCAACATAAGAATGGTAACACTCAGTCTTACTTCCTATAAATCTTCAGAGATGTAAAACACTAAAATATCTAGGCACTTCTTAAACTAAGTGCTTAGAAAGTCGTTACTGTCAAACTATTCCAGAGATCACCCAGTTTAGAGTAATAGAACCCTTTAATAGCAGTTTTCTACTCTTGACTAATCTAGACTTACAGAAGATAGGTTTATTGTCAAACAGAAGGCAGTAGTATCTCAATAATTAGTCCAGACATTTCCATTTCTCTAGGGTAACCAATTCCTTTCTATTGCAGTATATGGAGGAACGTAGAAAACAGAAGTGGCAGAGATGTAAAAAAAATAATAAGGCAGAATTGAACTGTTTGGGAATGGAACAGTACAGACAGCCAACTCTAGAAATGGGAAAAAGGTGAGAAAATAGCACTTTTATTATACTGTCTCCATATTCTTAGATTCAAGTGTGATCGGCCTTTAATCCTTTTGCCCTGTATGCTTTGAGTTTCAACTCACCAGAATACTGTTATTGAAGTTTTCGAAGCAGCAGGCTTATTCTCCTCTTCTACATAACTAAGGAATTTAAAAAAAAAAAAAATGGATGTTTTGGAGTAAATACTAAAGATTGAACCCAGTACCTTAAGCTTACTAGGTAAAATACTTTATTGTTGAGTTACATCATCAACTAACAAGAAACCACATTTTACTTAATTTTATTAATTTTTACTTTTTAGTATATGAGTGTTTGTCTTTATGTGTGTCTGTTTACCATGTGCATGCCTGATGCTCTTAAAGGTCAGAAGAGGGTGTCAGATTATCTGGAACTGGAGCAGATGGTTGTGAATGCTGAGAATGCAACCTGGGTCTCTGGAAAAGCAGCCAGTGCTCTTAACCACTGAACCATCATCTCACCAGCCCCAAAAACATATTTTTCAAGTTAATACCAATTTTAGTCAATGACTACTTCATACCAAGCTTATAGACCATTTGGTAGATTGTGTATCATTTCTGTTTTCTACCAAAATACAACTCTGAAAATTCCTCTTTATTACTCTTACCTTAATCTATATAGTTTGTGTGTGTGTATATGTGTGTATGTATGTATGTGATATATATAGTATATATACTATACATGATGGATACAGATGATGATATAGTTATATACTATCACATTACATATACTATAGTTTATAATATAGTAATTTTAAAATGTAGAGAAATTAACTTTGATCATGTGCATTTAACATATCAGCACACCAGGCTGACGGTAAAGTGCTTGCTGACAACCTAAGCCTGACAGGCTGTTGAATCCCCAGAGCACAGATAAGGATGGAAAGAGAGAACCAACTCTACTCCACAGTTGTTTGTCCTCTGACCTCCATATGTATTTCTGGTAAACTCTCATGGCCATATACATCATAAATGTATACAATAATTAATAAGATATATACAAGATTGTAGGACACTACAGAAAATCATTTTGTGATTAGTTTAAAATTACTTTTTTAAACTTTTTACTTTTTTATGTTCATTGGTCATTTGCCTGCATGTATTTATCTGTGTGAACGTGTCAGAAGTCCTGGAACTGGAGTTACATACAGCTGTGAGCTGCCATGAGGGTACTGGGAATTCAACCCAGGTTCTCTGGAAAAGTATCCAGTGCTCTTAATTGCTGAGCCACCCCTGTTCCCATTTAAAAAAGAAAGGAAAGGAAGGAAAGAAAGAAAGGGAAAGGAAAGGAAAAAGGAAAGGAAAGGAAAGGAAAAAAAGATATTACTATATTGTCCAGGCTAGCTTCAAACTTGTAGGCTGCAGTGATCTTCCACCATATGTTTCCTCATAGCTGGTACTGTAGATATATGCCTCGTTGGACAGATACAATTCTTAGTTCTAAAGTTAGCTATTAGTGTAAAATTGGCAGGGATTCTAGGGCTATATTATTACTGAGGCCTGCAGGCATCTAGGCATTATTGTAACCATATTTTGAAAGCCCATGCCATAAATGCTAAATGTTTGCCTTTCCAAGTCAAAAAGGTATGTTCCATGTTGGATGTTAGGTTTGGATTTTAAGTCTTGGTCTATCCAGATTACATACCAATCATCTGTGTAGAGTGTTTAGTTCATCCTGTATGGTGCTTGGGACACAAGGCAAAGATCCTAACCTTTGCTTCCAGTCGTATTAAATGTAATAAAAATAGAGGGAAGATGTTTAAAATTCAGCAAGTATATGATTTATTTTGTTGTAGAGTTTTCTGTGTGCTTTTTGTTTCTCCTTTTGTTTGTTTTTGAGACAGAATCTCACTCAATAGCTGAATCTGGCTTAAAAATAACTATATTGGTGGGGCAGTGGTGGCATTCACCTTTAATCCCAGCAGTCAGCCGGGGGCTTTGTCAGGTGTATCTCAGTGACTTTGAGGTCAGCCTGGTCTACATAGTGAGTTCCAGGACAGCCAGGGCTAAAGAGAAACACTATCTTGAAAAAAAAAAAAAAAAGGAAAAAGAAAGCAAGGGGAAAAAAAGCAAGAAGTACATTCCAAGTTATCCTTGAAGTCTTGGCAGTTAGTCTGCCTTGCCCTCCAAAGGTCTGGAGCATATGACACCACACCTAAAAGGTAATGTTTTTAATCAATGTGGAAATTTTTTATTAAATTTGGTGAGAAGTTTTCCATAATCTTCTTGGATGTTCTAAACCAACCCTGCTCCTAAGTAATAACAGAGGTTAAATGTAAGTGTCTATGTGGTTGTGCTGCATGTCACATAAGATCATGCCGACAAACTGCTCTCAGTCTACACTCAAGTACTGATTCATTCACTGTCTTACTCAGACCCCTTACTAGCAAAGAAAAAGGTTGCAGAAAAGTATGATGGTCATATGAAGCAAAGGGAAAACCCTACGGTTCACATGGCTATCAATATCAAATTATTGATTTCAGCCTCAATTAACACCTCATTAACACCAGTCAAGCCAAATCTGACTATCGGGCAAGCATTTCCAAGCTAGGATACATGTGGTTTCTGAGTCAAGTCTTACCTTTCCCCTTTTCTTCCCTCCCCCAACCTCCATCTTTTTACTGTCTTTTGTTCTACCTCACAGGGTCACTATGCTGAAACTGCGTTCAACCGGGTTTTGCCAGGGCCTATTGCACCAGAGAACAGCAAGAAACGGGTTCGTAGGACAAGACCAGACCTTTCTAAGATGATGGCCCTGATGCAGGGTGGAAGCACTGGGTCCCTGATCTCTGCATAACACCTTTCAACACAGCAGCAGTAACCTACAGTCTGTGTCCTCTCTGGGTCACAGCAGTGCCACTTCTGCATCTCTGCCTTTTATGCCGTTTGTGATGGGCGGTGCAGCAGCATCCCCTCATGTAGACTCCAGCACCATGCTTCATCATCACCACCACCATCCCCACCCCCACCATCACCACCATCACCATCCAGGCTTGAGAACCACTGGCTACTCTTCTTCACCAGCTACTACCACCTCTGGTACTGCCTTGCGGTTACCAACACTGCAACATGAGGACGATGATGAAGAGGAAGATGAAGATGATGATGATTTATCTCAGGGCTATGATAGCTCAGAAAGGGACTTCTCACTCATTGATGACCCTATGATGCCAGCCAACTCAGACTCCAGTGATGATGCTGACGACTGAAGCCCCAATATAGACCCATGCTGGGTGGCTGCTGGAATCCCTTACTCTGGCCCTTGGACTTTGGAAATGTGGGAGGGGCAGGGAACAATATGGGGAAACCCAAGACTTCAGGAGGTGAAAAGGAAAAGAAAAAAAAAAAAACTTGTACCCGATTGCTCCCAATTTTGAGAGGATTGGGTGGGCAGGGGAACTCCTAAAAAAATGATAAATGACCACTTCCTCGTTTCTGGGGAAGCAAAGGAGCTTAGAGCAGCTGGTGTGCTCACCCTTCCCTAGACACCTCCATTAACCACAGACTATGTAGCGCTGGCCCTAGCCTCTGGCAGAGCCTGTTCCTGGCCAAACTGTGGATACAGCTGGAGGGTCAGGAACTGTTACCTTCCTTCCCCTTGGCATTAATAAATTTAAGTTAATCCTTTTCCATTCTTCCTATGTTCTGTTTCCTCAAACACAAGATAAGTACTAATTTTTGCTGGGTAATTTAAACATCATTCTCCTATAGCTCAATACTTTTAGGACGAATAGAAGTCATTTGTACTCCTCTAAAGGTATATATAATCGTGGATTGTCCCGTTTGCTTAAGCCAGGGAAATGATACAAGATAAAGAGGTAAAATATTTTGAGTTGTACTCCACATTCTTAAACGAGGATGATTTTTCAAGAACCATGTATATTTTTCTCAATTAACCAAGTATAACCATTCTGGGGAAAGCCAAAGAATGATGTTGCTTTTTATGAAATACAGCAAAGTACGCACTGATTTAAAAAAAAAAAGGGGGGTGCCTTCATAACTTGGTTCCAGGGGTCTGTAAAGAACTACAAAGTTTAAGAGCCACTCCGAGCCATTTGTTTCCTTCCACACTAACCAGCCCATCTCTTAAAGGAAACCCGAACATTTCTCTTCCTTCCTACTCCGACTCTGCCACCACGCAGCTTATTTGCGAAGTTGGGCTCGGTTCCTCTGGGTTGCAGTGTTTGGTTGAGAGTGCCTTCCCCTTGGCTTTCACAGGCCTGCCTCTCTTGAGGGAGAGGGCTCTGCGTTGCGCTTGGTTGCACGCGGGTCCCGCTCTTTCTGCTCCCCTCCCACCTCAGCCCGCCGCTTAGAGCGCCCGGAGCTCGATAGTGGGCGGGTCACGTGACGGTAGCTTCTGGCGGCGGAGAGAGGTTCCAGACCCCGCGCACCGGCTCTGCCTGCGTTCTGTTGACTTCTTCACTTTTACGTCCTTCTCTGTTGCCCTTCCCGTGATACCCTACGGAGCAAATTGTGTTTTGGGGTTTTTTTGCTTTTTAAATCTTCAACGCTATAGGGACCCGGAAGCGGAAGGGGATACCAGGCGGTCGGTACTTCCGGGTCACAGAGAGTGCGGGATTCCGGGCCGAGCGCGGGTGCGGAGCTGGGACCTCGCGTGATTCTCGGAGCCCGACGGGAAGCGGCGTCCAGGGCTATGGCTGTGACTCTGGACAAAGACGCGTACTATCGGCGAGTTAAGAGATTGTACAGTAACTGGCGGGTAAGGAGCCCGGCGCCCCCGGGAGCCCCACATCCCATAATAGCCTGCTTCCCGGCGCCCTTTTCCCCTCAGCCAGAAATCTCCGGCTCCGCCGCGCTCCCGCCTGCCCCGGCAGCGTCCCTCTCGCCGCGCCGCGCTGTGCTGCGCCTGCGGGGTCCGCACGCGCCTAGCCCGCCTCGCAGCCACACCGGCCCGCCCTGGTCCCGCCAGAATTACCGTTTGCGGGAGAGAGGGGCGCGAAAGATGTGCCCGGAGCTCTTGGCGCTCTCCGCTTGCGGGCCTCTACTAGAGTTGAGAAATGCTGCTCCCGCGCTCCGCTGCTTCACGTTAGGCCCTGCGTGGGTAATAGACCCAGCGCTGGAAACCTGCGGGCTCTCATAAGAATTAAATTGATAAGACGCCTCAAACCTGGTTTCCTATGTCGGCAGCAAACGGGGGACACGTGTTGAAAACGCTGTGGAAGTTCCAGGGCTTCTTCAAAGATTGGGCAGTTTCCCTGTTTTGTAGTCGCTCATAATTTAAAACTTACTTTTTTGCTTGTTAAACTTGTTAACTTCACAAATGTTTGGTTGATTTCATACTGTGATACTGTCTGATCATAGATCTGGGCTCTGAACCTTGTGAGTGAGGGAAAATATAACTGATAAAAAAGAAACCCGAAAATGATGTGAAAAAATACCAACTCTGGTTTCAGCCTTGTAAACTATCTTACTCATTGATCCTCTCTATTCTTGGCTCCTACCTATAATCCCATGATTTCTGAGGCTGAGGCAGGGAAATGACTAGTTTCAAGTCAGCCTGTGCTTCATAGTGAGACTGTATCAATCAGCTCGTCTCTAAATAAATAAAATTGAACCTTTACTGAAATTGATTGTTTACCTGCCTCATCAGAAAAAAAGCCTGTGTATCTTTAAGCAAGATGCATTGCATGCTGAAAATAATATAGGTTCTATGCCACATTTTACTAAAAGCCATACTAGATAAACGCTAATTATTGACAATTTTTTTAGATGATTAATGGTCTCTCTCACAAAATTATATTTGATCCAAAATATTTTTTTGGTCCTACCACCTCCGTGCTTTACCATTAAGCTATATCCCTATCTAGGAAATATTTGCTGATAGTAATTGTATTATGATATATGCAATGGTGATAATCAAAAACCCATGTTTCCCCAGCACTTGGGAGGCAGAGGCAGGCGGATTTCTGAGTTCGAGGCCAGCCTGGTCTACAGAGTGAGTTCCAGGATAGCCCGGGCTACACAGAGAAACCCTGTCTCGAAAAAACAAACAAAAAAAAATAAAAAAAATAAAAACCCCATGTTTCCACAATCAACTCTGAGATAAACTTTTTTAAAGCTTTTTTTTTTTTTTTTTTTTTAATGCTTATGGGTATTTTGCATTCGTGTATGTTTGTATATACCCTACATGTGTTGCCCTAGAAGGCCATAAGAGGGCGTCGGCTACCCTAGAATTAAAGTTACAGAAGTTGCTGTTTGGGTCCATGTGAACCCTGGTCTTCTGGAAGGGCAACCAGTGCTCTTAACTGCTGAGCATTTTTCTAGCCCCTTAAAAAATACACTATTTTCTCTAGTTCCAGAGTTCATCACGCTATTTTAAGGCTGCTACAATAACATAGTTTTTAATTATAATTTTCATAACTTAGTCTTAAATCAAGCACAGCATTGCATGCTTTTGAGTAGAAATGCCTGACACCTTAAACCTTCATCTGAATGTCATCCTTTGGTATTGGGCTCTTAGGGGTTTGTTGTAGGAAGCCCTCCCAGATCAAGCATGGTACATAAGTCTTTAAATGGTGAAATATTTGCATATGATTTATGTACATGTTCTATAAGTCATCAGAATACCGATTACAATGTCAGTGATGTGTAAGTGTGGGTATGAATGCCAGTGCTCATGTATAGAGCTCAGAAGGCATCTTTGTGGAATCATTTGTCTTCATTTGAGTACCTATATTTGGGCTCTGGAGATGGAACTCAGTTTGCATAGCAAGCACCTTTATCTACTGAGCCATCTCACCAGTCTATTTTCCATCATTCTTAAGACATTGAGTCTAGTCCAGTCCTACCTTTACTATTTTCAACATCAGAGCTGCTAAGAGTAAAATAGGTTTTCAGTGCCTGTCTTATTTCTGCTTTGGGAAATCCTAGGTGGTAGTGATAGATTATGAAAGTGGGTTACAGGGTTGTCCTGTGGGTTTTCTATTTATGGGGTACATGTTCAGAGATTTCCAGCCTACTCATCATTGTGATTGTTTTTAATCATTAAATTGATTTATTCTGCTACTGGGGGTTGAATAAAAATCTTTCCTAGATTTTTGGCTATTTTGAGGAGTAAGGGGTACTGGGTTAAGGCATCTCTACTAATAATTTGAGAATTATTAGACCTTCTTATAAACAGACCTCGACAAATTCCTTCATCTGCTTTTTGTCTTGAAGAATTACATGAAGTGCCAGAATTGCAGCTGTTTTCAAAAGAAACTAATCCAATGCATTTGTTCATGTGGTTATTTGTCAGCTGTTGTGCTTGAGGTAATGGGTAGCTATGACCCTCTCCCCCAAAAAAGAGTCCATTGCAGTGAGAGTGAGTAAGCTGTAGTATCAGGTCCTTTGTGCTGCTTCCTGCCTTTTGCTGAGGTTATGGCTATCTTTTCTTTTTCTGAATTTTCCAAGAGTAGGCAGTTATTTTCGTAGTTCCAGATTTTTTTTTTTTTTTTAATTTAGAGAGTTCCTGCATTACTTTAAGCAAAGCAGTGAGTTACTTTGATTTATCTCCATTTTTCTGTTTTCTGTTAGGGTCTCTGGTTTTAAACTCTCAGAGGTCCACCTCCCAGAGTGCTGGGAGTAAAGCACCACTCCTGGCATCACAGTAGGTTTCTTACTGGTCTTTTATTGTAAATTCCTAAAATCTGTTTTATTTACTTTCTTTCTTTTCTTTTTTTTTTTTTTTTTTTTTTTGGTTTTTCAAGACAGGGTTTCTCTGTGTAGCCCTGGCTGTCCTGGAACTAACTCTGTAGACCAAGCTGGCCTCGAACTCAGAAATCCACCTGCCTCTGCCTCCCAAGTGCTGGGATTAAAGGCGTGTGCCACCACTGCCCGGTTTATTTACTTTCTTAAACTTCTTTTTCATACTGTTTCCTTAGCCAGGTTGCTCTTTGAGCCTGTTGAATCATAGGATGTTATGATGCTGGATTGCTTCTATTCTTTAGCTCCTGATTTTGTTGTTCTCATTTTTATATGTATAGGTGTTTTGCGTGCATATATATGTCTGTTCATGTGCCAACTTTATGCTGGCAGTGCTGTGTCCATGGTGGCAAAGAGAGGCATCAGATGCTCTGGAACTGGAGTTTCAGACTGTTGTGAACTACCATCTGGGTACTAGGAACCAAACCTGGGTCCTCTGCAAGAGCAGTAAGTGCTCTTGGAGGAGAGGGGGAGTAAAGGTTTATGATTTTATTGTAAAATCTTATTGATAAGTAAGTTCAAAATAAGTAAAAGCTTGTTATTTTATCATTACAACATAGGCTTAGAACTGTATCACTTGGCCCCTTTTCTCTTCTTTTCTCCTCCCAGTTCAGAATGCACGAATCTCTTACTAGTGGCATTCCCTTAGGCCTGCAGCTGGACTCCGCCTCTCAAGTCTCAACAGTCTTTGTAGTTTTAGCCTTTTTGTGGAGAATAGACTTAGTCTGTTCACCATAGACACTCCATTTCTTGTTACAACACTGCTTTTTCTGGGCATACAAAGAATCCTTGCCTTTGTACTGTGTCACTTTGTGGGGTTAGTGCTTGCTACATTTCTTGCAGAAAGTCTCAGCAGGTCTTAGAAACAGTTCACCATGCTTTTGGCACAGAAAGTGTGACAACCACTAAGCTGTCCTCTAGCCCTCTGACCTCTGCTTTTTGTTTTGAGAGCAGTTTATCCAAAAGTTTTAAAAATAGGGGAGGTAGGAAGTAAATTTCATAAGCCATATCTTCGTGTGTTATTTTCATATGTTAAATGTGTTATTTTATGATAGGTAGATTTCTATCTGCCACTCTAATAAAGTCTGAAGTACAATAAGGAAAGGCTCATTTTTGGGTTCATGTTCTCAGAGGTTCCAGTTGGTTGCACGTGGTCCTATTCTTTTTGGCATTATGACAAGTGTACACCAAAGCCAAAACATATGACCAAAGGGGCCTCTCATGGCACCCACAAAATGAGGAGGGATCAAGGTTAAAATATTCTCTTCAAGGGTACACCTTACTTCACTTGCTTCCACTAAATCAACCTTCCAAAGAGTCATGGAAGGGGGAATGTGGGGGAGGTCAAAGCTTTGACACAGGGACTTTTTTGAGATTTTATTTTTATTTTATGTATAAGTGCATGTATATTCTGTACCACTTACATGCCTGATGCCAGCAAAGGTCAGAAGAAGGGTCAGATCTTCTGAAACTGGTGTACAGATGGTTATGAACCATCAGATGGCTGCTGCAATTGGACTGCATTCTCTGGAAGAGCAGCCATTGCTCTTAATATGCTAAACCATCTCTTCAGCCCACTTTGGATTAAAGAATTCAGTGGGCCAATAAAATGCCTCAGTAAGAACATTCACTGACTAAGACTGACAGCCTGAATTCAGTTCCCAGAACTTACCATGAAATCTGAAAAGTTGTCCTCTGATCTCCACATATGTACCCTCTATGCACAGTACAATTATTGGACCAATGAGACTGCTCAATGAGGCACTTGCTATGCAAGAGTGGCCACCTGAGCTCAGTTCCCACAAGCTGCACAAAGGTGGAAAACTCCACAGATTGTTTTCTGACCTCACTTGTGCACCATGTCATGCCACACATATACACACAAACAATAAATATAGAAATTAAAATCTTCGATGGAGACCTTGCCCTAGGCTATGGCTTACTCAAAGCCAACCTGGATTGTCCACGTTTTAGCATGCCAGGGTTGAGCTAGTTTTCCCCCAAATGCTTGCTGAGAGCCCTGCAGCTAAAGAAAATAATTCAAAATGTTCAAATTGGTGGCTTCAAAAAACTCACCATTGAGGAAGCTGTGCAGAATGTTTTGGTGGCCACTGAAGTGTGGGTATGGTTTTATATTGAAGAGATCATAACCAGGCAAACATGACATTGCTATGGATGTTTGAAGTCCAGACTTTGATTTCTGATAATATTTGACGTATTACTTGAATAGTCTTAGGCAGTGAGCACATCTATCCAGAGAAAAAGAAAAATGTAATGGATAAAATTCCTAGGTTGAGTAGGACATAGTGGCTCATGCTTTTAATTCCAGCACTTAGGAGACGCGGATGCAGGCAGATCTCTGTGTTTTTCGAGTAGGTCTCCTTTTCCTTTTTCGTTGTTGTTGTTGTTGTTTTTTCTCGAGACAGGGTTTCTCTGTATAGCCCTGGCTGTCCTGGAACTCACTCTGTAGACCAGGCTGGCCTCGAACTCAGAAATCCACCTGCCTCTGCCTCCCAAATGAGGTCTACTTTTCCTTTGCATTGATTTGTGGGCCCTTTTCGCATCAAATCCACTGGTGTGATACTGGAACTTGAGTTTCATTTGCATTTCCTACTTCATTGCCTGGTATTCCGTCCCCTAATTTTACACATTTGGGTTAAAACTGATATTTTATCCTTTAATTTTACTTTTTATCTCTTGTCTTCTACTTCCAGGAACTGTTTATTAACTTATTTTTTCATCTTTCTTTCAGTGAGTTGCTTTTTACTTTGTTGTTTATTTCTACCAGCTCCTGCCCTTATTCATACCCTGTGTGTTTATTATACACTCCTATACTTATAACGGTTGGTGCTAGACTGTAACGCAGTGCTGTTCATAGAGGGGAGCTCAGCTGACAGTCCTATCGCTGAATGGCATTGTAGCTTCTGTTGTGATGCATCACACTGCTTACATAGTTTTATATGTCTGTCTGTAGTGATATAAATAAAGAAATAAATCCGGGCAGTGGTGATGCACGCCTTTAATCCCAGCTCTTGGGAGGTAGAGGCAGTTAGATCTCTGAGTTTGAAGCCATCTAGATCTTCAGAGCCAGTTCCAAGATAGCTAGGACTACATAGAGAAATCCTATCAGTCAGTAAATAAATCCATATGTGCAGCTAGTTCTGTAAAGTGTAGTATATGCAGTTCTGTTTAATAAAAGACATTCAATAATAGGTGATTATGTTACTAGTTGTATATTTGTTGCACTATGTTTTTAGTGTTGTTTTGGTGTTCCATTTTTCTTTTTTTGAGACAGGGACTCCTGGAACTCACAGCTATCCTCTTGCCTCTGTCTTCCAAAGTTTTGGGATTAAATAAGCATGTGCCACCCACCCAGCTGTTGTACTTTTAAATGCTCACTGGTGCTTAGAGAGATGGCTCAGCATTGACTGCTCTTCCATAGGACCCAGGTTGGATTTCCAACACCTGCATGACAACTCTCAACCAACTGTAAGTCAAGTTCCAAGGGATCCAGTGCCCTCTTCTGGCCTCCTAGGGCACCGGGTACAAGCATTGTGCAAAGACATAGAAGCAAGCAAAGTACCCATACTTCTTTTTTTTTTTTTTTAATTTAAATCTCTCTGTAGCTGGGCTTGATGGCCCATACCTGTGATCTCATGTCTTGGGACATGGGAATGGGAGGGTTAGGAGTTCAAAGTCATCCTTGATTACATAGGAAGTTTGAGGACACCTTGGGCTGCATGAAATCCTGTCTGGAAGGAAATTCCCTGTAAAACAATGTGTCTGTGTACGTTATTTTATTCGTGTGGGTATTTTGCTTGCATGTATGTCTGTGTACCATGTTCATACCTGGTGTCTGAGAAGCATTGGCTCCCCTAGAACTGGAATTACAGACAGTTGTGAGTTGTGGATGCTGGAATTGAACCTTGTCCACTGGGAAAGCTACTCTTAATAACTGAGCAGTCTCTCCAGCACTACCACACTTCTTAATTATAGCAAGAGACTATGTTCAGTGTTGTACTTGTACCATCTATATATCACCTAGCTTTGGAAGAACATACTGTGATGTTCATACAATAATGATGTCATCTAGTGCTCATTTCTCATCAGTTTTATCCCTGCTTTATTTCTTTTATGTTGCTTTTAATGGAAGATTTCTGGCTCTCTGTCTTGTTTGTTTCTTATAAGCATATTTGGCATCTCCGGTTTTAGAGATCTTGGAAACCAAATGAAAGCCAAGCATGTTTGTGTATCCCTGTAATCCAACACTTGGGAAGCTGAGGCTGGAGGGTCATGAGCCACATAGGCTACGTACTAAGACTTTGTTTCAAAAAAGAAAATAAATTAGAGTCTCTATTTAAAATAATGCATAAGAGACTGAGTACTGCATGAAGGGGACCTCTCATCTGGAAAGGGTAGATGGCCTAGGATTATTCCATAGAAATCCACCAGATGTCAGTATTTAAGGTTTTTGTTTTTCTGTATTCAGTAAAAATGTTGAAACTTGAGCATTTCTTATCTTGACTCATCTTGTTACTTGTTTAAAAGTGTTGTTATCTGGATTATGCAGAATTTTCACTTCCTGATCATTTAGAACATCTCTTCTACTAGGTCTAGTAATTGAGTTGAGCATTTCTAAGCACATTTAATGCTTCAACGTGTGGTTTCTAAAGAAAGTTAAATTATTTTGCAAAATGAT
The DNA here is from genome assembly GCA_021653895.1 of Mastomys natalensis. Classification (NCBI taxonomy): domain Eukaryota; kingdom Metazoa; phylum Chordata; class Mammalia; order Rodentia; family Muridae; genus Mastomys; species Mastomys natalensis. The sequence continues at coordinate 168,840 of JAJTUV010001245.1, read as the reverse complement.
TAGATTAGAACTTGTGAGAGTTAGAGATGTGTCTGATCCTGTCAGCACTGCTCTTATCTACAGACCCCATTCCCCTTCTGTGGTACTTCTGTCTCCTGGGATTTTATGAAACTTCTTAGCATCTCTTCCCAATGACAGAGCTTGTTAGTCATTTAGTACAAGTATAACTAGCTCTGCTTTCTTAGTCATTTACTACTGTTCTTCTTGGAAAAAAAAAAAAACAGTAAAATCTTTAAATTATTTTTAAATGGTACTATGTATCAGTATAAGCAGGAAAGAATGTCATTTGTCAAAATAAATAATATAAGTGCCAACAGATTTTAGCAAGTGTTCGGGTCCAGCTCAAGCATATACATCTTTAATATGAACAAGATTAGGAGAAAACTGAAAACTGTAACTTTTACTCTGAGTTTGAATATTTAAAGTCATACCATTTCCTTTTGAGCTGCACAGATTTTCAGAACTAGAGACACTATTTTTTTGCTGGTTGTGTATAATGGCTAATCTTGATAGCAGTAACATTAGCTTCCTGATTTGCACTGAGAGTTTTAGTTAAGGACCATTTTAATCTTTAGTAGAGATAAATACTGGTGTAATGATTCCCGTGAGCTAAACACTATTAAAGCACATTAAATCTTGTAATTCTCAGGATAATACTTCAGAAGGTAAAGACTGTAATGTGCCAAAAAGTTAGGTCACTGTTAAGTGGGGTTCTAGTTTAATACCCAAGAGTAGTCTGATCTTAGAAGTATTTGTCCAGTACACATACTTTTTCTCTAAATACAGAGTACATACCAGCAACTTAATACCCATTATTTGGGATTGCTTTTAAAAAAATTATTCAGAATGCTGAGGTAATCATGAAGTTTAAGGCCTATCTTAGCTACAAGTAAAACCTTGTCTCCAAGGAAAATAAATCACTGTTGTTGGGAGTCAGAGGCAAGTGGATATCTAAGTTTGCAGAGAGCCTGGTCTACAAAGAGTTCCAGGACAGCCAGGTTAAGGGTTACACAGAGAAAGAAGCCCTGTCTCAAACGAACAAAAAAAATTAAAAACCTCCCAATAATAGCTTTCCAATGACTTTCATCTTTAATGGTTCTGCTAAAAACTGTTTGTTAACAAAGAAGAAAATAGTAGCAGAAGAATAATGCCTGCTATTCTGTGTTCTTCCTGTCTCTGTAAAAGTTTTAAGAGTGTGTATGTTATACATATGTGTGAGGCCAGAAGTTACTCTTGTATGTTATTCTTTAAGTGTTGTCTACTCTGTTTTTTAGGACAGGCTTTCTCATTTAGCCTGGAACATATTAAACTATGTGAGAAATACACCTAGCCTTTGATATGGATCCTTAGATTCAAACTCAGGCCCTCATGACTATGTGGCAAGCTTTTTACTAAGTTAACTCCCTATTTATATTTTAAAGTTAGCATGTGTGTTTTTATTAGATTTTAACATTTTATTAGTCATCAGGAAAATTATACATTAAAACCCTGTTCCAGTTAGGATGCTATTAAAAATGCAACATTCCAGCAACAATGGGGAGGAAGAAGACGACTCAGATACTGTTGGTAGGAATGTGAATCAATGTGTCCATTATGGAGAATGATATTAAGATTCCTCAAAGGTTAAAGATCTGCCAGATGATACTGCTGTCTTTCCCATAAGGATATGTCTAAAGCATATTAAAGCTGCATATCAAGGAAATACCTGTGTTTATGTTGTGGTATTGTTGACAGTAATAAAGATATACAGTCAATCTACTTGTCTATGAAGGAATAAATGCATAAGAAAAATACAGTACTTAAACACAAGGAATATTACTCAAGCACAGAGAATAAGCTAAGTATGGTAACACATACTTGTATCACTCAGTTGCTAGATAGAGGCAGAACATCATATCTAGCCTGAGCTATACAGCATGAGCATGTCTTTAAAAGAAAATAGAGGAGCTAGAGAGATGGCTTAGTGATTAAGGTGTCTAGCTGATGTTTTAGAGAATTTGAGTTTGGTTTCTAACACAGGCAGCTTACTACTACCTGTAACCAGCTCCAGGGAATATAAACATTTAAATAGAAGAATTAAATTCTGCCATAGAATCATTTGACTTAACATTATAGTAAGTGAAATAAGCCATACACAGAACACACACACATGTTCTGTCATGTGGAAGCTTAAAGGCCCACCTGAATAATGGATAGTTGGTAACTTTTGGTTCAGAAAGGCAGAGAGACAAAGGGAAGTTGGATAATAGTTACCAAGACACATAAGGAATGTGGTCTGGTGCCCTACAACATGGTAACATGGTGAGATGTCAACCAGAATACCTTTTATATTTTAGAAAGATGTGTTAAAAAAAAATAAGAGGAGGTTGAAAGCTCTATGAGGAAGCCATGATTGCCATTCGTTAGTGTGGGACTTTCCACGAGTGGTTAGTAGTCAGAAGAGCCTATATCTCTGTGTCAAACTACAATGCTACAGTACAATGTTCTGGACAATGGAGTCAACACAGATCAGTGAGGAACTGAATGAATGTACATATACAAAGAGTTAAGTTAGATTTTCCCAAATACCATACATAAAAATTATTTCAGAGTAAGTGGCTAGAAAGATACTTGCATGGTTAAGAGAGCTGGCTGCTCTTGCAGAAGACCTGGCTTCAGTTCCTAACACTGCTCAGCTCACAACAGCCTGTAACTCCAGTTCCAACAGATCTGACACCCTTTCCTACCTTCCATGGGCACCTCGTCACACCTAGTTCTTATACGTACATTCGTTCAGTCATACACACATACTTATGAAATATATCTTTAAAAACATTTGAGTATATCGCATCTAAAAGTAAGAAACAAAACTAAACAATAAAATTCTTACTTTTTATTTTTATGTGGGGAAAGGGTAGTATATGTGCCATGGTGCATTTGTGGAGGTCAGTGGCAACTTGGAGATCCTAGCATACGCATTACACATATAAATGCATACAAGCAAAACACTCATAAAACCTATAAAAAAAAAACAAACAGTAAAACCCTTGTAATTCAGTAACAAATTATAAATTATATAAGTATCTAAGTAGGCCTTCCCCCCCCCCAAAAAAAAAAAAACCACATCATGAGCTACCAGAGAAAATCAAAACAACAGTAAGATACTAATTTATAGTTAACAAAAAGATAGTAAGGACCAGAGAGGAGGCTCAGAGGTTAAAAGTGCTCACAGACAAGTCTGATGAACCTGAGTTCCATCCCAGCGCCATTGTTCTAGAAGGAGCGAATCTTTATACAGTCTAGTAAAGAACATAAAATAGCATAGTTACGGTTCCTCAGAAAGAAGTAGAGTTACCATATGACCAAGCAGTTCCTCTCCTAAACATTTACCCACAATAACTATACAAACAAAACCTTGTATACAAAGGTCATGGTAGTATTATTCATAATAGCTCAAAGTGGAAACAATTTGCAAGATGGTTTAGCAGGTAGAGGTACTGCTGCACAAGCCTGGAGATCTGAGTACTATCCCACATATATCCCATGCACACTCCAGCCCCACTTGTCTCTCTCATATGCATACACAATAAATTTTAAAGCAAGAATAACTCAAACGTTGAAGCAACTACTGATTGGTTAAGTAAAATGAAGTATATCCATATATTGAATATACAATTTGGCTGTAAAAATGAAGTGTCAAGAGACTAGAGAGATGGCTTATTATTTCTGTGCTTTCTGTGCATGCATGAGAACCTAAGTTCAGATCCTTGACATCTGGGTAAATGCCAGTCAGTATCTATATCCCAGTGCTGCAAATGGGGAGTTTAGCTAGATATCCCTGGAGCTAGCCTAGCTAAATCAGTAAGCTCCAGGTTAAGAGAGAGGCCATGGCTTAAAGAATAAGGTTGTACACTTGAGAGGCAGAGAAGTAGAAGGACCTCTGTCAAAGTTTAAGACCCAGCCTGGACCACAAAGTTCCAGATTAGGAACTTTGAGAGCAGTGAGGAAGAAATCTTGACCTCTGGCCTCCACGTATGCCCAATGAAAGCCCAGTGAAGTCTGTTAAGTGAAAGGAACCACACACAAATATGCAACTATATGTCCAAATAGCATAATCATTAGAACAGATTACTGATTTCCAGTAGCTGGAGAGGAGCAAAAGTGAGATTACTACTAATGAGTAAAAGGTTTCTTTGGAGTTGATTAAATGTTCTGTAGTTCGATGGTGATAATGCTTGCACTTCATCTAAATATTTTAACATGGCACATACTGAAAATGGAGGGCTTTTATGGGTATCTCTGTTTTTTTTTTTTTTTTTTTTTTTTGGTTTTCGAGACAGGGTTTCTTGTGTAGCTCGGGCTGTCCTGGAACTCACTTGGTAGACCAGTGCTCGAACTCAGAAATCCTGCTCTGCTCCAAGTGCTGGATTAAAGGGTGCCCCACCACGCTCGCTACTGTGTGTATCTCAAAGCTGAGTTTTTTTTTTTTTTTTTTAAAGTGACTAGTAGCTGTGTTGTTACTAAGCAGGCATTCATATCAGATTATTGTTAGGAAAAATTATACCCTTGGCAGATACTGAAATCTGTATTTCTGTTAGTAGTGTGTTTAAAAAATAATAAGGTGCTGGAAAGATAAACTTTGTCTGCACACGTGAGGACATGAGTTCAGATCCCCACCTTCCACATAAGAGGTCATTATAGAGCATTTAACTTCAGCATTGGGGCACAGAGACAGGTGGGTCCCAAGAGCAACTCACTGCCTGGCCAGTCGAATCAAACAGCAAATTTCTGGTTCAATGAGAGACCCAACTTCAAAGCAGTGAGGTAGAGAGTAATAAGAGATACTCCATACCCTGTTCTGGCCTCCACGAACACATACACAGAGGGGGGGAGTAATTAAATTACCCTCTCTTTTCAGAAAGGAGAAGATGAGTATGCCACTATTGATGCCATTGTTGTATCGGTGGGTGTTGATGAAGAAATTGTGTATGCCAAGTCAACTGCCTTACAGGTAAATGGCTTACAGTTTTCAGTTCTTGGGTCTAGTGCATAGCTCAGTAGTAAAAGAAGTGCTGCTTGGTATTTGGGAGGCTCTGTGCTTTGTCTCTGGTATAGTCAGTCACTCAGTCCCATCCCCTGTCTGAGACTCTCAGTAGTACTGGTTTACAGGCGACTAAATATAGAATGTCGGCAGCATCACATGATTTCCTTTGGATTTACCCCTGAGTAGAACCTAAGGAAGAAAGCAATGAATAGAGAAAATATATTTAATTGAATATAACAAAAGTACCTAAGAACCAATCAGTAAGTTGAAAGAAGCATTTTTTTTTTTAATACAATTTTCAGGAACAGGCCTTTTCAATTCCCTGATACTCCATTTTGCTTATGATACAAAGTAGTTGCTAAGATTCTGGTCATTCTTTGTATACTCTAAGCAGAAGTACAGACAAATGAAGACTAGTGACATTCCTGTTTTAAAATGGCTATGACACAGTATGGCCAAGCATAAACTCTCCCTGGACTCCCTTCATTGCCAAGGAAAAGTAAATGAAACACAAAATGTCCAGTTTTGATGTTTTTGTTTATGAAATATTTTAAGCATATAAAACAGATGGAATCATATGTCACACATGCGCACAACATTTAGCCCTTATTATTAGGTTGGTTTATTTGTATCCACATCAAAGTTACTCCATCCCAGCCAGGCGGTGGTGGCGCACGCCTTTAATCCCAACACTTGGGAGGCAGAGGCAGGCGGATTTCTGAGTAAGTTACTCCATCCCAAATCTTAAAGTTAGCCTAGATATTTTATCCTAAAATAGTTTATTTGTAATACTTTAGTTACTGTTGTTTTCTCCATAGACATGGCTCTTTGGTTATGAACTAACAGATACAATCATGGTCTTCTGTGATGACAAAATCATCTTCATGGCCAGCAAAAAGAAAGTGGAGTTTCTGAAACAGATTGCCAATACTAAAGGCAATGAGAATGCTAATGGAGCCCCTGCCATCACACTGCTTGTCAGAGAAAAGGTTGGGACCAACAAATGTTGTTACAAATGTGGGATATGATGTTAAATGTTGAGCACAAGTGCCTTAGAGCTTTTAAAATTAGTGAGAAAGGATGGCCAGGCATGGGGAAACATATCTTTGATCCCAGCACTTAGGAGACAAAGGCACACAGATCTCTTGAGTTCAAGGCCAGCCTGGTCTACATAGTGGCTTCCAAGCCAGCCAGGGCAACATAGAAAGCCTGTGTTAAAGGGGGGAGAAAAGAAAAGTTGCAGCTCTAATTACAGAGCTCTAGAGCTGTTAGCTTGGTGGCAATGGAGTATGAGCTGTGGCTGTGGTGAGCACTTACTAATTTACTGACCTTTCTGAGGATGTTGTTTATTTCTATTGTAATAACTAATTAGCGTTCATAACCTAGAAATCCTTAAGAAAACTTAGATATGCTTTTTTTCTCAGAATTTTGAGTATTTGAGTTTTTTGTCTCTTCCTAAAGCAAGAGAATACCCTTGTCTTGTCAAAATACGAAAAGATAATGTCTGTCAGCATTCAGTATGTGATAATCTGCCATGAAGAAATAGGTAGAGAGAGGCTCAGGGAACTCATCCTCCATGATTTAGATTCTTACTCTCTACTTATTGTTAGATAGAAAATAGAAGTCTAATTTTTGAACATCTCCTTTTCTATGGCAATGATAGAATGAAAGTAATAAGAGCAGCTTTGACAAAATGATTGAAGCCATTAAGGAAAGCAAGAACGGCAAGAAAATTGGAGTGTTCAGCAAAGACAAGTTCCCTGGAGAATTCATGAAGAGCTGGAGTGACTGCCTCAACAAGGAGGGCTTTGACAAAGTAAGAGTTCTGCTTTAAGCAGCACATTGAAAGGGAGACAGGAGGTTTGAGTGGGCTTCACTCACAGCAGAGGATTTTCATTTAGGGAAATCCATGTTGATCCACATTTCATGTCTTTTTGCTAAATAATATTCCAGTTAGTTTTCAGTCAGAAAATAAGTACATTGGACAGTTCATATTAGGTAGCTGAGGGGAACCTCTTCTCCAAAATATATTTTGGGGTCATCTTTTCCCTGGCTTCCTGCCTATCTCCCTTCAGCATTATAACTGTGAGTAGTTAGTGGTACTGGTGATCCTCATGGTGTGTGCAGCAGCTCTGTGTGTCTTAGAGATCCGTCACTTGGCTGCAGGTAGACATCAGCGCAGTTGTGGCATACACCATTGCTGTGAAAGAGGATGGTGAGCTCAACCTGATGAAGAAAGCAGCTGGCATCACCTCTGAGGTCTTCAACAAGTTCTTCAAGGAAAGAGTCATGGAAATAGTGGATGCAGATGAGGTAATGGAAGACGGAGGCTCTTTTTAGTATATTGATGAAGCAGTCCTGAGTTCTACTCGGCTTGTTTCACTTTTTGTTTTGCTTTTTATTACTTTTGAAGTTGGTAACTGCCATCTCCTTCAAAATAAGTAAGTATGTACTGTGGTTTATTAAGGCTGTTATTTTACTCAAACATGGAAACATGTTTTCAAAACATGGAACGCTATGAATTCCACATAAGCTCCACATTTCCTTTGTATATTGATATACTATGTACATACTGTGATGTACACCAAAGATTATATCAGCATGTGCTGTGACTTCAGATGGCACACTAAATATAGACTTCTGTGTACTACCCTCCAGTGAGTGTTACTGTATTCCTATGTACTCTAGAAAGTTCGGCATAGCAAATTGGCTGAGTCTGTGGAAAAGGCCATTGAAGAGAAAAAATACCTAGCCGGGGCAGACCCTTCTACTGTGGAAATGTGTTACCCTCCTATCATTCAGAGTGGTGGCAACTATAATCTCAAATTCAGTGTGGTGAGGTAAGTGTGGAAACTACATAATATAATGACCTGGGTGGTTTTTTGTTTTTGTTTTTGTTTTTTACTTTTTCAAAAGGTTAAAAGAGATAGAATTATTAATCTGATTTACATATAGTCTTTCTGTGTATATGTGTATTTACTTACTCCTTACATTAACATTTGATAGTAAATATTTTTTTCCAAATTATTAAATATGCTAGAAAAGGGGGGCTGAAGAGATAGCCCAGTGCTAACATATTGCTGCTCTGTCATGAGGACCAGAGTTGAAATACCGTTATCACCCTCAGTAGATGACTCACAGACACCTGGACAGCTCCAGTGGTCAGAGGCCTCCGTCCTCCTCACCTCACTGGCACACACATGTAACTAAAATGTTTAAAAATGCTAAAAAAAGTCAGGTGTGTTTAGTACTCGAGAGGCAGGGGCAAGTGGTTCTCTGAGTTCAAGGCCAACCAAAGCTACATAAGGAGACCTGGTGGGGGTGGGGCATGCTAGAAAATGCAAAGTAAACTGAAAAAATTAAAAGATTACATATACATCAGGTAATTTCTTTCTTAATTTTAATACCTACAATAAAAGGAGACCGGTTGAGGCTGTAACTGAGCAGCAGAGCACCACTCTGTTCTTCTGCTTTTATAATGCAGTACTCATCTCTCCCTTACTGTGGGTGTTGTGTGCCAATGATACTTTGCTGGGTTTAGTGACAGAATGTGTTCTTTCTTTGCTCTCTAGTGATAAAAATCATATGCATTTTGGGGCCATTACTTGTGCCATGGGCATTCGCTTTAAATCTTACTGCTCCAACCTTGTTCGCACTCTGATGGTTGACCCCACTCAGGAAGTTCAAGAAAATTACAACTTTTTACTTCAACTTCAAGAGGAGTTGCTAAAGGAGTTAAGACATGGTAAGATTCCTCAGAAAAGGCTTGGAAGTCCTAGTGTTTCATGGTACCCCTGGACCAGTGAGTGATTCTGAGTAATGACTTTCAGAGATTGGGGATAGATTGGTGCTATCCTGTGCAAAGCCTGGTTCCATCCCTAGCACTGCCAAAACAGACTGACTTCAGTCTTCGATACCACAAAAGAAACACATGATTATATGCTTTCTTTTTAAAAACTTCAGATTCCTAATGTGTCATGGCAGATACTCCTCCTTCTGAAAACACAACTTTTTAAGGGACTTAGAAGGTGAAAACAACCTGATTGCATGATGTCATTTTCTTACTGTTTTCCTCTGAAAAATGCTTAACGTCTCCATTCTATCTTATTAGGTGTGAAGATATGTGATGTGTATAATTCTGTCATGGATGTGGTGAAGAAGCAAAAGCCAGAACTGCTGAACAAAATTACAAAGAACCTAGGGTGTGTTACAGTGTGTATTATGTTTCTTGACTCAGTTTTCATGGCTAGCAGCCTGTGTTCTTAGACTGATTTTAGGCAATATTTGGGAGTGTTTGATTTTTGTGTTTTGAAATGGGGTTTCCAGCAATAACTCAGACTGGCCTACAACTTCCTACATAGGCTGCACTGACCTTGAAGTTTCAGACCCTCCTGCCATCCTGAGTCACAAAACTTCCCAAGTACAGAGGTTAAGGCATGTACCGTCACAATCACCTAACCCCATAGTTTTATTTGTTTTTCTCACCAGTGTTTTCTACTAACAAGTTAGTGTGTGCTAATAAGCAAATGGTGTTACTAGAGAAAGATTTAGTTGCTTCTTCTAAATTAATAGGATAAATTTTTCTAGACTGTTATAGGAATCCAGACAGTACTGTAGGATCTTGTTTGCAATTAATGACTATAGGATGTCCTACTGTATTTATTTTGAATTTAAAACAATGTTTGTCAAAAAATGTTTCATTGGGGAACTTGTTTGTTTTCAAGACAAAGTGTCTCTGTGTAGCCTTGGCTGTCCTGGAACTTGCTCTGTAGACCAGGCAGACCTCCAACTCAGATATCAGCTTGCCTCTGCCTCCCAAGTGCTGGAATTAAAGGTTTGTGCTACCACTGCCAAGATGGGAAACTTTCTCTAAAAAAAAATTTTTTCACATTTATTTATATATTGTGGAGGAGAATATGGTTGTGCAGTGTTGTGCATGTGGAAGTCAGAGAGCAAATCATGAGGCAGTTTTTTGCCACCTTCTATAGATGTACCCTTACCCAATGAACCATCTCACTGGTCCTGGAAATTGTTCCTTAATATAAGATTATATAACTTTTAGAGACCTAAAACTGGTGTGGGTGTGTGTATGTGCACACACTGTTTTCTTTCTACTTTGTTTTGTTGTTTGACAGGGCCTTTGCCTATAGCCCAGGCTACTCTTGGACCTGTACTCATTGACACCCCTGCCTCAGCTTCCTGAATGCAGGCATTTCAGGCGTGAGCCATGACTCCCCATTTAGTTTTCATTTCTTCTTTGCTAATAGAGCATCAAGGGCAAATGACTTCCACATGTTAGCCTGCTTTATCTGAAAGTTGAAATCACATCTGGGCTGTGTTACTGATGTTTATGTTTATATTTATCTTTGTTTGTTTTTAGATTTGGGATGGGAATTGAATTCCGTGAAGGCTCTCTAGTAATCAATAGTAAAAATCAGTACAAGCTTAAAAAAGGTAATTTTTATATGCATGCAATAAGAAAATAATTTTTTGAGTGGCTCCCTGTCATTCTTTTTCTGTTAAATTTTACTCCTCTGTACCCTGACTGGTCCCCATTTTATTATTTTAGGGATGGTTTTCAGCATCAACCTAGGATTTTCAGACCTGACTAACAAAGAAGGGAAAAAACCAGAAGAGAAAACCTATGCCCTGTTCATTGGTGACACGGTGCTTGTAGATGAGGTGTGCTACTTCTTAAGCTTTTGGTGTTCATAAACTAATCTGTGAAGTCTGTTGTGAACTCTGATACTTCGGCTCTTTGTTATGGTTGCTGAGTGGGAAGTCCATGACCTAGACTTGAAAGGACAGATAGGCATGAAGGGACATTGGATGTCCTTATCACTCCCATGTATTCCCTTGGAGCAGTGTTTCTCCTTGAATCTAGACCTGAAGTTTTAGTGGCTAGGCTTAGTAACTACTATTCCCAGAATCCTCTTATCTCACTCAGAGCTGGGGTTACAGATCTGCATGACTACACCCAGCTCTTTTGTGGGTTCCTTATTAACAAGTACTCTCTTCCCATGCTAGCTATCTCAACCCCAGAACTGATTGTTTTTTTCAAGTATGTGTATGTGTGGGAGTACCCATGAAGGCCAGAGACCTGTGATCTCTAGAGCTGGAGTTGCAAGGAGTTGTGGGTGGCCCAGCATGTGCTAGGAACTGAGCACAGGTCTTGTCTGTGCTCTCTAAGGCCCTGAGACACCTCTCCAATTCTAGAATTGATTTGAGTGATGATAAATTGTTCCATGTTTATACTAAAAGGTAAACACCTGTGTGTATTGTCAAATCTTTAAAACTTTACAGTATTTGTATAAAGAAAGTAGTTTATTACTCCTGTATACAAATAAAGAGACTTCTAAAACACACAGGTTCCAGAGGTAAAGCTGGATTTCAAATAAACTATTGCTCAGATTATAGCTAGGAAAGTAAAAACTATTTGTTCTTCTTAAAAGATTTTATAATCCAGAAAGTTCTTGATACTACCCAGCTATGTGCTAAATTAAAAGCAAGAGTTGACTTTAAATTGGAGATCTAAATTCTCTTTTTCTTCTAGGATGGTCCAGCCACTGTTCTTACTTCTGTGAAAAAGAAAGTAAAAAATGTGGGGATTTTCCTGAAGGTGAGAAAATGATAAGTGATTGTTATAGGAATCTCAGTACAGTGAAGAAGGTAAACAATATAACTCTTTTAAAAAGTAAACAGTATTTTTTTATTATACTTTATTCCCATAGAATGAGGATGATGAAGAGGAGGAGGAAGAGAAAGATGAGGCAGAGGACCTTTTGGGAAGAGGCTCTAGGGCGGCATTACTTACTGAAAGAACACGGGTAAGTTTACTGTTTTAAATCACATTTACCATGTAACTGAATATGCTGATGTACATCTGTAAAATCCCAATATGCATCAGACTAAGGCATGAGGATCACCAGTTTAAGTTTGACTGGGACCACATATGCAAGGTTCAGGCCAACCATGAGGGCATTAGGAGACTGGCAAAAACACTGGTGTCCCATCATGTGCTCCACATGTTCTAGTGACTTGATTCTCACTTTGCTAGAATGAGATGACTGCAGAAGAGAAGCGAAGAGCACATCAGAAGGAACTGGCAGCACAGCTCAACGAGGAAGCGAAGAGGAGGCTGACAGAGCAGAAGGGGGAACAGCAGATTCAGAAGTAGGAGTCCACACTAATCGAGGTGATAGTCTAGAGAGAATGTGACTGTAGGGATTTCTCAGTTGTCTTTTTGCTTTGTTTTTAACCCCACTACAGAGCTCGAAAATCTAATGTGTCCTATAAAAACCCATCTCTGATGCCTAAGGAACCACATATTCGAGAGATGAAGATCTATATTGATAAGAAATATGAGACTGTGATAATGCCTGTGTTTGGCATTGCCACACCCTTCCATATTGCCACAATCAAGGTACCAGTATTCAAGTATCTTAAGGTTCCAGTGTGTCTGCCTAATTATCTCTGCTCTTTCACCCTCCATGTCACTGTGCTGATTTTCTGCTTTCTCCTTTATCCCCCCCTCTTGCTTTCTTTCCCTTCCAGTTTTCACTTTGTAGGAAGCCAAATTAGTCCAGAAAAGGAATTTATTTACCAATTATTTGGGGTTGTCTTGTGCCTTTCATGTTTGAGAGAGAGAGTGTGTGTGTGTGTGTCCCTGGGGGTATAAGATGCATATGCCATATGTCAGTGTCTGGTGTCTTAAGTTCATAGATAGCTCTCTCTCTATCTTATTTTTTGAGACAGGATTCTTTTACTGAGTCTTGAGCTCAATGATTGGCTAGGGTGGCTGGCCACCAAGCTCTGGAAATCCCTGTGTCTGCCTACCTTTAGCCCTAGGATTATAGACATGCACATCACACTTGGATTTTATGTGGGTGTTAGGGCTCCAAACTTGGGTCCTTGTGTTTGTGCAGCAAGCACTTTGCCATCTGAGCCATCTCTCCAGCCCCTATCATGTGTGTCTTTCTTTAAATCTGTAACTATTATTTAATCCTAAATTATATTCTGTTACAAGATTTTTTTTTTTTTTTTTTGAGAAACAGTTTCTTAGTTATGTGAAAAACACTGCCGAATATTTCTATCTCGATTTTGGTTCAGTTTCATAGGTTCAACTCAAAGAACAGCAAACTCTGACCTTTTTCTTCCGCAGCTAAGAATTGAACCAGGACCGTGTTCACTCTAGATAAATGTTTTGCCACTGAGCTTCATTCTTAGTCCCTCATTCTCTTAACTGCTAAGTTAATTTTAGCGTCTTTATAATGTAGTAACAAAGCTAACTGTCCTCTCTTTCTTTGAACAGAACATAAGTATGTCTGTCGAAGGAGACTATACTTACTTGCGAATCAACTTCTATTGTCCAGGCAGTGCTCTGGGCAGGAATGAGGGCAACATCTTTCCTAACCCTGAAGCCACTTTTGTCAAGGAAATGTGAGTCCCTAGGAAACAAGTATCTCCAGTCCACACTAGTGGAGCAGTGGCCTCCTCACATGTCCATTCCCCGCTGCATCCTTTCTTAAGAAGCCACTGCAAAGCCTTCCTTGGTGGCATTTGTTTAGGATTACGTTGCTAACGTTGAATGTTTTAAGTATGGGTCCTAATTTAAATTCTACATATGGCTATTTTACATTCCCAGTACACATTTTACAATAGAATCCTCAGGTAAAAAAAATATGTGTAGGCCAACTGTGGCAACACACAGCACAGCTTGAAGTCCACATTTAAGAGACTGAGGCAAAAAATTTACAAATTCAAGGCCATCCTGGGCTACAAAGTTAATTCCTTGAACAAAAGTAAGAACTATCTGAAAATAGAAACATAAAAAAGGAAGAAGAAAGAAAATGTGTGCTGCATTGGATTTTCTTGCATCATGGAGTGGTATGGAATATTGGGAGATACTATATCAAATTTGAAAAAATAAAAGTGTAATTTCCCTACTCCAGGGAATTAGCTATTGATATTTTCCACATTAAAGAAAATAATTTTTTTTCTGAGTTCCTACCATTCCCATATTTAGTAGTAGTTTTTCTTTTAAAAACACATTAAGCTATCTGGGCACGGTAGCATTTAGAGGGTGAAGCAGGGGGATCAGGAGTTCAATTTGGACTGCATAAGATGTCTTTTAAAGGATAGCCTTAGAGAAAATTGGTAAAGTGCTTGAGGACCTAAGTTCAGGTCTCAAAAACCCACATTAAAATACATAAATATAGGTGCAGTAGATTGCATATATAGTCCCAGCAGTAGAGAGGTGAAGACAAGTGGGAACCCCTGGAATTTGCTAACCAGCCCATCTAGATATATGTGAGAGAGAGCTTCTCCCAAAACAAGGCAAGAGTTATTTAAAAAAAAAAATCCATGTTGACTTCTGGCCTCTACACAAACACATGGCACATACACACAAGAGAGAAATTAAGCCACTTAAAAACTATAATGATGGGTTCAGGTTACCTAGCTTGATAAAAACATACTTACAAATATTCTTCTGCAGTACATACCGAGCTTCAAATATGAAAGCACCTGGAGAACAGACTGTCCCTGCCTTAAATCTTCAGAATGCTTTCCGAATTATAAAAGAAGTACAAAAACGTTACAAGACCAGAGAAGCTGAAGAGAAAGAAAAAGAGGTGAGTCTGAACATAGCCTAAGCACCTTTGTACGTGTGCTTGGAAGTTCATATGAAGATGACATCCACATGCACATACTGTTTTGTGACCTTAGGGAATTGTAAAACAAGACTCACTGGTGATCAACCTAAACCGGAGTAATCCAAAACTGAAAGATCTGTACATTCGTCCAAACATTGCCCAAAAGAGAATGCAAGGCTCACTGGAAGCTCATGTCAATGGTACGTATGGTTGACCTCTCACGTGCTGTTCTGTAGCTTCAAAGAGTGCAGCATGCTAGAGAAGTTCTGGGAGGAATGAAAGGACAAGGTGGCCAGAAAGCATGGAAACTTGATGCATGGTGTTCAAGTCACCTGAAGAGATAGGTGCACTGCCTTTGGCCTAAGATGACACTACTTAACACTTGGTGACCCCGTTTTGTTTGTTTGTTTTGTTTGTTTGCCACAGGTTTCCGCTTCACGTCTGTTCGCGGAGACAAGGTGGATATTCTGTACAATAATATCAAGCATGCCCTGTTCCAGCCCTGTGATGGCGAGATGATTATTGTTTTGCACTTTCACCTCAAGGTACACGTTTCTACCTAAGCTAGTGTGATTAAGAGCTCTCAGCAAAAACTGAATTTTTCTCGCTTATTAAATAAAATTATAATCATTAAAGAGGTTTTTAAAAACATGTTTATAAAGTACAGTAGCCTAGTGACTTTGATTACAGTTACATACAGGAGGATGGGTGAAGTTGTTTGCAGGAATCAGGGTACCTGTTAAGTGGCTACACCACTAAAGGAAATGTCTCTATCTTCCTTGGCAACTAAAATCCTCTCTTTCTGTGATGGGGTGTTCACAGGTGTATATAGTTGCTTTGAGGTCAGGAGACAGTGGTCATATCATTCCCAGAAGACTACTCCTCCATTGTTTCTTCCTTTTTCTCTACAATGTTCTAAGCCATGGAAGGAATGATGGGATGTTCTGTTTCTGCCTGAGCATGCAATAATCATTTAGTCTTAGAACTTTGACCAGTTATAAATTTCTGCACTTAACTACTGTCCACTGCAAAAAGAAGCTTCTCTGACCGAAGATGACATCAAGACTAATCTTTGGGAATTAATGTGATTATTTAGAAGGTAATTTGATGGGTGTATCACATCCGTTTAGCAAAACAACAGCTCTCGTTTACCTACTAGGGCCTGTGACCTCCCATTCTTGACTAGGCTTTTAGTAGCACATGTGAGTTCCCTCCTGTGATGTGAGCCCCAATTCCAGTCAGGTAGTTGGTTCCCCCAATCACAGGTTTGTCACTATAATACCAAAGGGTACAGCTTACTTCCTCAGTCTGTAGCAGTAGTATAGTACAATGTGTATGTATCAATTTTATGTATTCTTTAAGTATTTTGTCTTTGTAGGTTGAGTTGCCTAAATCTTCTAATTTTCCTATTCTCTCTGGTTTATCATTAGAATGCTATCATGTTTGGGAAGAAGCGACACACAGATGTACAGTTCTACACAGAAGTTGGAGAGATCACTACAGATTTGGGGAAACATCAGCACATGCATGACCGGGATGATCTGTACGCTGAGCAGGTCTGAGAAATTCAGAATCATATTTCAGAGTAGTGGGGTAGAGTTAAGTGTGGGTTCAGGATTTATGCTCCTAAATAACAAATAACTTTAGTATCTGCTCTGGTGATCCAGTGTATTGACTTATGAATTAGGCATAGATTAGAGAGTCACCTCCATGGTTTATAGTGTAAACCTTCAATAAGATCAAGTGTTAGTAAGGAGAAGTAAAACTACAAAAGAGTTTTGACATTTTTGAGGGGAAATACTATTAAGTCACATGATGGCTATAAATAATACTGTTTTCCTCCACAGATGGAACGAGAAATGAGACATAAACTGAAAACTGCCTTTAAAAATTTCATTGAAAAAGTAGAGGCTCTAACAAAGGAGGAGCTGGAGTTTGAAGTACCATTTAGGGATCTGGGGTAATAACACTTTTCCACCTCTCGCCTTCCAAAAGCTCATGTGTCTAGCTTTAGAGAATGGATTATTGTTTCTTTTGTAATATAATATAATACCACATATACTCTGAGTTGGGTTTTGTGTGTGTGTGTGTTTTCTTTCCTAGACTGATAACCTTTGAGATAATCATTTCATATCTTAAGGATTCTCTAGCCAGGCTCATGCCATTAATCCCAGCACTCAGGATGTAGAGGCAGGCAGATCTCCGAGTTTGAGGTTAGTCTGCTCTACAAGATGAGTTCAGAACAGCCAAGGCACAGAGAAACCCTCTCTCCAAAAAATGCTTGTAGGCTAAGGAGACACCTCCAGGAGGCCGCAGGACCTCTGGCCTCGTAGGGCACCCATACCTGTGTACACATACTCACATGCAGACACAAACATACAGTGTTTTTAAATGGATAAATATATTTTTAAGAATCTCAAGGGTTTTTATAAGCAACTTCCTTGGGAGCTGTTTGGCAGAGGGAAGATGTTTGTATTGTGTCAGCAAGTAGGTTATGCGCTCATGTGGCTCGTGTGTTTGTCTTCCTGTTCTCTTTAGGTTTAACGGGGCTCCCTACAGGAGTACCTGCCTCCTTCAGCCCACTAGTAGTGCCCTGGTAAATGCTACAGAGTGGGTGAGTATTCTCCTGTTGATTTTAATTTTCTGGTCCTTTGTGGTTTTCTTCTTACCTCACTGTTCAGATCCTGACCCTGAGCACATGCCCTACTGCTGAGTGATGCCCACACCCTTCTTGCTTACTCTTAGTAATACAGTTGTTAGAAAGGGAAGACGCCGCGTGGCGCAGCTTAATCAGCATGGGAGAGGGGCAGGCGATTTCTGGTTCGAGCCGCCGGTCTACAGAGTGAGTTCAGGACAGCAGGCTACACAGAGAAACCTGTCTCGAAAAAAAAAAAAAAAACAAAAAAAAAGGGAGGAATTCTTGATCAAATTGTTGATGCTGCTTGATTAAATCATTAACAGTCTTTTAAGCCTCTGTAGTATTTAAATAGTTCTTGAGGTTCCTGAGCTACCTTGAAGAACAGTAAAGTATGTAACAGAATTCTTAAAAAAAGAACGGCCGGCGTGGTGGCGACCCTTATCAGCACTTGGAGGCAGAACGGCTGATTTCTGAGTCGAGCCAGCCTGGTCTACAGAGTGAGTTCCAGGACAGCCAGGGCTACACAGAGAAACCCTGTCTCGAAAAACCAAAAAAAAAAAAAAAAAAAAGAAAAACAGGGGAGGGTCTTTTGGCGCACACTTTAATCCAGCACTTGGGAGGCAGAGACAGGTGATTTCTGATTCGGGGCCAGCCTGGTTACAAGTGAGTTCCAGGATCATCCTGGTAACAAGAAACCCTGTCTCGAAACAAATAATAAAAAAAAAAAAAGAACAGGCCAGGCGGTGGTGGCACACCCTTTAATCCCAGCACTTGGGAGGCAGAGGCAGGCCGATTTCTGAGTTCGAAGCCAGCCTGGTCTACAGAGTGAGTTCTAGGACAGCCAGGACTACACAGAGAAACCCTGTCTTGAAAAACCCAAAAAAAAAAAAAAAACAGAAAACAGTTTTCCTTTGTGTGGTCATTGAGATTCTGAAAACATTTGAGAAGTGCTTGGAGGGAGGTGCTTACGCAGTAACTGATGCAGCTGCTGTTGTGACAGCCACCTTTTGTGGTGACCTGGATGAAGTGGAGCTGATCCATTTTGAGAGGGTCCAATTTCACCTGAAGAATTTTGATATGGTGATTGTCTACAAGGATTACAGCAAGAAAGTCACGATGATCAATGCCATTCCTGTCGCCTCTCTAGACCCCATCAAGGAGTGGCTGAAGTAAGTAACCTGCCAGCTCCTCCTTTACCTTGGACTATAAAATGCTATGTCTGTTATACTGTGGTTTGTGCCTGTAGTCACCGCTACTCAGGTGACTGAGATAGAAGACACAAATTTGGGTCTAGCCCAGGTGATATGAGGATCTTATCCCTAATTTTTCAAGTATATATGCATGTATAACCCCTCTCTTCACTTTAATCTCCTTCATTTTCCTAAACAGTTGACTTCTGCTTTGATTTAATTTGTACCTGTATAACTTTATGTGACTATATAAATTTAGGAACCAGAAATGTGAGAAAACATACGGTACTTCTCTTTCATGTTATCTCCAGTTGCATTCAAATTTATGTATCTCACTTAGTGCTTATCCATTCTGTACACCTGGGTTGGTTCCATAGCTTAGCTACTATGAAGAGTGCTGCAGTAAACACTGACTTGGTGGCTTATATTCTGACTAGAGTAAGATAAAATAATCATTGTAGTTTTGATAGTCATTTCTCTGATGACCAATGAAACTGAACACTTTTTCATATTTTCATTAACAATTTATATTTCCTCTTTTGTGAATCTGTGTGCCTGTGTTTGTATGTATATCATGTGTGCAAGAACCCATGAAAGCCAGAAAAAGGATATGTGTTGGGAACTGAATCCAGGTCTGCTACAGAAGCAGTAAGCACTTCAAACTTCCAAGCCATCCCTTCAGCCTGAAATGTTCTCCAATGTGTTTATTTGTGGGGACAGGGCATGCAGCATCTCACTGGAACTAACATTTAGAATCAACTCTTTCCTTCTCCATGTGGATTCTAGGGATCAAACTCAGGTCCTCAGGCCTGATGACAAGTGCTCTCACCTACTGAGTCATCTCAGAGATTCTGTTGAGTCTCATGAAGCCAAGGCTGGCCTTAACTCAATTATAACCAAAGTAAACCATGCATAGAGAGGTATGTGCACATGAATGCAAGCACCCACAGAGGTCAGAGATTCCAAATCCCTGGAGCTAGGAATTGAACTCAGGCTTCTTCCAACCCTGAAGATTCTATTTTTATAATACCTCTTTGTTAACTAAAGAAGCTAACTTGTATATTTTTGTCAACAATCATGTTTATTGCTCTATGTCTGAATCTTCTATTCTGTTTCATTGATCTGTGGTGTGTTTTGTGTAAGTACCATGCTATTTTTGTTACTGTGCCTGTAATACAACTTAAAATCAAATATGACGGATACAGCTTTACTTTTTTTGCTCAGAATTGTTTTGGGTATCTAAGGTCATATGCTTCCAAATGAATTTTACGGGGTTTTTGTGGAGTTTTTTTGTTTGTTTGTTTTACATTTTTGTCCAAAATGCATTGGGATTTTGACTGGGTTTGAGTTGAATCTGTGGATTGTTTTTGATAAAATACCGTTTACACAGTGTTGGTTTTTCCAATCCATTAGCATGGAGGTCTTTCATTATAGAGGTCTTCTGTACCCTTGGATTTATTATTCTAAAGTTTAGAGGTGGAGGTGGGGTTGTTGGTTTGGGTTTAGATTTGTTTTATTTTGTTACGTGTTTTTTGTTTTGAGATAGGGTCTCTGTAGCACTGGGTAGCCTCGAACTCAGACTCACCACCTGCCTCTGCTTCTCCAGTGCTAGGATTAAAGGTGAGCACCACTACCACCCAGCAGAATCTGGGTTTTTAAGATTGTTCTAATAATTTTTTAATCTTATTGGTATGAAAATGACTTCTTTAATTTTTTTTTCCAATTAATCTTGGGGTTGCTTCTTACTATTTTTTTTTTTTTTTTTTTTTTTTTTTTTTTTTTTTTGGTTTTTCGAGACAGGGTTTCTCTGTGTAGCCCGGGCTGTCCTGGAACTCACTCTGTAGACCAGGCTGGCCTCGAACTCAGAAATCCGCCTGCCTCTGCCTCCCAAGTGCTGGGATTAAAGGCGTGCGCCACCACCGCCCGGCTCTATTTTTTTTTTTTTCAAGGTGTATCATTAAGTTGTTTATTTGAGCTTTCTGGTTTCTGTGTATACACATGAATATGCATGTGGTGTGGACATAACACTCCATGCAGGTCCATTTAAAGACTGGGAGTTGATGTCAGAATGTCATCTTAATGCTTCTCCACTTATTCTTTAAGATCAAGGACTATTTTATTAGAGTTTGAGGTAAGGAAATGTTAGGGGCATAGGGCAGACAGGGCAGGCAAGCTATAATTAATTCTTGACAGTTGCTGGGAGCAAGGAGATAGAAAAGAGAAAGAGAGAAAGCTGGCATGTTCAGTAATGATGGATGGAAGAAGGGGATGCTTTAGAAAAAGCACGCATAAGGTTTTAAAAGTCCAGCATCCAAAAGAAAAAATTAAGCCTTTTGTATTCAACCTGAGAAAGCAAGCAAGGTTACAGTATTGTATAGCTGCCTCAACATTGTTTTGTTTTAGTTGGGATGGGGGTGTGTGTTGAGAGAAGAGAGAGAGAGAGAGAGAGAGAGAGAGAGGGGAGAGAGAGAGATAGATGACCTATCTGTTGATATAAGTGAGGTCAAGTCATCCACAAACACTGGATTTGGGTTAAATCAGTGACTTTATAGCTAATAATATGTTTTATGGAATTGGGCACACCTGGGTTTAGTATGCCTGTGTTTATAATTATCATGTGTTTAGTATGCCTGTGTTTATAATTGTCATGTTCTCCTCAATCAGTATGCAGTAACCATCTTTATCTCTTTTTACCTGTTTTGGTTTTAAGTCTGTCTTGTCACTGTCTTGTCAGATATTACAGCAGTAACACCTGCTTGTCCATTTGCTTGGAAACCTTTTCCATCTTCCCACCATGACATAGCATCTTTCTTTTATGGTGAGGTGTATTTATTTTGACTGATTGGGTTTGGATTTTAGATGGGTTTTTTTTTGTTTGTTTGTTTTTGTTGTTGTTGGATTTTTTTTCACAATTCTTACTTTATTCAGCTAGCAGTTGTCATTACACATCATTCAAGAAACTCGAGAAATTCAGATGTTAAAGCTTGTATTGGTCTTCAAACATAGCTCATGGTGCCATGTTTGCCTATAGTCTCTCTAATACAAAGCCACATTCATACCTCAGTAGCTACCAGACCGCTTAGTATAACATCTGTAACTGTAAGCTATTTGAAGCTACCAGTTTTAGCACTGTGACTTATTTTTTTCACTCTTTAAATAACTATAGGGAGTTCAGCAGAGGTTGAGGGAAACCAGTTCAGCCTTGGTGTAGTATCAAAATGTGGGCAAGTTGAGACTTCAAGTAAGTCATATCAGTGTCCTGCAGCACCAGGGCTTTCTCCATGAAGTTACACTCTAAGAGAAGCTATTTTAATGTATTTGGGTATTTGTTTCTTTTTTATTTATTTTTGGTTTGGGGGGGTTGTTGTTTTGGGGGGTTTCTTTTTTGTTTTGTTTTGGTTTGTTTTTTTTGAGAAAACTTATCACTGAGTAGCCCTGCCTGTTCTGGAACTCTCTGTAGACTAGGTTGGCTTGAGATCTCCCTGCCTCTGCCTTTCAAGTGCTGAGATCAGAGGCATGCACCACTGTTTTTGTAAGGCTTGGTGTTTTCCTAGTCCTCTCTTAATATTATCCTAGAGTGTTTGGTTAGCTGGCTTCAAGGAGTGTTTATTTTTCTCTTTGGTCTGAAGGATTTCTTCTGGTATCTGACTTCAGTTTGGGTCTCTTCAGTGGTTCTCCCTCTGAAATTCTTTCATGGTTTATATTCTCTTCTTTCAGCAATGTTGTTCACTTGGAATTTGTGTGGTCTTTGCTTCCTGAATTCTTTTTCTGAAATGTTGTCTAATCCTCTCCCTACAGGCAGGCCATCATTACAAGTTGATTTGGAAGGAATAATATTGCCCTGGTTTTTTTTATTATTCACTTGTACTACTTTAGGTAGTAAAGGGTTACTTAGAGTACTGGATATGTGATACATTAGTTACTTTGGGTGTAAATGGAAAGATGAAAACAATGTCTCCGAGTAACATGGTAAATAATATTATGTAGACAGAAAAAGAAGAGGGCATGGGAGGGGCTGTGGAGGTCAGTGAGGGTAAAGTCATATAGTCAAATAACATGTGCCATTCCCAGCTTCGGGGGCTGAAATTCAGTGACCAGCAAAGGACAACAGAAATGTTGGAGTGGAAAGACCATGATGGATAGAGTATGGAAGCAATCTGTTGTGTTTCTGAATTTTCTGTATTCTGCCTTGAGGGCCCCCGGTAGAGCTGAGGCAGATTTAAAATAAACCTTTGTTTTCGTCTTCCAAAGAACTAGATGACACTCAATCCTATTTTGATCAGTTGTCTAAAAACCTGTTCTTCCCTTTGGCTCTGTAGTAGTTTCAATATGGAAAGAACTGAAGTCCTTGCTTATCTTACTAAGAGAAAAGGATGGTCTTATGAGCTCTTGGAGAAGACCCAGGTTAATTATTAAGTCTATATAAATTAATTAATTTATAAAACTATTCCTCACAGAATTTCTTACTGCTTGGATGAGAAGTTTTAGTTAAGTAGGAGTTTTAGAAATTGTTAAAGTTATGAACTTGAAGAGGACCCAGGTTAATTATTGAAATTTAGAAAGTAGATTTTAGTGTAGGTAACATTACTTAAAGCAGGTTCTGCAGTAAGTCTCAGGCAGAATGTGATTGCTGATGATATAGTTTATCCTCTAGTCACTTTTTCTGGGTGGTTCTTGTTTGTTTTGTTTCTTAGATGTATTTCATGAGTATGAATGTTTTGCCTTGGGTGAATGTAATGCATCACATGTGTGTCTGGTGTCCATGGAGTTTAAAAGACAGAATGAGATACCGTTGGAACCAGAGCTGCAGGTGTTTGTGAGCCACCATATGGGTAATGGGAATTGAGCTTAGGTCCCCTGCAAGAGCTCATAGCTGCTGAGCCATTTCTCTAGTCCCTCCCTTTCTCTTCTCAGTCATCCACTCTAAATTAACCCACAACGCAAGTTAGTTAAGTCATTTAAGCACCTTATATAAAGTGAAGACATTTTACATACTTATACTTAGAAAGACATGCCTTCTTCAGGTAGAGCCTTTATCAAATAACCAGGGTAGAAAAATGGTGGGAAATGTTGGGCAGGGCCAGTGGAATCTGCCCTTGTTTCTTCATTACAGGCAAATGAATGAAGAGTATCTCAGAACTGGTTATAAGTTAAGATGGTATCAGTGAGAGATGAGGGAGACTCATACAGAGACAAAGGAACAGGTTCATTGGTGTTGAAGAGGGAGAAAGGATGAAAATTGTTTGAGGGACAAAGCTTGTGTGGGTTGTGATGCTTTTCTGACATAAGAATCAATGCTCTGGGAATTCAAATAGCAGTCATTTGAGGCATGCCTAGTGCAAGCTAATGGTCATGACAGTTTACATTGTCAGAAAACACAGAAGTCTGATTCAGATTTTGTTATGTCATTTTAGTTCCTGTGACCTAAAGTACACAGAAGGAGTTCAGTCCCTCAACTGGACTAAAATCATGAAGACCATTGTTGATGACCCCGAGGGCTTCTTTGAACAAGGTGGCTGGTCTTTCCTGGAACCTGAGGGTGAGGTGCGTGCGTGAGTGTGGGGTTTCTTTTTTATTTAGGTATGCAGTGTTGCCTAATGTCATTTAGGTACTTAAGAGAACGACATATGTAGCATATAAAGGACCTGACAAATAGAGAGAAGCTAAAAGAAAAAAACAAACCGTAGTATTCTTGTTTCTCTAGGTTAGTTTTGCAAGTAAATGATGAATTTCATGAGAATGGCTAGTCACTGCACATATTCCTCACAGTTTCTTACTGTTGGGAGGTGATGGATTGCGTCTTATTAAATAGTCCTCCTGAGGCTGAAGAGATGACTCAGTACTGCCTAGTCCTCCAGCGGACCTGAGTTCAGGTCCTAGCACCTACATGGCAGCTCACAGCTGTCAGACTACAGTTCCAGAGGATTTGAAGCCTTCTTCTATTTGCCCCCAGCACTGCCACACCTGGTACACAGCCAGCCAGACATGCAGGCAAAACACCCAAACACACAAAATAAAAAGAAATGAACCATAAGTGGCTGAAAAGATGGCTCAGCAGTTAAGAACACTGACTACTCTTCCAGAGGACCTAGAGTCGATTCCCAGCACCCATATGGCAGCTCACAACTGTCTTTGTAATTCCAGGAACCAACACCCTCACACAGACATACATGCAGACAAAACATCATGCACATAAAAACTTTTTTAAATGAACCTTTAAAAAACAAGTAAATAAAAAGTCACCAGGTTTGGTAATATATACCTTTAATCACATCATTCAGGAGGCAAAACCAAGGAGATCTCTGTAAGTTCAAGAACAGCCTGGTCCACGTAGCCAGTACCAAGCCAGGACTACACAGTGAGACCCTGTCTCTAAAAAAATAAAAATAATTAAAATTTTTAAAAAATAGAGAGGTTCTTTCTCTTGGCATTAAATAATAAGACAATGTTTTATTTTATTATTTCAGGGACATAAAAAGGAATTGCTAGTTCCAGAATCTAATGATTGTACCTTAAAGTTTAATTTTAGACAAGCACTATTATCTCTTGGTCATTCAACTTTCTGGCCGGTTATATATGAAATGTCTGGTAACCAAGTACATTGAATTAATTTGTTGATAATGTTACTATGAGAAAAGTAGTGAACAGGTCTTACGCTTTCTGTGCTTCACCAGGGGAGTGATGCTGAGGACGGGGACTCTGAGTCTGAGATTGAAGATGAGACTTTCAATCCCTCTGAGGATGACTATGAAGAGGAAGAAGAGGACAGTGATGAAGATTATTCATCAGAAGCTGAAGAATCAGGTTAGAGATATCTGTTGGACTGGAGAAATGGCTCAGTGTGTAACAGCACTTGATGTTACTAATTCTCAGCTTGAATTCTCTGCATGTATATAAAAAGCCAGCCAAGCTTGCGTGTAACAGCGTGAGGGTATGGCAGAATCAGGGATAGAGGCAGGAGGACCATGGGGATTTAAAGGCCACCAGCCTAGCCAATAAAAAACCCCTACAGCTTCAGGCTCACTTGAGAGGCCCCATTTGAAGGGAACAAGAAGAGGGGCATCAAACATCCTTAGGCCTCCACATGTACAGGCCAGTGCACCTGTACATATAGGAAATAAATTTTAAAGGAGAAAACACATATTATGGCTTCCTAATCGGTTATCATTCCTGGAGACTACTTTTTAAAAAGGAAAATATTCTACATTCTGTTTTTATTTCTGCATGACTAATGTGCGATAATATTTTTCCAGACTATTCTAAGGAATCTCTGGGGAGTGAAGAAGAAAGCGGGAAGGACTGGGATGAGCTAGAAGAAGAAGCACGAAAAGGTTATTTGAAAAATGTGTTTTAAGTGACTTTTTTTTTTTTTTCATTTATTTATGTGTGAATTTCTAACACAATTCTTTGTTTTGAGGTTTTAATGTTTAAGCCAATGAGAGTTGAAAAAGAACACCATAAACCTGTTTGAGGAGGAGGTTGGGAGATTGCTCAGTTGTTAAGAGATTGCCATTAGAGCTTAAAGTCTGCATTTTTATCTGTAGAGCCCTCATATAAAAACTGAACACAGCATTGCATGCCTGTAAGTCCAGTGCTGGAGAGGCAAAGATAGGAGGGTCATTGGCGATCCTTGCATGCCCAGTCTAAACATATTAGAGGGTCCAAGTTCAGTCCAAATCCTGTCTCATAAGATGTAGAGCAGTTGAGCTAATTTCAACCTCTGCTCTATGTGTTCCCCCTTCACACACACACACACACAATACATAAATTTTATATATATATATACACACACACACACACACACACACACACACACACACACTAAGAAAACTAAGTCACAGGTACAACTTAAGCAAAGAAGAAAGATCTAGAATGTGCCCATAGGCTTGATTCTGTCTCTTCAAGCTTTTGATATGTACCAGTATGGCCAGATAGCCTTTTTATTCTTATAAATAAGCTTGTCTAGGTCAGGTAACTAGTAACTGACAAGATGAAGATTAACTGACACATTAGCTCATACTATCCATTAACAGCAGGTATCTTAAGCTAATGAATCACTCTGCCTTCTGCTTAGCGGACCGTGAAAGCCGTTATGAGGAGGAAGAAGAACAGAGCCGAAGTATGAGCCGGAAGAGGAAGGCATCTGTACATAGTTCAGGCCGTGGCTCTAACCGTGGTTCCAGACACAGCTCTGCACCCCCGAAGAAAAAGAGAAAGTAATATGAACCTTGGGTCCTATGCTCCATTCTTTCTGCAGACAACTCCTAAAACGACATGACATAGAAACTGTTTTTCCTTTTGGTTTCATTGAAGTTTTGCCATTTGTGTTTATGGGTTTAGGGGCCATTTGTGCGGACCAAGCTACTCGGGGAATTCCAGGCCCACCAGGACATGTGCCAGTGGCCCCGATCATATGGCTGGCAAGGGAGGCGGTGTTGAAGGGCAGGAGGCTCCTCCCACTGTTAATACCATTTGCTCTTTTCTTCTGACAATTTACCTTTGGTGTCTCAAAGCTGAATTACCAAGACAGTGGTATAAGCTGACCACTAACTATTTCTACTATGATTCTTTTTTCTTTACATATTTTATTTTTCCTGGCTTTTGAGACAGTCTTGCTATGCAGCCATGGCTGACCTTGAAGTCACTGTAAACCAGGCTAGCCTCAAACGTGTGATCCTCTTGCTCTGCCTCCCAAGTGCTGGGGCTACAAGCCTGAGTCACCGTACTTAGCCGAAGCATGGTTCTGGCCCAGAGTCAGTCCTCCATCCATCCCTTTATCAGTTCCAGATCTGAAGTTCACAGGAAGGTTCTTAGGCTTTGCTGGTGATTGTGATAGACACAGCTGAGCTCAAGGCAGAGTGGGCTGCTGTCTGGTCTTAAGTTTTTGGTTTCTTCCCTCGTGCACATTCTGGGTGTTTTTGCTGCATTGGAAGACAAACACTGGCACTCCTGGCTTTTTTCCTCCTAACAAGTCCATATGTGGTACAGTGCTCGAACACAAATGACCACTGTCTCTTCTGATACATACATCTAAAGAAGAATGGCCATGCTTCGTATACTGCAGGTGAAATCTAGAGGGAGGCTTAAAGGAGTCAACATGGATCTCAAAGAGTAAGTCATGTCTTGGCCTAGAATATCTTGACAAGAAGAGAAGAGGGAAGGCCACACCCACAAGGCTGGGCTCTGCTGCTCCTCCCTTTACTGTCTCTGCAGTGTCCTGTGTTGGTCGCTTCTGATGACCAGCTTTGAAATACTGGGAGGCTCTATCTTGCCATCCTCCCTGCAGGTTCTCTGCATCCACCTGACCCACTTTGCCGCCTCTGTTCTGTGTTTTATGAGAAGGGGCTTCTCAGATTTTATGTTTGTTTGTTTTCTCTCCTTAGCAGTAGGACTTGATATTTTGAATTTGGAAGAACTAAAAGATAAATAAACTGGGATTTTTTTTGTTTTGTTTTGTTTTTTTGTAAACTTGTCTTTTATGATCATTTCTTTGCAGTTTCTGAAGTCAAGTCTTGCCTACTAAAGTATTATGGTGTTAGAAGAAAATGCCTTTGTCTCCAACTAGTACCATAAAAGTTCACTGATGGTTGTAAGCCTCGTCATTAGTTTGAGAAACAGATAGCAAGATAGCACAGGAGACTAGATTTATGGCATAGCATGTTATTTTATAAGACACTTTGACTGTATTTCCCTCAAATCGAAGAGTGGAGTAGAACTTGTTCTTTCATGAAAACAATCTTCAGTCATCTCCTTATAAATGCCATGGAGGGCAGCAGCTGCTTGGAGGGAAACCTTCAGTCTTCCAATTTGGATGGCCTGGTTTTCTGGGCTCACAACTGTGGACAAGGGTAAGACAGTAAGGCACCAGCAGTGTTCCATTTACACACTTACGTTTGTTTGTTTGTTTGTTTGTTGTGTCAGGGTCTCATTCTGGCCCTGGCTGGCCCATTGTATAGACCAGGCTGGCCTCATCAAACTCACAGAGATCCTGCTTCTGCCTCACAAGTTCTGAGACTAAAGGTGTGTGCTGACACTGCCCAGCTGTTTATACTCTTCTATCTACCTGGTGTTTGTCATATTTGCAGTACTTTCATAGGAAGGTGAAACCGTTACAGTGTGGTATACACACACAAAGAAAAGGGTAAGGTGCTTTGGAGATATAAGGAGCATGTAACTCAGAATAGAGAATTTAAAAGGACTTTTAGGGCTGGCCAATGGCTCAGTGGATAAAGATACTTGCTGACAAGCTGAGGTGGTCAGTCCACAGAATCTACATGATGAAAGGCAAGAAGACAGTATATGACGTGTGTATACATTACATCAAATCTAGACAATGGTCCAGGATGAAATACATAAAGCTGTCAGAGGTATTTGTCCCATCAGCTTCACAGATAATTGTCAACAAGGTACACAAGTGGGCTATCTTCTCTGTGAATAAGTAGAACAAGTATAAAATTTTTATTACTTACTCTCCAGTTCTTGCTCTAGGATATCTTGTCCAGATTGAAATATCTGCCACAGTTCAAGGTATGCATAGCCTATATCTTGACATTCTTTTTTTTCTTCATCCAGAGGATCACTTACCACTGTAAACTTTAAACTGAAAATAGATAAAAATAAAACCATTTAACTCAGTGCTTGCTTATTAGCTACTTACTAAAGTTATGCACACCTTTAATCCCAGCACTCAAAAGGTAGAGACAGATCTCTTGCGTTTTGAGGCCAACCTGGTCTACATAGAGTTCCAGAGCACTCAGAGGTAATTGTGGGATTTGGAGAGATGGCTGATGGATTAAGAGCACTGGCTGCTCTTCCAGAGGACCTAGTTCGACTCCCAACACCCAGCTGATGGTACACAACCATCTATAACTAGTCCCAGCATATCTGACAGTCTCTGTGTATATAGATGTACATGGAAGCTCAACACTCATATAAAGTAAAAATAAAACAATTCTTTTGAAAAGTAATCACAAATAATATTGTTTTTCCTGCATCCAAATCCTTCCCCCCCCCTCCACTTTCTAAGGGAGTAAGAGCAGAAGTCAGAAATCAGTTTGGGAAAGGGTTGAGTACCCATAGAAGTTGAAGTTGGTTGTCTATTTCTGCCTTGTGTATTGAATTCAAGTCATCAGACTTGGAAGCAAGCACTTTCAACCATTAATCTTTCATACTTTCTGAGACAATCTCATGTAACTCAGTCTGGCTTGTAACTCATTACATCATCTACGACTGGCCTCCTGTGTCTACCACCCAAGTGCAAGTAGGTGCCACCTCTCCATAAATCTTTGAAAACCAAGTAGTGCTCATTGTGATGAGACAGCAGGAGATCAACCAGAGCAGATCATCATTTACTCTTGGTAGCCTCAGCACTGTGAGAAAGGTGCTGATTCCAATTGGTCCCCAAATCTACAGAGGCCAGGTTACTGGTATTATTGTGAGTTAGAGACAAGAAGTGTTGTATGGGTAATGTGTGTCACTCATACAAGAGCATTCAAGTAACATTGCAAAACCCACAAAGTTTGAAAGTAGAAGTTGGGATTCCAAACCAGCTCTGACAGAATGCTGTCTACTCCACCACACTGGCAACACCACCACAGGCTGAGTCAACTGAAATCTAACATGACACAGATTGCTTCTAGAAGAAAAAGGAGGCTGGGCAGTGATGGCGCCTTCCAGAGGACCTAGTTCGACTCCCAACACCCAGCTGATGGTACACAACCCTTTAAATCCCAGCACTTGGGAGGCAGAGGCAGGCGGATTTCAGAGTTCGAGGCCAGCCTGGTCTACAGAGTGAGTTCCAGGACAGCCCAAGCTACACAGAGAAACCCTGTCTCGAAAAAGACAAAAAAAAAAGTTTTGTTAATTTGTGTTTAAGTATTTTTACAATACAATTATTAGATGGTTATTACAATGGCATAGTACTGGTGTGCCAGCAATACTTCCATATATGTGAGAAATTAGCTAAGTAATCTTAGAATGTCCAGATGTTCTGTCTGCCCCATGTAGGACTCTCATAGGATTCAAATCGCTGCTGTCACCCACACAAGTCCCTGCCACAGGCACTAAACCTAAAATAACTGGTTAGGCAGTCAGACTCATGAAGTTGACTCAAGTAGATGGGAATCCATCAAAAGAAAAGTTATTAAAATAGTAGCATAAGCACACAACTAAACTCAAACTTTGTAAATCATGCTTGATTCTCTGCATTGTCACTATGAAAAGCAGATGCTTACCGTCCCTCATCAGAATCTTGAGCATGTAGCATGGCAAACAAAAACTGCCTTCGGCTTTGTTGCTCCACTGGGTCCAGATCTATCACTGTATGGAAGAAAGGTAAAAGAGAACCACAGAAAACAGATGCTCAGCTGTAGTGTTTGCCTAGTGTACATACACAAGGTTCGATCCTCAGAATTCCCAGGAAACCAACAAAAGGCTACTGTTGCTATTTGCATTCCAGACTCCCATGACTCTATCCAACAGTGATACAAAGTAGACATCCTCAAAGGTCTACAGGCTGGCTCCCCAGTTTTATAAGGTTTTACTGAAAATAGCTAAAATAGAGCTGGTTGTAGTGGTGCAAGCCTTTAATCCCAGCAAGTGTTAAGCAGAGCCAGACATAACTGAGCTCAAGGCTAGACTGGTCTATATAGTGAATTCTAGGACAGCCAGGGCTACAGGTTCAATTTCCAGCACTCACATGACAACTAACTTCATTTCCAAGGCAGTTAACACCTCTGACTTGTGCAGGCTCTGCATATGTGTGCTGTACAGAAATATGTGTCGGAAAAATACCCATGTATGTGAAATAAATTTTCAAAAGAAAATAGCTAAGCATTTGTGGCTGCCTGCGTGCATGTGTGTGTGTGTAGCAAATATATTGGAGTATTTATCAAATAGCAAGGTAAAAAAATATTTCATGCCTGGCTCCAAAAATACTTCCAATATCTCTTTCTGAGAAAGCTAAAGTTACTGAAAACATCTATTAAGAAACCAAGAATGGGAGGGGAAGCTGGAGAGATGGCTCATTGGTTAAAAGCACTGACTGCTCTTCCAGAGGTCCTAAGTTCAATTCTCAGCAACCACATAATGGGATCCAATGCACTCTTCTGGTGTGTCTGAAGACAACAACAGTGTACTCACATACATAAAATAAGTAAATAAAATCTTTTTAAAAAGAAAGAAAGAAAAGAAAAAAGAAACCCCGGGCAGTGGTGGCGCACGCCTTTAATCCCAGCACTTGGGAGGCAGAAGCAGGCGGATTTTGAGTTCGAGGCCAGCCTGGTCTACCAAGTGAGTTCCAGGACAGCCGGCTACACAGAGAAACCCTGTCTCACAAAAAAAGAAAAAACCAAAAAAAAAAAAGAAAGAAGAAACCAAGCCAGGTGCAATGGCATATGCCTTTAATCCTAGCACTCTAGAGGCAGAGTTAGAAGATGTCAGGGGAAAAGGGAAAATGAAGGAAGTGAAGGTACTTAGCACTGCAAGAGTTAATATTTATATATTTTAGACTAACATACGGTTTTGGTTCAATTGTGTGGGAGTGAAATGACATGAATGTAGAGTCACATGGCTTAAAATTTTTATCCAAGATAGGAACAGCTATAATTAGTGAATTACAGTGGAAACATTATTTGGATATATGAGTAAATTTTAAAAATAGCCGAAAAAAGTTAAAAAGCCCTTAACAGAATTCAGTAATGGGGTAGGGTCAGAAAGAGTGATTTGAAGAAAAACTAAAATAACTGCTTAGTTAAATTCTATGTTTTAGGCTTCCCTGATATTTTTAAACTATATGCATATACCAGTTAGGTAAATATGGTCACTAGAGGAAGTGGTTGGCTTCACCTCCATCGGTGTTGAGTAGATCTGATCCCAACTAAATGTCTGCTTGCCTCCCCTGCCCACGCGCCATGCAGGAGAGCTCACCCTTGCTAAAATGGAAGTGGATTTCTTCGCCTGCCCTTGGTTTCCTCAGGGACATTGGAGTCTCTGTCTCCGACAGAGGCAGATCACAGAATTTGTACTCCACATAGACCTGCTGGATACTCTCATCCGACATGACAGCAGCCTCAGGGCAGAAGGCCAGGGAGACAATTTCAATGCACATCTTCTCTGAATCCTGAAATGAAAATACTGATTTCCTAAAGGCTAATGAGGCTGCAGTGTTAACACAGTACACTAGAAACTCATCACAGCACACTCTAGCAAATTGTTTACCAACAATTTGAAGGCAAACTGGTCACCAACAGACGACTTGACTGAATGGCCACAGAGTCACTGGGAAATTGGAGACTCCAGGCTGTCTTCTACTGAGTCAATTCCCAGGCCAGCCTTTCCTGGCTATTTCCACAAACAATGAAGAAGCTGGGAGTGGTGGTTCACAGGGGATGAGCCTGAGTTCAAGGCTAGCTTGGACTACGCAGTAAGATTGGGGGTGGAAGGTAGGGTGGGCAGCGGTGGTTGGTTGGTTGGGGGTTTTTAGGTTCTTTTTTTGGTGGTTTTTTTTGTTTGTTTGTTTGTTTTTCTGTGTTTTGGGGTTGGAATGTTTTGGTTGGTTGGTTGATTTGGTTTGGTTTTTTGAGACAGGGTTTCTCTGTAGTCCTGGCTGTCCTGGAACTTGCTCTGTAGGTGAAGGGCTGGCCTCGAACTCAGAGATGTGGCTGCCTCTGCCTCCTGAGTGCTGAGATTAAAGATGAGCAATACCACCACCAGTGGCTGCGCTGCTTTTGCAAAATGACTTGTTTGCAGTTTTCTTCTCAACCCACGCGAGGAAACCATTGGCTTTTGTTTGTTTGTCTGTCTGGTTTTTTTACTAGCACTAAAATGAAAGAATAAAATAAGATAGATCGAAGGAGACAGTTCTGGGGTCAAGAGCATTGGCTGTTCTTCCAGAGGACCTAGTTTAGATGCCCAGTCCCCACGTGGTGGCTCATAATTATTTGTAACTCCCGTTCCAGGGGACCTGGCTCTCACTTCAGGCCTCCAATGGCACCAAGCAAACATGTGGTGCATGGACATATGTGCAGGCAAAGCACCTTCACATAAAATAAAATCTTTTAAAAAACAATGTAATGGAATGCAGTAGAGCAGGAACAACAGAAGAGAACAGTTATTGATTATTGAGATCAGCCTGTGTCCCACTCTGTCTCCATACTATGTAAAACAGTGGTTGTTCAGGCAAGCAAGCCCCTGCCCTGAGAGACTCCATTTTGAGGTTGAAGAACAACTGTGCACCTGGATGACACCATCTGGCACCATCTATCCAGTACTACCCACATGTCACAGACTGATAAGCAATTCCTGGTCATAGAAGGGAAACCACCCTGTAAATTTATCAGGGCAAATTGAGTCTCTTTCTAGAGGGCACATGGGCATATTAAAAACATATCATGGCGGCGGTGGTGGCGCACGCCTTTAATCCCACACTTGAGGCAGGACAGGCGATTGTCACTGAGTTCTGGCCAGCTGGTCCTACAGATGAGTTCCAGGACAGCCCAGGGCTATATAGAGAAACCTGTCTCGAAAAAAAAAAAAAAAAAAAAAAACATATCATGGGACCAAGCTGGAGGATGTATCAGAGATGCCAGACTGAGGAAATATGACTCTCATCTGAGTCCCGTAAAGGAAAGACAAGCCCCATCTGTCACCTGACAGTTCTGGCAGGTGAAGAACCCCCAACAGTTCCAAGGGCTTCAGCTTGGCTCAGTCCCTGCTGTATGAAGCAAGCAACCTACTATAATTGCTGTCAGCCCATCCGGCTCACCCATCTGAACCTGTCATCCATCCATCTGCCTGTCGTCCTCCTCACTCCTGCAGTTCAACAGTGCAGCCTGCTTCTACAATAGTAGCTGCAGCACGTGTCCAAAGACCCCTAGCGGCTTTGCCATCTTGTGACCACAGAGGCTCTATTTGGATCTGAAATCTCTTGAATTTTGTTGTAGCCTCTTTACCCTTTACAGTCTTTAAAGCAATGTACAATGTGTGATTTTAGAGTTGACGTCAATAATCAACACTGAGATAAAAGAGTCTGTGCTTGCTAGGTGACGGTAGTGCACACCTTTAAATCCCAGCACTCAGGAAAGTGGATCTTTGTGAATTTGAGGGCTGATACACAGAGAAACTCTGTCTCAAAAAACAAAGCAAAACAAAACAAATCAATACATTCTGAAAGTGTGAAAACACAGATGTGTTCATCTATGCTTCTAGAAGATGGTGCATTTATGACAGCAAAAAGACAACAAAACAGTGGAATGGGAAGGACTGGAAGAGGAGGCTTAGGATGAAAGAACAAACTATGGGAGTATAGGGCACTCAGGAAAGTAAGGCTTGTTTCTTGAAACTCTGAACGTATAGGAGAGTACTAGGTACAACATAACGGCAACACTGTTAGCAGTACTTGGAATTCAGTGAAGGATCCTTTGCTTGCTAGGCCAACATTCTACCACTGAACTACAACCCTAGGCCTATTCTTACAGTATTACTTAACTAGACCCTGGGAACTCGTGGATGCAGCTGGTGCCCCACCACTGTACTATTTCCCTGAACAATCTATGTGTATGGATGTTTTTGACATATATGTATTATGGATGTATGTATTATGTATAATGTGTTATAGGTATGTATGTATGCACTCATGTGTGTGCAATACCCAATATCTCCAATGGTCCAGTATTCTCCTTATCCAGTCTGATACTTATATTGCATTTCATAAACCGGTGTTCTTAACAACTCCCCCCTGCCTTCTGCAAAAAAAAAAAAAAGGTGGTGGTATGGGACAGTGAGGTGACTCAGCAGGTAAAGGAAGGTGCTAGCTGCCAGGCCTGGTGATCTGAGTTCAATCCCTAGGACATATGTGGTGGAGAAAGAGCTCCCAACCCCAGTTTATATTCTGACATCCACACACAAAGTGCATGCACACTCTGTCACACAATAAATAAGTAAATGTAATTTACATTTTTCTCATATTTACACATCTATCCAGTCTAGTACTCAAATCGCTTATTTGACCTTCTTATCTTTTCCTTTTAGCCCAGGCTAGCCTTGAACTCCTTATGTAGTAAGGATGACCCTGATCCTTCTACCTCCATCATTCAAGTGCTAGGATCACAGGCATGCACCACCACCAGGACCTGATACGTTCTGGGTAAGAAGTCTATCAACTAAGGTATCCTTCCAGCCCTTCATTTCTCTTTGAATGTTTACTGCCTGTTTCCTGTGGCCTTGCTCTTAACTGTCCTCCTCCTTTCCCTCTTATATCCAGCCGGGAAATGAAGAAAGTTGTGAAAAGAAGTGTTAAAGGACTAGGAGTTAGCAGCTCCTTACTTAATAGATAAACAGATAGGGGGATGAGCTACAGTTAGCTAGTAAAAATGCCAAAGCTCCAAGATGGCAAAGTTCTTTTTCATCCTCTTGATCTGAGTCAAAAACCTAGCATCCAGAATGTGTCAGCTTCACTCACGTGGTTCTGGATTTAGAGTAGAGAAGGGTACAGAAAAGGGGCTGTGGAATCTTCCACTATGGCTAAGGAGAAATGCCGAGGCCAGGCTGTGTCGGAGGAGTCGTTCATGGTGGCCCAGAGAGGCCATTATATGACACTTTCAAGGGGAAACCTGGGTCCTCCTGGAGACCCCAAAATGCCACAGTCATGGGACACCTGAGCCAAGGAGAGTTGCAGACAAGGTGTAAAGCCAGCACAAGAGAGCAGAGTGGTGCTTCCAGAACAAAACTAGAAAGGCTGAGAGATATGGGGAGCTGTCTAATCAGCCCTGTGAATCAATTATAGAAATACACAATTTGGAGTCTGCCCTGCTATGTTTGGCTTGTTTTAGTCCAGTATTTCCTTACTGAGTCTCCTTCCTCCCTTCTGTAATGACAATGTGTACACTGTGACATTGTATGCTGGAAGTATGTAATTTGCTTTTAGAAATTGTCTTGAGTCTCATAAGAGACCTTGGACTTTGAAACAGTGTTGAAACATGATAGACTATGGGGACTTTTGAAGTTGGACTAAATGCACCTTGCATTGAGATATGGCTACAAACCTGTGGGGCCAGACAGTGGAATGTGATTTGAATGAGAATGGCCCCCATAGGCTCACAGGTTTGAATGCTTGGTCCCCAGTTTAGGAATGTTTAGGAAGTATGGCCTTATTGTAGAGGTGTGTCACTGGAGGTGGACTTTGAGGTTTCAAAAGCCCATGCCAAGCCCAGTCTTGGTCTCTCTCCCTGCCTGCAACATGTGGACCAGGTGTGAGCTCTCAGCTATACCTCTCCGATGCCATGCATACCAGCCTGCTGCCACACTCCCCACCTAATGTTCATGAACCAGTGCTCTGAAACTATAAGCAAGTCCCCATGAAATGCTTGTATTTCTTTTAAAGCCCAGCAGCTTAAAATAAAGGCCTGGCCGGACAGTGGTGGCCGGGCGGTGGTGGCGCAGCCTTTAATCCAGCACTTGGAGGCAGAGGCAGGTGGATTTCTGAGTTCGAGGCCAGTCTGGTCTAAGAGTGAGTTCCAGGACAGCCGGGGCTATACAGAGAAACCCTGTCTTGAAAAACCAAAATAAATAAATAAAATAAAGGCCTGGTGGGATTTTTTTTCTGCTCCAGCAGGGCCTCTCTGCTGAAGACCAGAAAGCAAGTTCAGGGGTGGATTGGGACATGCTTAGCTCAAATTTGTGGACTGGGCTGGAAAGATATCTCAGAGGTTAAGACACAGACTAGTCTCCCAGAGGTTTTGAGTTCACTTCCCGGCAACTACATGGCAGTTCACAACCACCTATAATAAGATCTGATGGCCTCTTCTGACATGCAGACCTATGGGAACCATTCTTATTCAAACCACAACAGAGAACCTGTTGAAAAAAAGGAGGTCAGAAAACTGCTGAAACTAAGACATTTGTCTAAGCCATCCCACGAAGAACTCCTTCTTCCTTTTCTTTTTTTTTTTAGATTTATTTATTATTCATAGTGCTCTACCTGCATGCACACCTGAAGGCCAAAAAGGGGCACCAGGTCTCACTATAGATGGTTGTGAGCCACTGTGGTTGCTGGGAACCAAACTCGGGACCTCTGGAAAAGCAGCCAGTGCTCTTAACCTCTGAGCCATCTCTCCAACCCTGAATTTCTTCCTTTCTTACAATTTCCATCTCCTAACAGTAATGTGCTCACCTGAAAAAAAGGCCTCTACCGAGCTGGGTATTACCAAGTCCACAGTGACAGACATGAGTGGCAATGGGTACAAATAGGGAAGAGAAGCACTGAGTTTCAGTTGTCATTTGCATCAAACTAAGGAAACCCTTTCATCGCCATGGCAACACACCTCCGTCCACACTGATGCTCTTTTCACCTAACTTGCATCTCTCAGCAGGCTTCTTGACCCTCACGTGTACAGGCACTTAGCCCTCTGTTGCTAGTTCTCCGCTAGGTAGAGGAGAGTCCAGTTACTTACGGCTTTAGGACACGTCTGAGACTGAGGCGTCACTATGATGTCATCGCTGTCGAGAGTTTGTGCTTCACTGACTTCAGAAGCTTCTCCACAGGATTCTTGGTCTGCTAGGGAGGAGGCTGAAATACACAATGCTATGCTTTCAACACACTTTCTCCACTCCACACCAAGAGCCAGAGCCCACAGCACTTCCACTTTCTGAGTACTGTTATCTCAGAATCAAATGCTGTGTTTCAAAGATTCACTTATTCAGAAGTCTGTTAGCACAGGGTACATTTCAGTGGTGCGTGCAGGGGGGGGGGGAGTATAAAAAGATAGACAGAAAAAAGGAGAGATGAAGACAGTGGAGGGAAAGAAGGAGATGGAGGAGGAGAGGAAAAGGAGGAAAGGGAGAGGAAGAAAAAGAAAAGTATGGGCTGGAGAGAGGGTTGAGTTAAGAACACTGAGTTCTTCCAGAAGTCCAGAGTTCAGTTCCCAGAACTGACAGAGCGTCTCTCAACCATCTATAATTCAACTCTAGGGGAAACTAACACCTCTTCTGATTTTTGTGGGCACGAGGTGTCGTGCGGCACACAGACATACATGCAGACTAACATGCATACCCATAAAAGAAAATTTAAAAAAATAAAAATTAGCCGGGGGTGGTGGCACACGCCTTTAATCCTAGCACTTGGGAGGCAGAGGCAGGCGGATTTCTGAGTTCGAGGCTAGCCTGGTCTACAGGGTGAGTTCCAGGACAGCCAGGGCTACACAGAGAAACCCTGTCTCGAAAAAAAAAAAAATTATATAAAAGAAAAAGAAAGCAGGCAGGCAGGCTAATCTCTTTAGGGGCTTGAAGAAAACGAGGCTAAGGAGAAGCAAGCAATGCAATGTGTGGTGGTCACATCACTGAGACATCTTCCAACACTCTTCTCATCCTGGGCTCCTCTCACAGTGTGGCTGCCACACTGTCTGATGGAGTGGTAGAGCAGACATGCCCTTCTGCTGAGGTACATCTTATGACTCCTTCAACTGAAAATGTGGTAAAGACACAGACATGATGGCATTATGACTGTATTCCCAGCCCTTGGGAGGTGAAGGCAGGAAAGTCGGGAGTTTAGGGCTATCCTCAGCTACTTAGTGATTTCAAGGCAATTGTGGGCTATGTGGGGCCCTCTCTCTTAAAAATGTACATTCAGTGGTTCCTGTTAATTGTTAACGACAGAATCTTTAATTGCCTGAGGGATGGATATCTGGTCTTGTCCCTGGGGGATTATCCTCATTAATTGATGTAGGAAACTTTCTCCTGCCCCTAGTGTTTAAGTTTCCTTTTTTGTTTTTTATTTGTTGTTTTAGTTGAAACAGGATCTCATTATGTAACCCTGACTGGCCTGGAACTCATCATGTAGACCAGGCTGGACTCAAACTCACAGAAAGCCACTAGCCTTTGCCTCCTGAGTGAGGGAATGAGGGTATTAAAGTTGTGCTCCATCAAGGCCAGCGGGAGGGGGGCTGGAGGCAGAGGGGGTTATGTTAAGTGTGGATGGTAACACCCCCTGAGCTGAGGATCCTGCTTAAAAAGTGATCCCTGATAACTCTTTGTTTTGACAGAGACAGAACTTCTCTATGTAGCCCTGGCTGTCCTGATACTCCCTTTGTAGATCAGGCTGGCCACAAACTCAGAGATCCACCTGCCTCTGCCTACTGGATTAAAGGTGTGTGCACTTTGCCCGCATAACTTTTAAAAGGATTATGCCGGCGTGGTGGCGCACCTTAATCCCAGCGCTTGGGAGCAGAGGCAGCGGATTTCGAGTCGAGGCCAGCTGGTCTACAGATGAGTTCCAGGCAGCCCGGGCTACACAGAGAAACTGTTGAAAAACCAAAAAAAAAAAAAAAAAAAAAAAGAAATTTATTTCTTTATTGGGAGTTGGTTCTCTACCTCCATCTTGTTTTTGAGGCAGGGACTCATACAAGAACCTCTAGCTAATTCTCCTGTCTTTGCCTCCAGCTCACTGTAGGGTGCCAGGATTGCAGAGGTAAAGCACCTCCTTGGGCTTTTATGTGGATTCTAGGGACTTAACTCAGGTCCTCAGGTTAGTGAGCATGCAATTTTACCTACCAAATTATCTTGACTGCCTTCCTGAGAATCTTTGTAGTTTTTACTGTATAGGTCTTACAATTCTTTTTTTTGTCAAATACATCCCTAAATATTTTATTCTTTCCTATGATAGTGTGGAAAGACTTATCTTGGGATTTCATCTTTGGGTACTTCACTATCAATGTGTGGAAGTATAGTGACTTTGGTGAGGCTGTGCTTTGTTGAGCTGAGCTATCTTTCCAGCTACTCCTTTTGTAGATTTGTTTTTATGACTTCTTAGAAACATGATTTTTCAACTGCAAATAAAGATAGGACTGCTTGCTTTCCAGTCTGTCATTTTGACACTCTTTTCCCCTTTGGGTTCACTGGTTAGAATCTCCACTGTCCCAGGCATGGTGGCACTTGCCTTTAATCCCATTCGTGAGGCAGAGGCGATCAGTTCTCTGAGTTGAAGGTTAGCCTGGTCTACAGAGCATGTTCCAGGATAGCCAAAGCTACACAGAGAAATCCCGTCTTGAAAAAAAAAATCTCCCCACTAAAATGTTCAATAGGAGCAATAAAAGTGGGCACCCTGTTTTCAGTCTTCAGTGTAAGTCTGTCTTGCCTCAGAACAGGATGTTTGTTGTGGCATTTGTTACACTTCAGTCATTCAAAGCAATTTCCTTCTATTCCTAAGTTTCTGAGAATTTTTATCAAGAATGAAAGTTGGACTTTGTAAAAATGCTTCTACCTAAAATAATGAAATGATCTCAAAGGTTTTAGACCTTAATTAATTGCCTATGTTTGTTTGTTTGTTTTTGAGATAGGGTATCATTATGTAGCTCTAGGCTGCCTGAAACACCCTATGTAGACAAAGTTTTTCTCATACTCATAAAGATCCACCTGCCTCTGCCTTGGACATGCTAGGATTAAAGGCTTAGACCACCAAACCTGGCTAAATTTCCTATTTTGAAACTAATCTTGAGTTTATGGAACTTTTGTTACTTTGTCATGGTGTATAATCTGCTTTATAAATAATAATAATAAGGGCCTGGAGGGATGGCTCAGCACTTGTTGCTCTTGCAGAGCACCTGGGTTTAATTGCCAGCACCCACGTGTCAGCTCACAACTATCTATAACTACAGTTCCAGGGGATCTGACATCCTCTTTTGACTTCTGAGGCATGCATGAGGTTCATCAACATACATGAAAACACAATTTACATACATAAAATACATGTAATAAAATATTATTTTATGCATGTGGATGTAAGCCTGCATATATGCCGCATACCATGTGAATGTCTGGTGTCTACAAAGACCAGAAAAGAGTGTAGTATCCGCTGGACTGAAGTTCCGGATGGTTGTGAGCCACTGTGTGGGTGCTGAGAACCAAGCCTGGGTCCTTGGGAAGAAGAGTCAGCACTTTTAATTAGGAGCCGTGTCTCCGGCCCAGCCTTGCTCTATGTTAAAGGGAACTTGACTTCACAACTGAACCAATAACACTGCTCCTGTTTATTTGTAGACATTATTTGGAAAGCTCCAGGGAGACAATATATTACAAATATTAAGACACTAAGCGCGGCCAGAATTTTAGCTGGGCGGTGGTGGCGCACGGCCTTTAATCCCAGCACTTGGGAGGCAGAGGCAGGCGGATTTCTGAGTTCGAGGCCAGCCTGGTCTACAGAGTGAGTTCCAGGACAGCCTGGGCTACACAGAGAAATCCTGTCTGAAACCAAAAACCAAAACAAAAAAAAAAAAAAAAAAAAAAAATAAAAAAAAAAACCCAGTAAATAATTGGCTTTAAGAAAATAATTCAGGAGTTAGAGGGATGGCTCAGTGCTTAAGAACACTCATTCCTCTAGAGGACCTGACTTCAGTTCCCAGCACCATCTCAGAAGGCACGAAACCCTCTAACTCTGGCTCCAGGGGATTCAATGTCCTCAGGATTCACATGCCATATCCACACACAACAGACACACACTGACACATAATTAAAAGTAATTCAATGATGAAGTAGAAAGATTAGATCTTAAAAGACAATACCATCTACAGGATGTGAGGGAAGCTCCTGTCTCAGTGCTGGATGGGGTGATGGGATTCCTCTTTCTTGTCCTGAACTTTCAAACCGTCATCCTTGGACATCTTGAGCCCAGAGAACTTCCACTCAGTGTAACACATCTGCTTCAGAGTAAGAGCAGTAACACTATGTAAGTGGTAGGACCTCACTTTCTTTAACGCTAGCCTTGTGAACTTTAAACAAATGCATAGCTTATGTATTATTCATGTTCCAAGCCTAAGTTATAGTGTGCATAGTATTAATGTGCTGGTTACACTGCTATGACAATGGGGCTTTAAAAATGCATGTGATTACAGAGAAACCCTGTCTTGAAAAACCAAAAATAAATAAATAAATAAAAATAAAATGCATGTGGAAGCAGCTCGGGGGCACTGTGGCCTTTCTGCCTTCACTGATCCTACCCTCTGAAGGCACAGATGTTGACTGTCCAGGGTCTCTGGGGTCCCACCTGCTGTGTGTTTCCATTCAAGATGTTACAGCTCAGATATTCCATTCTGTTCTTGCCTTGGGCGCCTGTTTTTTTGCTGTGTTTTCTTCGTGAGTAGCTTGCGACCTGATGCTCTTTTTCCTTCTTTTCTACTATTACAGGAAATTTTCTCTTCTCCTGATACTGGCCAGCCTCTATGGAATCTCTGTAGATGTTCTCTGGTCCTGAACAGATGAATCAGAGACAAAGAGCCTTAAACAATGACAGCTCAACCTCTAGATTTCCTTCCCTCCTGTTCCTGCTCCTCTACTGGTAGAGCCTGGTGTTCTGCGCCATCAGGAGCTTCTAGATTTTCTCTGATTACACATGCTACTCGTGGAAGGAATTTCCTTTATTCCATCCTGTGACTATCCCCTTCCAATTGGCTTCATAGAATATGTAGAGGCCCCCTATCCAGGGAGTTCTGGACAGTTACCTGGGGTGAAAAGGGGACCCATTCTTCCATGAATGAGGCCTCCAAGCCATCTTTGTTCTCCTT
This sequence comes from Mastomys natalensis, assembly GCA_021653895.1. Taxonomy (NCBI): domain Eukaryota; kingdom Metazoa; phylum Chordata; class Mammalia; order Rodentia; family Muridae; genus Mastomys; species Mastomys natalensis. The sequence continues at coordinate 125,791 of JAJTUV010001245.1, read as the reverse complement.
CTCTTCCTCCTTCACTTCCTCCTTCACTTCCTCCTTCACTTTCCTCTTCTTCCTCCTCTTCCTTTTCCTCATTCTCTTCTTCCTCTTCCTCCTTTTCCTCATTCTCTTCCTTCTCTTCCTCCTCTTCCTCCTCCTCTTCATTCTCCTTTCCTTTCTCTCTCACCTCTTCCTTCATCCTCCTCCACCTCTTCCTCTTCATCCTCCTCCACCTCTTCCTCTTCATCCTCTTCCTCCTCTTCACCTCTTCCTCCTCTTCTTCCTCCTGCTTCTCAGCTTCTGGCATCTGGAAGCTCTCTGGGGCCAGGTAGTGAGATTTCCAGTCTAGTTGCACTTTGATGGATCCATTGGACTTCTCTCCAGAGTCTGTGAGATTGAAATCACCTGAGAGACACAGAGAAACTGGTCAAACCTGGTCTCATGAGATAGGCTACTGAGTATTTATAAGCATCTTTTCTATTTCTCCCCATTTAGAAATCCAATGCATGTTAGTAATTTATTAAAATACATCAAAATTCATAATATATAGAAAAATTAAACCAGTATAGTGGGATTCATAGGGGAAGACAAGCATTTCTGCTTCAGAAGAGATGATCAAAAAGGTGTAACCATGATGAAATCATCTTCACTGTCACTAAATAATATGCTATGGCTGTCCCAGAAAACCATCACCTATGTAAGTGGTACCAAGAAAAACAGCACAGTGACTTTTTTCCTGAATGGCAGGCTTCTGGCTTATGGTTCTAATTAGCAGGTGGCTTGCCTCTCCTCTCAGGCAGAAGTGTCAAATATTGTTTTTTAAAGAATCCAAGGAAGTTCATAATCTTATTAAATATGGCTGACACTGCCTGTTCTGACTATACTGCCTAATTAAAGTTTGGGAATCACTGCCTCCCTCTCTCCAGGCAGAAGCCAGACTGGCTCTGCTCAGTGACCCCACAACCATGAGTAAGCAAAGAGGGAAGGTAGGATAGAGCATGCTCCAGACAGCTGGAGTCTGCCCTCGTCACCGCTGCCATCTCTGATGTTTTAAAAGCTGTGAGATTATGAGGAAGTGTTATGTTCTGCTCAGGTCTCTGCTCATGAACCAAGAAACAACAGTCTTTAAACAAAAACAAGTCCTGGAAAGCATGGAAGGAGTCTTTTTGTTCTGTTTTCGTTGTTGCTTTTTTTGTGAGACAAGATCTTATGATACAGCCCCAGGTAGCCTGGAACACACTGTGTAGACCAGGCTGTCTTCTGCCTCCCAAGTGTTGGGATTAAAGGCACAAGACACTACACCTACTCCAAGTCTAAAGTAAGGTTTTCAGAGACTGAGGTATGGAATTCCAGAATTCAGTTGAAACTCCTTGGGAATCTTGACTATGCAGCTGAAACAGAGCTGAAGCCCATGTTTTCCCACGAGTAAAGCGGCTATAAATCTTTTGTTCTGTTGCTCTTGACAATATCCCGAAGTCGTTTCAGACTTCAAGAGAGACTTCCATGGCTGACATGTTTCAGCAGTAATAGGTACTTACCATGCAAGTCTAGGAACCTGAACTCAGTCTGAATTCTCCAGAACCCACTTCACAGTGGGAGGAAAGAGCTGATGCTACAAAGCTGACCTGTGATCTCCACATGCATGTGGTGGCATGTTCACTCACAGACTCACACCATGCATATACATATATTGTCAATGCATAATATTTTTAAATGAAGGCATGAATGTTCCAAGCAAGTAAGCAAAGAAAAGTTGATAAGAACAGAGAGGTGACGCTGGGAAGAGGGCCAGGAGGTGCAACGCCCACCTTTGATAGATTTGTTTTGTGCAAGAGGCAGCAAGGGCACCTGGGCTCGGCCAAGATAGGAGCCTGGCTCTGGGTCTTCATCATCAAAAACATATATAGACAGAGCTTCCAGCCTCAGATACTGGTCCAGGTCAGAGGTCACAAGCACGGGGTACAGAGCCTGGTCTTTAAAGTATGGATTGCTGCTGGCTGGAATGATGGTGGTGTCATGGTCAGGAAAGGTGAAGAAGCGGTACATGACATATGAACTGGGCTGTCTTCCCAGCCGTCGACTCTGGAGGCCACAGCACCTGGTGATTTCAATCCGCAGCTCATTCCGAGGTGTCCAGGTTTCAGATCTGGACTGGAAAGATGATGATCTTGGACTAAGATAAAGGGCAGCCTGAGGCACTGTTATAAGTGAAGCCCACATAGGTGAGAGGAACTGTGACCTAGAAACCTACTCTGCCAGGTCATGACAATGCTAACAATTATCTAGATGCCTGCCCCTGGCTCTGGTAGCTGTTGGAGGGAGATGTTTGTCCCCAGGCTTATCCCACAGAATGATAGAGAATGGAGCTAGCTTTGACCACAGTTCCCACATGGTAGGAGAAGAGAACAACTCCTGTGCATTCTCTGTCCTCCACATGCATACCACGGCATATACCAACACAATAAATGAATAAATCTGTGTTAAATTTATTCATCTTAATTGAATATTAGATTTTTTTTTAAAGACTTATTTATTTAGTATGTATTCAGCACTCTGCCTGCATGTGTGTCTGCCAGCCAGAAGAGGGCACCAGATCTCATCATAGGTGGTTGTGAGCCACCATGTGGTTGTTAGGAATTGAACTCAGGACCTCCAGAAGAGCAGTCATTGAGTGCTCTTAACTTCTGAGCCATCTCTTCAGTCCTAGATTTTGTTTTGTAAAGAGCCAGTGAAACTATAGCAGCGGGGATATCTGAACCAACGCTTGAGGGGCAAAAAAAAGATGAGCAAAATGCTAAGAACTCAGAAGGTATTCCCAGTGGGACAGTGTTGTGAGCTCTGATGGTTTGAATACTCACTCACATGAAGCTATGGTTAGAATGAAGAGAATATGTGAAAGTTAATGGCCCCAAATTTCCAACTTTGGTGAAAATGAACACACAGGTACAGGATGTACAGTGGGAGGGAGCTGCCAAGCAGACAGCTAGAAGCAGCGAGACAAGTGGACTTGACTTGCCAGGGTAGAGTGGAGCTCGGGCTGTTGGAATGGAATCTGAGTTTCCCTATTGGGGAATTGCAACAGACCTGTCCAACTCCAGTATCTGAATGCACAGCCCCCCACAGACCACTTGCACTTCAGTCCAATCACTGATTGTAACAAAAATTCCAATTTAAAAAAAAAGAGAGAGAGAGAATGGGGGGGGGGAAGCTGATTTGTTCACAACAAAGAAAAGTATCTAACCCTGAGGATGATTTCATTTCTTCTGGAGGTTAAGCACAGAAAGAACCTGGACTGGCTTTGCTACTGCAGTTTCTCACATTCAAGGGGACTCATAGGGAATGGGAGAGCAAGCCCCTTCTGAGGGCTGCCTGGATGATGTCCTTCTGAGACACATGAGTACTTTTTCTCACCTCATTGTTCTGGGCCTTCCGAGCTCCAAGCACATTGACTGACAGGTAGGCCTGGGCTTTCTTTCGCTTATTGCATGCCTGTAGGCTGGATTTTAGGGGCAAGCACAGCCTCATCCAGTACTCTAACACCCCCAAGTCTTCTCCACCAGCTCCTGAATAGCAAAAAGCATGAAAGGCATAGAAAATAGAGTGTGGTCTATTTTCTAAGAAAAGTCAAGAACAGAACAGAGGAAGCCTGGGTGGTGAAATCCCCGAAATCCTAGCACTTGAGAGGCTCAAGCAGGAAGGTTGCCATGAGTCCAGGGCCAGCCAGGAGGGCAGAATGGAAAAAGGAAATCACCAGAAAGCAGCTCCAGGCTTTGGCCATTTCTTTATTTTCCAAAGCTTCTAGTCCTAAGAACCACAAGAAGCCAAAAGCACTTACCAGTAAGTGTGGCCAAGCCATGGACTCTCTCCACGGTCTCTAGCACCTTGTCAAATGAGATCCACCCCGAGGCAAGGACGTGGTGCTCGCCAGCCATGGCCTGATGGAGATCAAGCCGGACTGAAGTTCCTTGAAGGTAGTGCAGGAAGAGGTAGTCTGTCTGCACTACATACTGGGAGGTGAAGTCATAGAGGGGCTGTGGCCCAGTACAGAGTGGGGTGCAGTGAGTTTCAAAATCATAGAAGGGGTAAGTGCAGAAAGTGGTAGGCTGGGTGTCTCCAGCCTGTACAAGGGCAGCAGGGGTCAGGAAGGCCTGGTGGATGTGCAGCTCAAAAAGATTCTCGCTTGGATGCAGCAGAGACATGTCCACTTCTTCCTCACCTCTGTGGGCTGCCAGGGACTCCAGACACAGTGATGGTTGCCGAGTGCCATAAGCAACGTCTTTGAGCTGCTCTACAGGGGAAAGAACACTGCCTATCCATTAAAAGGTCTGAGAGCTATCCTAAGGGGAAAAAGAGGATAAATGCAAAGAAAATACATTGTGGAAATCCAAGCTAAGGTTATTTCAAGAAGCCATGTGATTCAAGAAGAAAGCAGCACAATGCCAACTAGAAGTGTTGAATTCTGAAGCCCAAATGATTGCTGCCTGTACCACAGGAAGGTCCAAGTGAGGGCTGTGAAATGAGCACCACAGGAGATGCCATCGCACAAATGACACTGAAGCAGATCAAGGTCCTGAGAATTTAGGTTACTGTAAAAGAAAGGCACTAGAAACATAAAACATGGCCCAAAAGATGGTTATGTTATCCTCAGAGAGAGTGGCAAGTTGCAGCGGTGTTTATCATGTTATCCCTGCCACCAGGAAAGGTCTGCCTGGAGCAGGCCAGCTCAGTTACAAGAGGGCTCCTTATGTGCTGTTCAGACATTGGCTTTATTAGAAGAGATGAAGAAATCCACTTTGAATCGAATGATAATGACTTAAAAGGTAAGAAAGGTTGACAGTGCTATCCCTGGGATGCAAGACACAGAGACAGAACCGAATCTGCATTGTTCTTAAGACCCACCAGATTCTCAGATGGAGGCTACTTCACACTGGGAACATGAGTCCTTATAGCGTGTTGATGGTGAGTAACCTCCTTTAAGAGCTAACTCATTAGAATAAAAATGTTCTTGGTAGATCGGAATGCATTTATTTATTTATTTAATCTGGAGAAATGACTCTGTGGCTAAGATCATGCACTGCTCTCCCAGAGGACTGCGTTTGATTCCCAGCACCCATTTCAGGTGGTTCACAAATGCCTGTAATTCCCGCTCCAGGGATTCAACACCACCTTCTGCATTCTGTAGGCACCTGCATGCATGTGCATATAATATTTACATAGATATACATGCATAGACTTAAATAAAACTAAAAATAAATATTTTTTCAGAATGTTTAAGATTTTTTTTTATTTTATGTGTAAGGATCCTTTACCTGGATATTATGCATAAAGCACCCACAAGGACAGAAGGGGCACACTTGGATCCTCTGGAACTGGAGTTACTAATAGTTGTTATCCTCTGCAAGAGCAACAACTGCTCTTAATCCTGAGCCATATCACTAGCACCCCACAATGTCTTCATGTTTAAGTGGCAAGGGAGAGGAGGGGCTGTCAGGATGGCATAGTAGGTAAGTGTGCTTGCTGCCAAGCCTAAGGACCTGAGATTGGTTCTGTAGAGCCTGCTTGATGGGACAAAGAACCAGTTCCTGTAGGTTGCCCTCTAACCTTCACAAGCGTGCCCCTTCTGTCTGTCTCTGTCTGTCTATTTGTCTGTTTGTCTGTCCCCCACCTCTCTCTCTCTCTCTCTCTCTCTCTCTCTCTCTCTCTCTCTCTCTCTCTCTCACACACACACACACACACAGAGAGAGCAGAGAGAGAGAGAGAAAGAGAGAGTGAGAGAGAGAAAATAGATAAATAAATGTTTTTTTTAAATGGTAGTGAATGTCTGTACTCTCAGTGCTCAGGAAACAGGCAGGAGAATTGCAATTTTGAGGCCAGCCTGGATTGCATAGGAAGAACTCAGAAAATAGTGGCTGGGGGTTGAGGGGAATGGCAATGGAGTGGGGGAAGGCTCAATGGTTTACACCTGTAATCTCGACACTTGGGAGGCTGAAGCAAGTCAATCTCTGTGAGTTCAAGGTTACCCTGATTTACACAGTAAGTTCCAGGACAGCCAGAGAAAAAAGTAATACAAAAAAAAAAATTAACACAGAAACTGACTAATTGATTAATTGATATTTTCCTTTTTGTTGTTTTTTTTGTGTTTGTTTTAGACAGGGTCTCATTGTGTTGTCCGGACTGACAAACTATATAAACCAGGCTGGCATTGAACTCATAGATATATGCCTGCTTCTGCCTCCAAGTTCTGGAGATTAAAGGCAAGTGACATCTACCCAGCAAATTGATGTTTTCTTCAGTTATAAGGTTTCATACAGTTGCCAAGCAGTGGCAGTACAAGTCTTTAATCCCATCACTCCAGAGGCAGATGTAGGCAGATTCTGAGTTCAAGGCCAGCCTGGTCTACAGATCAAGTTCCAGGACAGCCAGGGCTACAAGAGAAAAACCTAAAAATAAATAAATAAATAAATAAATAAATAAATAAATAAATGATATGACTCAATATGATATGTTTAAATTGACCTTCACGACACAAAGCTAATAGCCTTATATATAAGGAAGTACAAATCAGAGATACTATTAAATCATGGGTAAAAGGTAGAGGTAGGAATAGGCAATTCTCAAAAGAAATAATTTGAGCTGGAGAGACGGCTCAGCGCTTAAGGAGCACTAGCTGCTCTTCCAGAGGTCCTGAGTTCAATTCCAGCAACCACATGGGGCTCACAACCTCCAATGAAGTCTGATACTCTCCTTCGGCAAGCATACATATGAATGGCGCCTTCACATAAATAAACCTTAAAACAATAATAAAATCTTAAAAAATTAATACAGCTAAGTGGTACACGTGGAAAAGATGTTCAGTTTTGGCAAGACTCTGCACAGAAAGTGAAAGCAAATGAACCTTCAGACGTAGGTAAGGGTGTTTACCCTGAGATAGACAGACCTTGAGTCTAAGCCAGGAGGAGTCAGTCCAAGGGAGGGCTGCCTGTTTATTTGGCAGCAGCCTCACTAGACTCAGCTTGGTGTGGTAAGCCCCCATACCTCCCTGTACGCTAGGGCTGCGCTCACTTGGGAACCTGCTCATTACTGACTCTCTCACCAGGAAGGAGTAGCCGCTTCACAGCAGCTCCATGTATGCGGATGTTAGTGCCTTGCCTTCTGCTTTAAATACCAGACTGTGCTGAGTCTGGTTAGGGTAAGTCATCTCCCGAGTGCACAGTGATAAAGCCTACTTTTTTTTTTGTTTTTTTTTTTTTTGTTTCGAGACAGGGTTTATCTGTGTAGCCCTGGCTGTCCTGGAACTCACTCTGTAGACCAGGCTGGCCTCGAACTCAGAAATCCACCTGCCTCTGTCTCCCAAGTGCTGGGATTAAAGGCGTACATCACCACTGCGTGGCATAAAGCCTATTTCTTAAACTCAAGCTTGAGAGTAGACCCTGTTCTGAAGTGACCATACTGAATAGGAAGAACCTGAATAGAAAACACATTGGCAATACCTCCCCTGCCTCTGCTTCCATCCTTAAATCGCAACAAAGATTTTAGAGAGAAATCTCAGAAAAAGATGAGAGGACATGAGTGACAAGGGTGTATTACCTGATTACCTGGCCAGACCTGCCCTAGGCTGATAGGCATGGGTTCGAGAAATGACAGAGAGGAGAGATTCACCAGCCTTGGGGTGAGTAGCCTCAATGACACTCTTCCGACCAGCTGGAAGCACTGCTGGCCCTGTGGAAATTCTCCAGAAAAATCAGAGATTTGCACTGAGCAGAAGAGGAAAAGAAGTTACAAATCAACCATGAGAGGAGAGAGGATAAGAACAGGAGGAATAAAGTCAGGAGGATCAGATCGTATCACTGTTAGTCATGTGACATAGCCCAAGATGGAAACAAAGTACTAAGACTTGCCGGATGTTGGAAGGCCATGGCTTCTTAAAATACCTTCCAGCTGCTTTATGCGGCTGTTCTTGAAGTCTAGGAGGTGATTCAGCCTCTCCAGTTTCTCTTCATGGTCCCTATTTTCTTTGTCAGCTTTTGTCAGCGTTGCCTCCAGCTCCTCCTGAAACAAAATAAGAGCTGAATTTTCCTCTCCCTGTCTCAGAACCAAAGAGCCCTGACTTTAAAAACTGGACCTTGCTGGAGAAGGAGATTGATTGCCATCTCCTCAGCAGGGAAGGTTTGACCCAGGAAGCAAGCTCAGGTTTTCTGTTTTGTTTTTTGTTTTTTTGTTTTTCTTTTTTTCGGGGGGAGGGGTTCAAGACAGGGTTCTCTGTGTAGCCCTAGCTATCCTGGAACTTACTCTGTAGACCAGGCTGGCCTCGAACTCAGAAATCCGCCTCTCTGCCTCCCAAGTGCTGGGATTAAAGGCGTGTCGCCACCACTGCCCGACAAGCTCAGGTTTTCTAAGAACCTTCATGCCCGACTGCATTTGTGACACCTAGGGTGATTGCGTCCCTAGGACTTGGGGGGGAAATGAACCCAGACGTTTAGCACTTGCCATTTCATGAGCTCGCCCTTAGCTGACTTCTGGGACCAGGTGCCTGGGCATGTGTGAGTGAGTCCTGAGGCGCCTCCCTAGGAAGCACCTTGCTACCCACCAGCCCTGGAAACCCAAGCCATGCTTGCTTCCCAGTATGTGTGATTCTCACTTCCCAGCTTCCTGTCCCATTCCTTGCACCTGATAACACATGTTGATTTTGCGCTGCAGAAGAAGCATGTCTCTGGTTTTTTCTAGTTCCAGTGCAGTCTCTGCATGGGACACTTGCAGCTCACTTAGCACCCGGGACAGGTTACTCTTGTCTGGAGCCTTTGGTTCACTGGACTAGAGAGTGAAAACATTGGTAAAAGCAGTTGGTGAGAGGTGTAAAACAGCAACAACATTTTCTCCAGAGTATACAAGATTTGTGTCACTTCCCAGCCCCCAGTCAGTGTGTCACTGCAGAGTGGTGACAGTTTTCAAGTGGCAGTTTGGAGGCTAGCAGGATGGCTCAGGCTTGAGCTGAACAAGCTTGATAACCTGAGTTTAGTGTCTGGAACCCACACAGAAGTGTAAGGAGAAAACCAACTGCACAAAGGTGTCCTCTGACCCCCCACAAATGTACCGTGTGAGGGACACTGCCCACACAAACTTGTCATAGACACCCACAAAATTGTAATGAAATAAGCAAAATGGCAGTTTGCCCTTCAGGAGATCATCCCAAGTTCACACCTAAAGACTCTAGGTACAAGAGAGATGGCTCAGTGGTTAGGAGCACTGGATGCTTTTTCAGAGAACCCAGATTCAATTCCCAAAACCTGTGTGGCAGCTCACAAGTGTCTATAACTCTAGTTTCAGGGGATTCACTTCCCTCTTCTGGCCTCCATGGGCACTGCACACACATGCGACATACATACATGCAAGCAAAGCTCTCATATCCATAAACAATAAATAATAAATCTTTAAAAACTAAACAAAGAGACTGGAAAGATGTCAATAATTAAGAGCACTTACTGCTCTTGGAGGGTCCAGGTTTGGTTCCTAGCACCCACATGTAGTTTACAACCATCCATAACTCCAGTCCTAGAGAATCTAATGTCCTTTTATGGCTGCCATGGACTCCAAGTACAGACATGATATGCAGACATGCATGCAGACACAATACTCACATAGTAAATAAAAAATAAATATATCTTTTTAAAAAGCATGTTCTATAAATACAACTTTTTAAAATGTATATGAGTGCTCTACTGCATGTACACCTGCATGCCGGAAGAGAGCTCAGATCCCATTACAGATGGTTGTGAGCCATTGTGTTACCACTGGAAATTGAACTCAGGACCTCTGGAAGAGCAGCCAGGGCTCTTAACAGCTGAGCCATCCATCTCTCTAGCACCAGTAAATACAACTTTTTAGTTTTTTTATTTCATATGCATCAGTGTTTTGCATCTGTGTCTGTGTGAGGGTGTTGGATTCTTTGGAAATGGAATTACAGACAGTTGTTAGCCTGTTATGTTGGTGCTGGGAATTGAACTTGGGTCTCCTAGAAGAGCAGCCAATGTTCTTAACTGTTGAACCATCACTCCAGCCCCCCTTTTAAAAACTTGTAATGAAAATTTTTAAAGAAGATGTCTACCTCTTTTTTTTTTTTTTGGTTTTTCGAGACAGGATTTCTCTGTGTAGCCCGAGCTGTCCTGGAACTCACTCTGTAGACCAGGCTGGCTTCCAACTCAGAAATCCACCTGCCTCTGCCTCCCAACTGCTGGGATTAAAGGCGTGGCCAACACTAAGAGTCCACCTCTTATGAGCTGTAAAGCATGGGGTACTGGGTGGGGCTCACTAAACCCTGTCTGTCGGCTGGCTCCACACTTTTAAAATCCGTTCTCAAACAGGAAAGAAAGTTGCCCCTGTAGTTTTTCCCTGGGGTTTCTGTCAGAAACCTCTCAGCGGAGTGACTAATTTACCTCTCTTTGATCTGTCTGTGGGAGTAGAGTGGGCTGAGCAGCCAGTTCAGACAGCTCTTCTGGAGATGGGGATACAGTAGTTGTTAGCTGAAGGTTCTCTTCTTCCCGTTTATGCTGGCAAAGGATGTTGGTGTCTTGAAACTTCAGCTTTTCATCTTGAGCTGCTGAAAAAGGAATCCAGAGAACTGAACCCAGTTACTGGCAACCAGAGTCAGAGTTGAGTCAATTGTGAAATAATGTTTGGCTTTACAGCTTCATTTTATAAGGAAAAGCAGTTCCCTCTTGCTGAGACAAAAGGGCCTCTAGCCTGTTGACCCATCAATGGAGGTTGTACTTCTAACGTAAGATCAGAGGGTAGAAGGATAGAAGGGCACCCAAGGAATTGTGGGATGGAGAGGGAAACACAAACAGGACAGTCACATGGCTAACTGGGACAGGCCAGTGGTATGTTTTAGGGCAGGTGGGATGGGTAAGGGGATAATGCAGATAATGAAATCTAGGGTCTTACACACTCAAAAGCACTCTACCAACTGAACTAAATCACCAAATATTACTTTTTTGATAGCACCAACAAGCCAGTCTCTCACCAACTTGACCCGTTGTGACTTCTAGCCATTAGTTCTCGGTAGCCCCCATCTCCACACCCGCCCTGGCTGGGAAAAGGCTAGGTATGATGTGTGTGTCTCAGGGAAGGGAGGCTACTGCTGTCCAGGTGCAGAGTGTTCCGTGGAACCTCAAAGACATCGCCTCAGATGTCTTCTGATCTTAGAAGACTTGGTTTACATGTACTGCACACTCCTTAGCTTCCTTATTGGATGGCTTCTGCCTGAAGGCTCTTTCTTGTTGCTTTGTTTTGTTTGAGACAGAGTCTCACTACATAGCCTAGGCTAGCTTCAAACTCTCAGTCCTTCTGCAATGTCCTGGAGGGCGAAGGTAGAGGACTTTACTGTCCTATGTCATGTTTCTTCTATACTTTTTATTTGAATATACTAGAATCTAAAGAAAAAACTTGCCGGGTGGTGGTGGCGCACGCCTTTAATCCCAGCACTTGGGAGGCAGAGGCAGGCGCATTTCTGAGTTCGAGGCCAGCCTGGTCTACAGAGTGAGTTACAGGACAGCCAGGGCTACACAGAGAAACCCTGTTTCAAAAACAAAAAAATAAAAATAATAAAAATAAATAAAAATAAAAATCAAATAACTACTTCCTTTTGTGACCTAAGAGTTCAGATGGGTTAAACTGGGTGCAATGGTGCACAGATGCCTATTATCCATATGGAATGGTGGGGCACATACAAGTGTAATCAGTACGGAATGTGGCGGAGGCAGAAGGAATGAGTATTCAAGGTCAGGTTGAACCACATTGACGTCTTTTCTCAAGAAAAAAAGGGGGTGGGGCTGGAGAGATGGCTCAGCAGTTAAGAGCACTGGCTGCTCTTCCAGAGGTCCTGAGTTCAATTCCCAGCACCCACATGGTGGCTCACGACCATCTGTAATGGGATCTGATGCTCTCTTCTGGTGTGTCTGAAGACATGATACTGTACTTATATACTTAAATAAAATCTTAAAAAAAAAAAAAAAAGACAGGGGTGGTAGATGGAGCCCCTCGTAGATCACCTGTGTAGCACGTGTGAGGCCCTCCATTAAATCTCTAGAACCAAATCAGTGGGAAAAAGAGACAGGGACTAAAATGATCATAAAAACCCAGAAACCAATAAATCTACTTCCCAATTTTTGATATCAGGTGGAAAAAAAAACTGAGTTTTTTTTCATTCATCTCAGAAATGACTGAATTTTTAAAAAATAACCAGAGAAATTCATTTTTTTTCTTCTTCGTGTGTGTTTGTGTGTGTGCGTGGTGTGTGTGTGTGTTGTGTGTGTGTGTGTGTGTGTATTTTGAGACAGGATATCACTATGTAGCCCTGGCTGTCCTGGAACTCATTATGTAGACCAAGCTAGCCTTGAACTCACAGAGATCCTCCTGCCTTTGCCTCCCAAGTACTGAGATTAAAGGTGTGCACCACCACACTGGGTGAGAAATTTATGTTTAGCACACTAAATAAATGTTTAAAAACAATAAATTAAAAATTTATATCGTTCTAAACAGGAAGAGCTGTACAGAGAAAGGCATACATATGAGGTAGGTAACATGACTTCCTGGCTAAATCAGACCTAATTGCCCATGTTTAATCCTAGTTATTAATGACCACAAAATAGAGGGTCAGTGGGAAGACTGGAGAAGTAGGGCCTAAGTTCCTGTCTCCCAAGCTAGACGCAGATGGCACTGCACTTGAGAACACTCCTTCAGACCTGACCCACCTTTGTTGGTTGCTTGAAGCAAGACTTTGGTCTCCTCCAGCCCAGCACCCATTTGGTCCAGCAGTGGACAGACCTGCTGCGGGAGCTGCTCCCCGACGATCTCTCTGCTCCAGTGAGGCTGATGACTGCTATCCAGAGGCTGATGACTGCTATCCAGCATGCTGAAAACCCCAGGCACGGTGTCAGATGGATCCTCAAAGGAGTACGATCCAGCATCTTTGTTACATAGTTTCAGCATCTCTGGGACCTAGCTGATCATTCCTTTTTCCACATGTTTTTTCTGCCCAGGCTTTATTTGTAACTGTCACTTGCTAACTGCTTTGGAACTTTGGGTGGCATTGAGGAGTTAACTCAGTGTCACGTCTGCGTAAGTCTTGAGGGTTCCACTATGCTAGCTCCTTACTCATGCGTTTTTCAAGGAACTGCTCCTGTGGGATGGCTTCCTTTGGTGAGGGTCCATGTGTTAGGACATGCAGAGACCTCCTGAGTTTGAACTGAGAAACAAGAGCTTTCTTTTCTCACCTTGTCCCCTGATAGCCCTTTGCCAATGGCCACTTTAGAGAACATGTGCCTTTAAACTACCTGCTGTACTCAAGAATGAAAACAAGCTTTTCAACGCCTGCAACTCCATTGCATGGTATTTAGCTGTTAGACCTGACTTGAGTATAAAACATACAAGACCAGGTCTTAGTCACTTATACAAATGGAATGACATTGACACCAAAAGCTTCCTGACCAAGAGCAATAGTGGTGGCACATACCTTTAACTCCAGCACTTAGGAGGCAGAGGTAGGTAGATCTCTGAGTTTGAGGCCAGTCTCAAACTCTACCAAGTGAGTTCCAGGACAGCCATGGCTGCAGTGAGAAACCCTGACTCAAAAAACCCAAAATAAAATAAAAGTAATAATGATAATAATACAAACAAAAATGTCCTAGCCAGGCGTGGTGGCCCATCCCTTTATGTTGGGAGCCAAGTCCTAGCAGAAAGCAGCTATCATCTTTGCAGCCATCTCAGGCCATATACCCTGGGAATGGACTTGTTGTCAACAGCCTACAACAGCTGAGCACATTCTGATAAACATCTTGTTTTTCTCCCATATCTTGTTTTGTTGTTTAATGCCCCCAGCTGCAAGGCGCACGTGGTAAAGTGTCTTCAGCTGCATGTCCCTGCTTATGCTTATATATACCCAAGATTTCCTTTCAGTAAAAGGGGGACTTGAACAGATTCTCTGTCTTGTCTTCATTCTTCGCATCTCTTGCCCCTCCATCCCCACTCTCTCTCTTGCTAGACCCTGACCCGCAGACCAGAGCAACAGCACGGGCCGGGACGTAGTGGCCCCCAAACGTGGGCAGAACGGCAGTTACACCTTTAGTGACAGCACCAGGAAGCAGAGGCAGGTAGATTTCTGTGAGTTTTAGGCTAACCTGGTCTACACAGGGAGTCCCTATCTAAAAAAACAAAACTAACAAAAATACCCAATGAGGATAGGATGGGTAGTGAGCTGGTACAGTGTGTATGGGCATCTGCTGCCAAGCCTGATAACCTGAGTTCAAGTCCCAGGTACCACGTGATGAAAGGACAGAACTGACTCCGCAAGTTGTCCTTTGACCTCCACATGTGCAGTGCAGCATGTGCCCCTCCTAATAAATAAATGTAAAAAGACTAAAAGAGGTGAATGAAGGGCCAGCGGTGGTGCACTGGGAGGATTTCTGAGTTCGAGGCCAGCCTGGTCTACAGAGTGAGTTCCAGGACAGCCAGGGCTACACAGAGAAACCCTGTCTCAAAAACAAACAACAACAACAACAAAAAGAGCTGAATGTGGGCAATTCCTCCTACAGCTTCTAGAAATTAGAGCTAGTCTTATCCCTAAAGATTAATGACTGGCATTTAAAAAGTATCTTAAAACAAAGAACAAAAGAGAAACAAACAAATAAACACCCTGGGGGCTGGAGAAATGGCTCCTTGGTTAAGAGCACTTGTTTTTATTGCAGGAGACCCAGGTTCTATTCTAAGCACTCACATGGGGTTCACTGCCATGCATCATTCCAGCTCAAGGATTCCCATGCCCTCTTTTGACCTCTGTAGGCGCCAGGCACACACATCATATAAAAACACACATGCAAACAAAGCACTCATGCACATAAAATAAAACAAGTAAACTTAAGACAAAGTTCGAAGAAGAAAACTGTTTCTGAGCCAGGTGGCAGTACACATCTTTCATCCCAGAATTTGGGAGGCAGAGGCAGGAGGATCTCTGAGTACTAGGCCAGCCTGGTCTACAGATCAAGTTCTGGGATGGGGGTACACAGAGGAAACTCTATCTAAAATAAAACAAACAACAACAACAAAAACCCACAAGTGTTTCTGAAATAAATGTCATATAAAAACTACTTGGTTACCTAATTAAGATATTTTTTAGGTCAGATGTCGGTGCCACATGCCTTTAATCCTAATCTGAACACTGGGAGGCCAAGGCAGGTGAGTCTGAGATCAACCTGAACTACATAGTGAATTTCAGGACAGCCTCGTCTACATAGAGAGACCCCCATCTCAAAACAAGGTTTCTTAGGGGGCTGAGGATGTAACTAGCCTGAATGAGGTCCTTGAGTTCAGTCTTCAGAACTGTGTGGATCAAACATGGTGGCATACACCTGTAATTCCAACACCCTGGAGGCAGAGGCAAGGAGAGAAGTTCAAGGTCATTCTTGGCTACACAGTGAGTTCAAGGCCTTCCTCTGCTGGACCCTTCATCCCATACAGGCCCTGCCTCCTAAATGCAGGGATCACAGGCGCAGGATCCACACCTGGCTCCCTTTGCCATCTTTCACCAGGACAGAAAGCAATTTGATTTTTAAAAATGTCTTCACACACTTTTTTAATGGCACTGGGAATTGAACCCAGGACCTCACACACTTAGAGGGAAATGCTCTACCACTAACCTCCCTCCCCCACCCTCATCTTACTGTTATGTTGAGACAGAGTCCCACTAAGTTGCCTAGTTGTCCTCAAACTCCTACTGTAGCCCAGGTACACTTTGAACTTGTGGATATACTTGACTCAGGTCCTGAGTAGCTGGGATTACAGGCCTGTGCCATGAGGTCCAAGTAGGTCCTTTTAATTATAAAATGAACACATGAGTATATGTTTACTGTAAAAATTTTAAATGAGAGGTTGGAGAGATGCCCCCGCAACTAAAAAACTAGTTCTTCCAGGGGGCCTAAGTTCAGTTCCCAGAACCCATATGATGGTTCATAAACATCTAGAACTTCAGTTCTAGGGGATCCAATGCCATCTTCTGGCCTCCAGAGGCAGACACCAGGCACACATGTGGTGTGTAGGCACACATGCAGACAACACACCCATACAATAAGTAAAAAAAAAAAAATTAAAGTGATTAAAGACCTAGAAAGAAGGTGAAAGTGTCAGCGTGTTATCAAACACACATGCGGGGCAAGGCTAGCACACACATGTACAACTTTCCTTTCCTTTGAACTTTATTGTTATCTCCTTTTCTGTTTTGTTCTTTGAGAGATTTTCTCTCTATAAAGTCCTGGCTGTCCTGGAACTCACTCTGTAGACCAGGCTGGCCTGTGGCCTCTATCTTTGCCAGCCAGAATTCGGAATAAAAGTATGTGCCACCATACCTGGTCAATGTGTTTAAAACTTAGAAGGTTCCATAATTCTTTTATAGTGAAAGACACTCGGAACCAGGCTTTGTACTCACTTCTTTAAGAGTCTGTCATAATTGTCACTCAGCAATTTTCGTTCATTTTCCAAATCTTCAACTCTGACCTGAAACTAAGAAAGACAGAATCCTTGAGACTACACTGGTCTTGCTCCCCATCACAGATTGGAGCTTGGACATGGGCTTTTCTCTACTGGTTCTATAAGGTGTCATCTGAAGGACTGGTGGGCAGTGGTGTGCACACCTTTAATTCCAGCACAGAGGCAGGTGAATCTCTGAGGTCAAGGCCAGCCCAGTCTACAAAGCAAGTTCCTGGACAGCCAGGGCTACACAGTAAAACTCTTGAAAAACCAAAGAAGAAGAGAAAGAAAAGGAGAGGGAAAGAAAGAAAGAAAGATCAAAAAAAAAAAAAAAACCAAAAAAAGAAAAAAGAAAAGAGAGAGAGAGAGGTATAAGAAAAAAAAAAAAAAAAAAAAAAGATCGGAACCAATTGAAAGTGGGAACTTTTTTTAGAATTAGTGAAAACTCTTTGAGCAAGTGTGCTCCTACCTCCAGGAAATGGCAATGAATTATAAAAGATAAAAGTGGTTAGTGAGATGCTCAAAAAATAAGGGCGACTGCCAGCAAGCCTGATGACTTGAGTTTGATCCTGTGAACCTACTTGATAGAAAGGAAAAAAACTGACCCTCAAACATTATTCTATGACTTCCACATTTGATTCGTGGTCTGTGTATTTGCACATACAGACACACAATAAATAAAAAATGTAAGGAAAAAGAAACAGCCAATCCTGATGGTACATACACGTCATTAACCTCAGCACTCAGCCTCAGGCAGAGACGGGAAGATCTCTGTGAGTTCCAGGCCAGCCTAGTCTCCGCATAGTGCATTCCAGACTAGCCAGAGCTACACAATGAGACCCTGTCTCAAAAAACAAAAGAGAAAAAAAAAAAAAAAACGGAGAAAGAAAGACAAAAGAAAGCAGACAAGCATAAATCCTCAAATGTAGCAATCATCTTAACTACATGATTTAGCCATTTTGAAGGCTCGCTGCCCACATGTGAGAATATTATCAGGACTGGAGAGACAGGTTAGTGACTAAGCACACTGGCTGCTGTTCTCAAGGATCTGGGTTTGATTCCCAGCACCTGCATGATGGGTTGCAAACATCTGTACTCCACTTCCAGGGGATCTAATGCTTTCTTCTGACCTCAGCAGACACTGGACACTAATATGAATAGACATACATACAAGCAAAATACCAATAGGTGTAAAATAAACATTTTTCATGGAATAGCCATATTGTTGCTAAGATATTCACTTTTTAACATCTTGAATTTGGAATGCAGCAGTTTTTAATTTAAAAAACAAAAGTGCCAGGGACTGGAGAGATGGCTCAACAGTTGGGAGTACTGGCTGCTCCTCTAGAGGACCTGGGTTCATGTCCTAGCACCTACATTGCCACACACTATAACTCTAGTTCTAGGGGATAGGCACATGTATGCAGGCAAAATACCCATATATAAAATAAAATAACCCCATTGGAGAGATGGCTCAGCGGTTAAGAGTGCTCTGCCAGAGGTTCTGAGTTCAATTCCCAGCAACCACATGGTGGCTCACAAGCATCTGTAATGGGATCTGATGCCCTCTGCTGGTGTGTCTAAAGACAACTACAGCGTACTCATGTAAATAATAATAAATAAATTTAAAATAATAAAATAATCTTTTTTTAAAAAATGTCCCTCTCACATTTATTTATTTATTTATTTATTTGGTTGGTGGTTTTATCATGTAGCCCAAGTTGGTCTCAAACTCACTATACATCCAAAAAGGACCTTGCATGTTTCACCATGTTGTTTCCATCTTTAGATCGCTAAGGTTACTAGTGTTATGTTAACATATGTTTTGCCGTGGTTACAGGTATATACATTAGTACATGTTTTGCTTTGAGTCAGGGTTTCACCGAGAAGGACTGAATTCAGAGAACTCTGCCTCTCACGTGCTGGAATTAAAGGCCTGTGACACCATGTCCAGCAGCATACCTGCTCTTATGCAGTGTTGCTGATCAAACCCAGAGCCTTAGGTGTGCATAGCAAGTACTCCATAACCGAGCTTCCCCCAAGCCTGGACTGGGACACAGTTGATGGTGTTTTCTCACTACTATTATTTACCTCCTTCAGAGTTATCTGCAAGACAGACACATCTCCCAGCTGGGTCTTTAAGCTCACAGCCTTCTTGCTCTCTTCATGCAGCTCTGCCTTGAGCTCGTTCACTTGGCTGAGGAAGGCATCATGGGTTGCATCCAATAGTCCCTGATTCTGCAGACAAAAGTTAATTCTTCTAAGAATGATCACATGACTCAGGAGTTGTGGTCTCCAGACAGCAGCATTCTTAGGTGAAGGCCACAAAAAATGACCATGTGGTGGTTTAGTTATGAATGGCCCCCATATGCTCATATATTTCAATACTTGGTCATCAGGGAGTGGCACAACTTTAGAAGGATTAGGAGGTGTGGCTTTGTTGGAGTGGTGTGCCTTGTGAGAGGAAGTATGTCACTGGTTTAGAAGCCCAAGCCAGGCCCAGTGACTCTCTTTGTTCTTCCTGATGCCTGGGATCTGTATGTGGAACTCTCAGCTGCTTCTCTAGCACCATGTCTGGCTGTGTGCCACCATTCTCCCCACCATGGTGACAATGGACTAATCCTCTGAAACTGTAAGCAAGCCTCAGCTCGATGCTTTCTTTCATAGGAACTGCTTTGCCCATGAGTCTCTTCATAGCAATAGGACACTAATTAAGTCAGACCTTGAGGATAATGAACAACACAATACCTGGCTCCTGTAAAGTGACCTTTTTTTTTTCTCCTAAGCATTTCTCTGTGAGTACAGTTTTCCTTTTAGAGATGACTTTCTTTCCATTCTGAACTTATCGCTGGAGCTATAATTTTTTTCCAAGACCCAGTTAATCCCTGGCTCTAAATTAGGTGCCATTTTCAGAAGCTGCCTTTATTTTCCAAGCTCTTTAGTTGATTTTTATAATGATATTATTTCTCCTCTTGCCCTTGGGAGATACCATGTCAGCTCTAGAAGTTGTGGGCCATGTCCTGTGGCTGCTTCTGTCTAGGCACAGCTGAGCTCCTTGGAGACCCTCAGTCATAGGCACTTACCCCGTTTTGTCTGCACACTGAAGAACGTCAGATGAAAAACAGCCACAAGATACTTCGTTGTCTTATACATGTCAAAAGAATACTCTTAGGAATTTTTGAGTAAATGTTATAGTTTGCTGTGGTAATATACTAAAAAATACCACTTAATTTAGGACTTGTATTTTGCTTTTGATGAAAACAATACAATAAACATCATTTATTATAGTAATAGCATAATTCAACTTACTAGAAACAATATGACCTAATAACCAGTTTAATTGCCTCAACTCTAGTGTCATATAATCGACAGAAGTACACAGATTTCTTTAGATTTGATTGCTCTGATTACTAAGAATAGAGTCAAAGAATCTTTATTAATTACCTTCTGATGCCAGGAGAGGTGGCACACACCTTTAGTCTCAGCCCTCAGGAGGGAGATGAAGAGGGCTCTCTGTGAATTTGAGGCCAGCCTGGTCTACAGAGTAAGTTAATATCCTCTACAGAGGATATTCAGGGCCATGTAGAAAGATCAAACAACCATAACAACAACAAAAATTACCTTCTGGAGCAACTCTTCTATGCCTGGAAGAAATAAGTAAGCATTATTTCACCAGTTCATCAATTTCATGAGATACTTGACATCCCTGTAAGATAAATATAGTCCAGTGTGGCATTCCACACCTTTAAACCCAGCACTCAGGAGGCGGAAGCAGGAGGATCTCTTTGAGTCTGAGTCAAGACTAGTCTATGTAACAAATTCCAAGCTAGCCAGGGCTACAGTGAGACCTTTACTCAGAGAGAGAGAGAGAGAGAGAGAGGAGAGGAAAAGAAAAGATGCATTATGCTTCAGCCAAGTAGCCATGTCCTGGATATTGCGGATACTGCTGTGTTCACTCACCAGAGCAGAGATGCAGAAGCTACCTCCCATTTCTCCGCTGCCCTCACACTCTCTCCTTTGGGGACAGAGTCCATTTTTTATGTCGTTACTTAAGATCTCTTTTTCTTCAGGCTTCTGTCCATCTGGATCCTCATCTAGTGTCCTTGGTTCCCTGGCCCTGGGCTTCTACAAGAGGTCTGTGTCTACAATCTGTATCTGCTGTTCCAGCCTTTATTCTGTGCTCCTGACTTCTACAATTTTCTTTTTAGATTATATTATTTTATGTTTTAATGTGTTTTGCCTACGTTAATGTATATGCACCACATATGTACCTAGTTCCTGCAGATGTCAGAAGAGGGCATCAAATCTCCTGGACCTGGAGTTAGAGACAGTTGTGAGCCCCTATGTAGGTGCTGGGAACTGAACCTGGATCCTCTGCAAGAACAAGTGCTTCTAACCTTTGTGCCCTCTCTCCAGCCCCTTTTCCTAGTTTTGATGGTTTGTTTGTTTTAATTTTTTTTGAGACAGGATCTCATGTAGCCAGGCTGACAACAGACTTGCTATGTAATTGATGACTGCCTTGAGATATTGCAATTCTAGAGACATCTGAAGATTTCAGGACACAATATAATAACTCTCCTACCTTAGCAAGCTTCCTACCTCCTGGAACTACTAAGTATTGGTACTTTGTAACCATTTCCCTAAAGATATTCTTTATCTGTCAAGATATATTTCAATTCTTGAGCTCTTAAAAGCCTATGAGATCTTTTGGGGGGAGAAAATTAATTTTTATATTAAGCTTGTTCAGAGCCCCTCCCCAGCTGCCACTATCTATGGGCTGAAGTCTATTCCTAACATAGGCTCTAGGACCTAAAACTTCGGTGTGCCTATATTCACCTTCCTAGAAACTTTTTCCTTTTCTTGCACACCTAATACTGCATGACACTCTCCTGTTATTTCAGAATTCAGCTCATGAACTTACTCTTTTATGAGTCCTATTTAAAAAGTTTTTAAATTTTAAATTCTATTGCATGTATACATGGGTGTTTTGGCAGCATATGAATCTGCACACCACTGCATGCCTAGTATTTGCAGAGTCTAGAAGAGGGAGCTAGATCCCCTGGAACTGGAGTTACTGATGGTTGTGTCAATGTGAACTGCTGGGAATTAAACTTGGGGCCTCTAGAAGAGCATCAGTGCTCTTAACCACTGAGCCATGTCTCTGGCCCCTTTTATGAATCTTCTTCTGTTTTTACGTCTGCCTGGTGGGTCCTCTTTCTTTTTTTTTTTTTTTTTTTTTTTTTTCGACAGGGTTCCTGTAGCTCGGCTGTCCTGAATCTCTGTAACCAGCTGGCCTCGAACTCAGAACGCTGCCTCTGCCCAATGCTGGATTAAGGCGTGCGCCACACGTCGGGGTCCTCCTTCTTTACTCTCGTACCTCATGTAAGTTGTCTATGAACTGCTGTAATCTCACTCCTCTAATGACCTTAAAGACTAGAGCTGTGTCACTCTTCAGTGTGACTTTAACTTGACTTAAAAACAAACAAGCAAACATCACATGCTGGAAACAGACACCTCTCCAGTGTGATCTTTCTTAGTTTGTGGCACAGTGTTGATACTCTGTACATACTGGCTCAATAAACAGTGCTGTGTCTCACTTAGACCTTGATGCCATATTTCCACCATCCTCATAGTAGTGTCTAACCTGGTAAAGGGGAAAGCTATGGTCCTAGCCTGAATCAACCCCTGCTTAGGTGGTTTGAGTATGCTTGGCCTAGGGAGCAGCACTATAGGAAGTGTGGCCTTGTTGGAGGAATGTGTCACTGTAGGAGTGGGCTTTGAGACCCTCCTCCTAGCCACAATGGAGCCAGTCTTCTCCTGTTTGCCTTCAGAACAATAAGTAGAATTCTCAGCTCCTCCAGCACTATGCCTTTCCTGGAGGCTGCCATGTTCCCACCTTGATGATAATACCTCAGAACCTGTAAGCCAGTCCCAATTAAATGTTGTCCTTTATAAGAGTTGCCTTGGTTACGGTGTCTGTTCACAGCAGTGAAACCCTAACTAAGACACCTGCTCTGCCTCTTTATCTTTTTATACCTCGATCCAGTTACTTATCTTTGGGATGTAATTCCCTCAGTGCTGTGTGTAGTTACCTTGGTTTTGTTGTGTTAAAACAGGGCGCATGCTATGTACCTAGGACCAAGTCCTCAGCATACAGAAAGTGCTCACCAAAGGCTTGCCTCCAACCGTGTTGATTATAGAATTACATTCTGAGCCCTTTGCTTGGGACCTAACACTGACACAAATTAACCCTGCCAAATTCCACCTTACCAGGCAAGGGCCCAAGCCTTCTCCATAACAGAAATAGTGAACAATACTGAAAAACAATAGAATTACAAGGCTTGGATTGAATACCACCTGTAAATTATATGACTTTAGACAAGTACCTTAGTGTCCTTGAATTATGAGATCACATAGGTAAAACAGAAAGACAAAAACAAAAAAACCCCAGCTGGGTGTTGTGGGCACACTGGTGATCCCAGCATTTGAGGGGCAGGCAAAGAAATATTGTATAAGTTTGAGACTAGCCTCAGGTACATAGTAAAATTTCAGTTGGCCCATTACAAAGAAGGGGTGGATTCAAATTTGAGAAAGAACAGGAAGTGAAGGAAGAGGAGGAGGAAGAAGGAGAGGGAGGAACAGGTTTAGTTTTTAAGTAACATCCCTCCCCTTTTTGCAGGGGTTGAGCTTCGGGCCTCATCGCAGGAACTAATTGGCTTTCCCTCGCTAAAAAGCCCAGCTGATCACAGCCAGTCACCTCTTGAACTCGTGTCAGTTGGGCTTCCGTGGCGGCCAGCGTGGTATTCCTCTCATATAAGAGCTTCTTAAGTCGAATCAGCTCCACGTTCTCCTTAATGGAAGCTCTACAGATAGAAGACAGTAACTGAGCTGTGGCAGTGGTGGTGCACGCCTATTAATCCCAGCACTTGGGAGGCAGAGGCAGGTGGATTCTGAGTTCGAGGCCAGCCTGGTCTACAGAGTGAGTTCCAGGACAGGCAGGGCTACACAGAGAAACCCTGTCTCGAAAAACCAAAAAAAAAAAAAAAAAAGACGACACAACACTAACTGTCCGGTCGTCGGGACCCACTTCCTGTTACCCACCCTGCCCTGCCCACAACACATCGGAAGTAGAAAGTCTGCAAAATAGCCTTCCTCCTGTGGTTAACTGTGACACCTGAGACCTGAAGACCACCAACCTTAAACCTTTACTGCTAAGAAAAAATAGGAACTGGGTTTTTTGTTTGTTTGTTTGTTTTAAATTATGGTTCTTACAGTTTCTCAGAAGTCTTACAGAGTCCAACTAAATATATGCCTTATTTCCTTAGAAACATAAATATAGACACAACGGAAGGCTATTATTATTTCCAAACCTTTGGGATGATTTTTCCATGTATTTGATTTAATTTACATTTTTGAGACAATATCTCTAGATAGACCAAGCTGGCCTTTTTTTTTCTTTTTAAAAAATGATTTAGTGGGGATGATGGCATATATATATATATATTTTTTTAATATTATTTATTTATTTATTTCTATTTATACAAGTACACTGTAGCTGTTTCAGACACACCAGAAGGGGGCTCAGATCTTATTACAGATGGTTGTGAGCTACCATGTGGTTGCTGGGAATCGAACTCAGGACCTCTGGAAGAGCAGTCAGTGCTCTTAACCGCTGAGCCATCTCTCCAGCCTGGCATATATTTTTTAACAGAATATTTTATTGGATATTTTACTTATTTACATTGCAGATGCCATCCCCTTTCCCCATTCCCCTCCCTAGAACTCTCCCATCTCATCCCCTCTCCTCCTTTTTTGCTTTTATACCATGGTTGAGGAACTAGCAATACAATAGGTGACAAATAGTCAAGGAACAAGCAAGACAATAAACACAAATAGTCAAAGAACAAGCAAGACAATAAACAAAATTCCGTGAACACTCCCATGATCGTTGTTTCTAAGGGCTTATCAGGATGAGCCAACTTCCCTGTCCTAGCCCAAAGTCATTTTCATGTCTGAAGCCTACTTCCTTGTTTTAGCCTAAGATTTGGATTCCTGCCTGAAATTACTTCTTTGTTCTAGCCTAATGTCAGATTCCTGCCTGAAGCCTACTTCCTTGACCTTGGCCCATGTCAGATTCTTGGATGGCATATATTTTTAATCTTAGCACTCAAACTTGGAAGGCAGAGGCAGGCAGATATCTGAGTTGGAAGCCAGCTCGGTCTACAAATAGCTTCTACGCCGTACCAGGATACTGAAGCCAAGGCAGCTTAATCCCAGTGGGCAGGCAGCGGATTTCTGATCGACTTAGAAAAAGCGCAACAAAACTCAAAACAAAACAACAAAATAATATTTGATGGCGCACACCTTTAATCTCAGCACTTTGGAGGAAGAGGCAGGCAGATCTCCTTGAGTTCAAGGTCAGCCTAGTCTGCAAAGCAAGTTCCAAGGCAGCCAGAGCTACTTAGCTACTTAGTAAAACCCTGTCCCAAAAATAAATCAGTAATAAATAAATAAATAAAGGTTTAAAAAAATTTAGGAAGTATTTAGGCTCACTCTGTTTCAGTGACTCTCACTCCTAGCTAATTATGAATGAGATCTGTAAAATTACATTGCTGCTTAGACTCCACCTCCAAGTAATTAAATATGGGGCCTAAGTGTTTAGTGTTTAAGGATCTCCACAGGCTTGGGATTGCAGTTCAGTGGTAGAGAGAAGGACTTCCAGCACACAGGAGATCCCAAGTTTGATCCTTGGTACTGTGTGAACCAGATGTAGTGGTAAGCGGCTGTAATCCTAGTGTTTGGCAGGGAATGGCAGAAGGATCAAAGGTTCGGGATTACCCTCTGCACCAAAGTGAGTTTGGACCCTGAGTTACATGAAACCCTGTCTCAAAAAGCAAAATAAAAGCCGGGCAGTGGTGGCACACGCCTTTAATCCCAGCACTTGGGAGGCAGAGACAGGCGGATTTCTGAGTTCGAGGCCAGCCTGGTCTACAGAGTGAGTGACAGCCAGGGCTACACAGAGAAACCCTGTCTCGAAAAACCAAAAAAAAAAAAAAAAAAAAGCACTGGACTGTCTGTTATTCAGTCTAAGATAACAGATGAAGGAGAGTTATTATCAAGTAATGGAAACCTGGTAGGATTCTAAATGCATGTGTTTATGAGAAAGGGCTGTATCTGTATAGTTTCAGTTATACAGTACTTTGGGGAAAACACAAAACTATATACAGAGAGACCAGAAGGATCAAAAGCATCAGCGGCTGGGAAAGGAGACACAACCAGGCAGAGCACAGGGATTTTTAGTACAGTGGATACACTGACATGTAATGGCAGATCCATGTAATTACACACTTGCCCAAACTCCGAGTATTCACAACGGCAAGGGTGAACTTTAACATCAGCTGTTGCTTCTGCCTTAATGTTTGTTCATTTTTAATTAATTAATTTATTTATTTTTTGGTTTTTCGAGACAGGGTTTCTCTGTGTAGTCCGAGCTGTCCTGGAACTCGCTCGGTAGACCAGGCTGGCCTCGAACTCAGAAATACTCAGAAATCCGCCTGCCTCTGCCTCCCAAGTGCTGGGATTAAAGGCGTGCGCCACCACCGCCCGTCTTTTTTTTTTTTTTTGGCCTGCCTGGAATGCTCTAGTCTAGGCTGGCTTTGAACTCAAAGATGCACCTGTCTCTGCATCTCATGTTCTGGGATTAAAGGTGTGTGCCCCTAGTTCTGGTTGTTAACTCATTTTTGTAATAAAGACACTATTTCTGGTTCAGTGGTACTTTCTGCTCTTGGAAAGACAGAGTTCCAGAATAAACCAGCAGTCAGTCCCAATTCCAAGGATATGGCGCCCTCTTCTGGCCTCTTTGGGCACCATACACACTGCCTGCAGGCAAAAATCATTTGTATACACACATATGTATGTACATACATACATATACACATACACACATACATACACATACATACATACATACATACATACATACATACATCTTTAAAAAAAATAAAGACCTGGCTGGGTGGTGGTGGCGCACGCCTTTAATCCCAGCACTTGGGAGGCAGAGGAAGGCGGATTTCTGAGTTCGAGGCCAGCCTGGTCTACAGAGTGAGTTTCAGGACAGCCAGGGCTACACAGGGAAACCCTGTCTCGAAAAAACCAAAATAAATAAATAAATAAATAAATAAAGACCTGAAGAGTTGTTTTGGCTGTTGCTCTTGCAGAGGACTGGAGTTCAATTTCCAGCATCCACATGCTGACTCCAACCCCCTCTTCTGACCTCCACAGACACCAGGCACTCACATGGTGCAGACATATGTGCAAGCAAAACATTCATACATGTGAAATGAAAATAAACCTGAGTAAAAATGTAAATAAATTGAAAGGATTGTGAACAGGAGTATATGGTACTTCCTGTTCAATTTTGCTATGAAACCGAACAACTAATCTAAACAGTACAGTCTACTTTGTCTCTGTGTGTGTATGTTGTGTGTGTGTGTGTACACTCATGCTCACACTCATTCTCACACACAGGCATGTGGAAGCTAGAGGTTGATGCTGGGTCTCTTCCTCGACTTTATATGAGGAGACAAGCTCTCTCACAGAGAACCTGGCTAGGCCCTACACTCCAGGGAGTTCCTTGTATCCCATGCTGGGACTGTAGGAACATGTTGCCACACTCAAGTTTTCTGTGGGTGCTGAGGTTCCAAACCCCAGTCCTCATGCTTGTATGACAATCAGTTTACTGACTGGGCTAATCTCCCTAGACTGTTTTTTAATTAGCGTTTTTTTTTCTTTGCCAGGTGTGGTGAGTCTTGCCTTCAGTTCCAGCAACACCTCCCCCATACATAAACATACACACACACACACACACACACACACACACACACACCCAAGCCATCTGTTCTACTACTGAGCTAAATCCCCAACCCTTCTACCAGCAGGGAAAGAAAGGCACTTGCCACAGAAGTTGCATGGCTTAATTTCAACTTTTGGAACTTATGGTGGAATAAAAGAAGCAACTCCAGAAAGTTGTCTTCTGACCTCCACATACATGCCGTCCCATGTGTACGCCTGTACTTGAACACACACCCTCAAAACATACACATCACACACACAACAATAGTAAAAGTAAAATAAAGATTTTTGAAGGTGGGGCAGACATGTGCAGGATTCCCTTTCCTCACGCCTTTGGACTTTCAGCTTGAGGACAATTTTAGGAGGACTTAAAGGGAAAATGCTGCAGGTCAGGCAAGCTGCAAATCTCAGCAGCTCCCCGAAGGAGAAAAATGGCAGAGAGAAGGAAAAATGCATGTCAATTTGAGTTAAGAGGACTTGAGTGGCTGGAGAGATGGCTCAGTAGATGAGAGCACTGACTGCTCTTCCAGAGGTCCTGAGTTCAATTCCCAGCAACCACATGGCAAACTAACAAGTGTCTGTAACTCCAGTTCCAGAGCATCCATCTCTCTTTTTTTTAATCCATCTCTTTCTATATTACTTATTTAAAAATTACTGGCCAGGCAGTGGTGGTGCACACCTTTAATCCCAGCACTTGGGAGGCAGAGACAGGTGGATTTCTGAGTTTAAAGCTAGCCTGGTCTACAGAGTGAGTTCCAGGACATCAAAGACTACAGGGAGAAATTCACTTCTTCTCCTCCCCCTTCCCTTTCTTGAGAGGAAGTCTCACTGTGTCACCCTGGAATTCTCTATGTAGTCCAGGCTGGCCTGCAATAGAGATCTGCCTGTCTGTGCCTCTGGAGTGCTGGGATTAAATACACACACCACATAGCCACATGACGTCCTAGAACTGACCACCCCACTCTTCTTTTATATCAGGCGGTTTATGTTTTGTTTTGGGGGTGTTTGGTTTGGTTTTGAAACAGGATTTCTCTGTGTAGCTCTGGCTGCCCTGGACCTCACTCTATAGACCAGGCTGGCCTCGGACTCACAGATCTGCCTGCTGGAATTAAAGGCATGTGCAGTCACCACAACCACTGCTTTTTTAATTTGCTAGGTACTCCTACTGTAAAAGTAACTTTTATTTGCTTGATGTAATTGTCATCCTGGAGGCTTCGCCTCAATCTGCTAACCAGGCCTAGTCCTGGCAGCTTCTAGTCTCCGTACAATCTAATCTAGGTCTAGAATGTTTTCAGCCTCTGAGACTTGCTGCTGAATAAACTCACCCTTTCTTTTCGTTCTGATCTCTGACTGAATAGTCAACTCAGCTGTTCTGGCTAAACTCCTCTCCATGACAACCGATTCAATCTGGCTTCTCTCAGTTTCCTCTGAATTGCTCAAACTATCTGTCAATCAGTTCTAATCTTCTCGATCCTTATCCTCTGTCTCGTTCTGTATCTATCTGTGTTTAGTCTAGCTTATTCTCTTTGCAACCTGTCTCTCTGTACAATTATCCCAGTAAAAGTGCTTCTCCCTCTCCCTGCCCTCTCCTCCCCTCTATTCCTCCCCTTCCTTGCCCCTCCCCCATCTGTTCTGCCCCTTAAGTAGCTTTCCTTTCCTCTCCACATGAGAGTTGAGCATATCCTATTTAATCAAATGTTACTTTGTCTGCCACTCAATTAGACATTACTTTCAAACATGGGTGCTTCCTTGTACAAAGTAACTTTACCTTCATTGTTTGGGATTAAAGGTGTGTATTAGGGTCTGCATTTCAGCCAAAGGGAAATCCTTTTTTCCTCAGAAGCGAAGAAAAGCTGAGCTAAGAACCTTACTTTTTCTCTCAGTATGGTTTGAAGTACAGAATGTTAGCCTCACCGAAGCTTCTCGGCCTTCTGAGCATACTCCTGTGAGCTTCTCTGTTCAAGCTTTTCAACTTTAGGATGTTTTTCTCCGGAGACCCCTGGATCTCTTCCCCATGTGTAGAATCAGTAGTCATAGTGTGAGTACTGTTAGCGTACAAAGACCAATGAATTTAGCCCAAATCAGGAATGTTAGAAAGATTAGCTGAGCAGTGGAGGTGCACATAATACTTAAGATACTGAGGCAGGCGGATCTCTGTGAGTTCGAGGCCAGCCTAGTCTACAAAGGGAGTTCCAGGGCAGTTAGGGCTACTCAGAGAAATCCTGCCCAGAAAAAAAAGTTAGAAAAGTCAGTTACCTTGGTGATTAGAGGATAATCTTACAAAACATAGCTTGCAAATGTCAGCATAGGAGAAAAAACTAAAGAGAGAATACTTTGTCAAGAAAAGGACTTTTATTCTTCACTCAAAGGGTAGAGAATGTTTGTTTTAAGACTATAAATATGAATATAGATGTAAAATTTGACTGGAACTCACAGAGATCCACCTGCTGTGCTGGGACTAAGGGAATGTCCCTCCTCTTGGATCTTGTTTTGTATTTTTAAACAAAGACATTGCAATTTTGACTTACAGCTGCCTTTCATCTTCTCTGGTTATTACAGAAATCAGCAACACTCACCGACCCTGAAGTGATATATTCCCAACTAAAGCTTTGTGGGTAACAGCATGGGACCCACCAGAGGTACTCACAGTTGGCTGGGATCACTGGCTATTTCGATTCTGGTGTTTTCATCCTTCACATATTCTTTAAATGTGGGAGGGGCTGTATGACTGCGTCTGTCATTTGGCCCTGAAAGTTTAGGCAGGTTAAAAAAAAAAAAAGGTGAAATGTAGCCATGGTACCTTCCAGAACACCACATGCTGAAACCAGGACACCAAGTGCTGGCCACAGAGAGCCTTGAAACTTGGGGAAATCCTTATGTGACAATTAGCCACAGAGGCACTTCTTTTCTTTTACATAAAATCACAACTACAAATATCTTCAGCCCCAAATACTGACTCAGTGAGTGGTACAAGTGGAAGGAAGAAAGACAAGCAGGTCCAAGCCAGGGCCTGTATATCCAGCCTAACCTGGTACATAACAGGTGGTCAATCATGCTCAAATGTATTCATTCATTTTGGTCGGTTGGTTGCCTGAATTTTTTTTCCAGACAGGATTTCTCTGTGTAGCTGTGGGCTATCCTGGAACTCGATATGTAGACCAGGCTGGCATCAAACTCACAGAGATCCTCCAGCATCTGCCTCTGGAGTCCTGGGATTAAAGAACAAGTCCCCATGCCTGGGAATTCCGAGTTTTTTAATATTTAATTTTTTTTTTTTTTATTAACATACAACATGCCGGGCGGTGGTGGCGCACGCCTTTAATCCCAGCACTTGGGAGGCAGAGGCAGGCGGATTTCTGAGTTCGAGGCCAGCCTGGTCTACAGACTGAGTTCCAGGACAGCCCGGGCTACACAGAGAAACCCTGTCTCGAAAAAACAAAACAAACAAAACAAAAAAAAAAAAAAACCATACAACATGGCGGGTTCTGGGTTCTGTAGTTGTACACATGAACCACTGCTTTGTGTATCCTCCTCTGCCTTCCCCATGCCATTCCCTGATGGCAGACAATATTCCCTTCCTTCCTTCCCACAGACAATATTCCCTTTCCAGCCCTTATCACTGTTACCCTCTTTTTACTCCCTCTCCTCTCATTTTTTTGTTTGTTGTTGTTGTTTAATTCTGTTTACTTTGGTGGTCCCAGAGATTTACCTACAGTCTCAAACATATTAAGCAAGCCCTCTGACACTGAGCTGCCTACTCAGAGTTGGGAGATGGGGAAGGATTTTAGGATAGTGGAAAGGTGAGAAAACAAAGATGGATTGTGACCAGCGCTTCAGTTCCCCGGAGGGGGCGTGGTTCTAGCTTCACTCGCTTGGGTTTCTGCTGTAGTTACACACCAGTTGCGTGGGGCAGTCTGCGTCCGGTGTGGATTCGCGGCTGTGCACTGCCTGCCGCGGTCGACGGGCACAGGCGCTGCATATGCATTTTCCTCCCGGGAACCGGGGCACGCGGGGGCGCCGAGGGACGCGGGGACGCTGAGACCCAAGGCCGCCTTCGCCTTGCAGGCTCCTGGAGCACAGCAAGTGTCCGTAGGTCCGGTTGTGTAGTGGTGGATCGCTGCACTTTTGTCCCTCGCCTGTAGCAAAACAAACCACAGGGGTTTCCCCACACACCAACTCATGCCTAGGGCTTGATTCTAGCTGGGCAAGCCTCAGAGCTAGCCCCCAGCACAGATGTCTTAGTTAGGCTTACTACCGCTATATATTTGGCTTATATTTCCACATTGTAGTCCATCATTGAAGGAAGCCAGGACAAAAACTCAAACAGAGTAGTAACCTGGAGACAGGAGCTGAGGCCGTAGAGGGATACTGCTTCCCGGCCTGTTCAGCCTGCTTGTTCAGTCCACCGGCTATGAGCTGGGCCCTCCCTCCTCAATCACTAACAGAATGCCCTCTAGCTAGATCTTTTTGTTTGTCTTTTTATTTTATTGCTGTTGTTTTTGTTTTGTTTTTCAAGTCAGGATTTCCATGTAGCCCTGGCCGTTTTTACCACACACCCTGGCTTGCTCGGCTACCACGGGCTTTTCTCTCACAGCTTCAAATCATCCAAGTGATTTGTTTACCCTGAGCTCTCTTGCTACCATGTCCATTCTACTTATTTTTCTCTCTGCTCTGGACTCTTCCAGATGCCTCTAGGTAAGTTCTCTCTCTTATCTTTGATTCACAAAACCCCGCCCCGCCGCCCCTTCCCCACTAAGGGAGTGGCCATTTCAGCGGGTTTGTTTCTTTTCTTTCTTTTTTTTTTTGTTTTGTTTTATTGAGACGGGTTTCTCTGTGTCTGTGTCGCCCTGGCTATCCTGAAACTCTCTCTGTAGACCCGGCTGGCCCCCAGCCTCTCCCTTCATCCCTCAGTCCCTATCCTATCTGTTACAGTGTTCCTCTGGCTAGCACACCCTGCCCCTTCCCCTTAACTCTCCAGCCTAGGGTCTGGGCTGCCCTTCCCCCCAGCTGCTCTTCCCTATATAATCCAGCCATGTTGGCTACACCAGTCCTTAAAAAATCCCTTTGCTCTCTCGACCAGGCCTTCCTCCTAGGCCCCAGCTCCTCTCTTACTCCCCCTGCGCCTCTCTCCTCATATGGCCCTGCTCAGTCTGGCCATGTTCACTCTGGAGCCTCTTATCCTCTCACTCGTCTACAGTAAACCTCCACCATAGCTAGGAGCAGTCATGTCCTCCTTTTTATTCTTTTTTTCATTCAATGCTAAATTAAGAGTAATGCCCTAAACTAAGATTAATCTCTGAGTTAGGCTTGGTGATACAGGCCTTTACTCCCAGCACTGATTTAACTGTGGCTCAGTGCCATAGTTATTTAGGGAACGTTACCACGTGAGGAAACTCAAGACTACTGGAGTGTGATGTCGGCTTGTAATCCCAACCTTGGGGACGTGATGCTTCAAGTTCAGTCCAGTCAGGTTACACAATGCAACCCTGTCTCAAACAAACAACAATAAATCACAAAAGGGGCTGGAGACAGGGCAAGGGGACACTGGAGAGATGGCCTCAGCAGTTAAGAGCACTGGCTGCTCTTCCAGTGGATCCAGGTTTAATTCCAGCCCCACACAGCAGCTCACAACTGTCTATAACTCCAGTTCCAGGGCATCTGACAATCCCACATCAATGCATATAAAATATAGTTAAGAGCACTGACTGCTCTACCAGAGGTCCTGAGGTCAATTCCCAGCAACCTCATGATGGCTCACAACCATCTGTAATGGGATCTGATGCCTCTTCTGGTGTGTCTGAAGACAGGAACAGTGTATTCATATAAATAAAATAAATACATCTTTGAAGAAATAAAATAAGGTCTGGGAGGTGGTGGCACACGCCTTTAATCCCAGCACTTGGGAGGCAGAGGCAGGTGGATTTCTTTCTTTTTTTTTTTTTTTTTTGTTTGTTTTTTTGTTTTGTTTTTTGTTTTTTTTTTTGTTTTGTTTTGTTTTTCGAGACAGGGTTCTCTGGTCTGGCTGTCCTGGAACTCACTCTGTAGACCAGGCTGGCCTCGAACTCAGAAATCCGCCTGCCTCTGCCTCCCAAGTGCTGGATTAAAGGCGTGCGCCACACCGCCCGGTTAGGCAGGCGGATTTCTGAGTTCAAGACCAGCCTAGTCTACAGAGTGAGTTCTAGGACAGCCAAGGCTATACAGAGAAACCCTGTCTCAAAAAACCAAAAAATAAAAATAAAATGAGGTTAAATAAATATTTAGGGGGGGGCTGGGTATTCTGGAATGCTCCTTTGATATCAGCCTCAGGAGCCAGAGGCAGGTAGAACTCTGTGTTCAAGGCCAGCATTGTCTACATGGAGCAGCAGTTCTCAACCTGTGAGTCTCCAGGGATGTTTACATCACAGTTCATCACAGTAGCAAAATTACAGTTATAAAGTAGCAATGAAAAAAAGTTTATAATTTTATAGTTGGGGGTCATCACAACATAAAGAACTGTATTAGAGGGTCACAGCATCAGGAAGGTTGAGAACCACTGTCATTAAGGGTTCTAGGCCAGCCAAGGATACATAATAAGACCCTGTTGCTAAATATTTATCAATTCAATTTTTTTAAGGCTGGAGAGACGACTCAGTAGTTAGGAATGGTTGCTGCTCTTCCAGAGGTCCTGAGTTCAGTTCCCAACACCCACATTGGACAGCTCACCACCTGTAGTAACCAGGGATTCCCTTCCCACAACCTCTTCTGGCCTTCTAGGGGACCTCCATGCATGAACACAGACACATGCACATAAATAAAAGTAAAATAAACCTTAGAAGAAAAACACAAAAACAGAAGAAGTAAAATTTTTAAAGATTCGCTCTATTATGAGTGACTGCCACTTGTTGACCAGCCCCAGGTTCACCTTTGCTCTAATTCCACATTAGCCAACAGTTGCTGTGATGCCCAAGTGCAGAATTAGTCCTTCACTCTGGCTGCACCAAATTAAAACTCCTACTCTCTTGGACTCTCCCTTAATGACCTAACCAAAGCACAGAGACTCCCATGCACATTTACTGAGCTGTTTTTCCTCCCACTCGTGGTATGTATGCATTTTCTCTATGTTCTCCCTCTCTAAGCTGTAACAAGGAATAAATTCAACTTGCTCAACTACACATATGAGCAGGCAGTGGTATACACCTATAATCCTAGCACTCAGGAGACAGAAGCAAGCTGAGCTCTATGAGTTTGAGACCAGCCTGGTCAACATAATAAGTTTCAGGCCAGCCAGAGCCACATATCAAGGTCCTGGCTCAAAAGAACAAAACAACAACAAAACAAATCAACTGCACCTATGTTACTAATGTTGGTCTTGGCTCCAAGGCCCTGATACAGTCTTTATTTATTTATTTATTTATTTATTTTTATTTATATTATTATATGTAAGTACACTGTAGCTGTCTTCAGACACCTATATGAGGGCATCAGATCTCATTGCAGATGGTTGTGAGCCACCATGTGGTTGCTGGGATTTGAACTCATGACCTCTAGAAGAGCAGTCACTGCTCTTAGCCACTGAGCCATCTCACCAGCCCCCCTGATACAGTCTTAAAGGTAGACTTCAGGGTGCTCATCCTTATCTGTGCATACCTTCCTCCACCCTATCTCTGATTGTTGCCTTGCTGCACCCAGAGATTCACCTTTGAAAACCGGTAGCCTAAGATCACTTATGTATGTAAACGAAAGATTTTGGAGTTAAGGGCTTTAGCTCTGCTACTTAGTACACTACGTGTGATCATAGGCAACTTATGTAGGCTCCTCAGGTCTCCTTCTTCTCCTGCCTTCACACTAGTAAATTAGTTAGCAGATTTAATAGTAAATCAGTTCATCCATGTACAGAACACACAACATGCCTGCATGCAGTAGAACCAACTGATCTTTACTTTTCAAAGGAGAAATCCCTTTTCATATTTGTACCTATCCCCTTGTTCTGCCAAGATGTTACCATTCACCCTGTCTCCATCCCCTCCCTTACAGCCAAGCAGGAGCCTGACTTGTTTCTTGCTCTGTGTACTGTTAGGCTAATCACAGGTTACCTGGGCTGTTCTGTGATCTCTGTTCTATTATGAGGTATGTGGTAGAAAAACAATAAAGCAATAGTGTTTGCAAAAGCCGGGCGTTGGTGGCGGCACGCCTTTAATCCAGCACTTATGGGGAGCAGAGGCAGGCGGATTTCTGAGTTCGAGGCCAGCCTGTGTCTACAGAGTGAGTTCCCAGTACAGCCAGGACTACACAGAGTAAACCACCTGTCTCGAAAAAAAACCAAAAAAAAAAAAAAAAATATGTTTGCAAAATATTTTGGGGAAAGAAAGGCTGAAGAATAGCTCAGTGGTTAAGAGCACTGACTGCTCTTCCAGAAGTCCTGAGTTCAACTCCAACACTACATGGTGGCTCACAACCATCTGTAATGAGATCCAATACCCTCTTCTGTGTGTCTGAAGACAGCTACAGTGTACTCATATGCATAAAATAAATAAAGAGCCGGGCTGTGGTGCGCAGCCTTAATCCCAGCACTTGGGAGGCAGAGGCAGGTGGAATTTCTGAGTTTAAAGGCCAGCCTGGCTACAGAGTAAGTCCAGAACAGCCCGAGCTAAACAGAGAAAACCCTTTGCTTGAAAAAAACAACAACAAAACAACCAATTTAAAAAAGAAAGAAAGAAATGGGAAATAAGAAAGAGAGAGAGAGAAAGAAAGAAAGAAAAGAAAGAAGACTGATTTTTAGGCCTGACATCCTGATGTTTGAGTCATTTTTGGTATATACAACTAAGCAACACATAAGCCTTTCAATTTATCATAGAGCCAATGTTACCACATTTTGAAATTTTAAGAATTCTGGGTACCTTTTGCTTTTATCTCGTTGCTTTGGAGAAAGTTCCTTCACCAGCATAGGCTCTTCACGTAGGTGAAAGCGTCTGTAGTTCAGTTCCTTTTGGTTCATCTTGCCCAATTGTGACTGGGCCTTTACATTCTTACCTGAAGTCCCTGAAGAGAGTAATTGGAGAATATTTTTACATGTTTCCTTGTTTGTTTATTTTATTTCATTTATTTTTAAAGAGTTTTGGGCCTAATATGGTTGCACAAGCATTTAATCCCAGCACTCAGGAGGCAGAGGCCAGTGGGTCTCTGAATATGAGGCCATCTTAGTCTACAGAGTGAGTTCCAGGACAAGGCTACACAGAGAAACCCGGTCTTGAAAAAAAAAAAAAATGGTGGCCCATGTCTTTAAGCCAATGTCTCCAGCACTCAGGAGACAGAGACAAGCAGATTTCTACGGGTTCAAGGCCAGCCTGGTCTATGTAGAGTTCTAGGCTAAGCCAGCTAAGGTAACACAGTGAGACCCTATCAATCTATAAAAGAAGCTAAAGGACAGAAAGGTTTCCAAGCCCTTTCCTGGTGTACTACATAAACAAACGCAGCATACTGGAGAAGAGCTCTCCATATGCAAAGCTCCCCATATGCATACAGGACTATAGGATAACAGGACTTGGTTGGTTTCATTTTCCAAATAATTTTTTTTTTTTTTTCTGAGACAGGGTTTCTCTGTGTGTAGCCCTGGCTGTACTGGAACTCACTCTGTAGACCAGGCTGGCCTCGAACTCAGAAATCCCCTGCCTCTGCCTCCCAAGTGCTGGGATTAAAGGCGTGTGCAACCACCGCCCAGACCCAAATAAAATTGTTTAAGTTTGAAAAAATATTAAAAGCTAAAAAGCCAACAATTTCCATGGCTGAGAGATGTCTCAGTCCGTAAAGCCTTTGTCTCACAGCATGTGGATCTGGGTGTAGATCCCAGAGCTCATGTGGAAAGGTCAGTTGTGGTTGTCATGTGCCTGTGATACCAACAGTGACAAACTGGGTGGCCAAGATAAATGGATACATCAAAATGCACAGGCAAGCTTACATAGTCAAGTCCTAAGTCAATATGTGACCTTGTCTCAAAACAAAACCACCAAGACTGTCCTTTGACCTCTAGTATGTACTCCCTCACATAAAGATATGCACACAATTACACACACAGAATCAGAATCAAATATTAAAATCTAATGTGGAGGACTGAGTAGGAATGGCCCCCATTCCTACTCAAACACAAGACTCATGTGTTTGAGTGCTTGGCCCATAGTGACTGGACTGGCACTATTAGGAGGCGTGGTCTTGTTAGAGGAAGTGTATCAGTGGGGGCAGGCTTGGGGGTCTCCAATACTCAAGCTGCACATAGTCAAGCTGCACAATGCTCAAGTGGTACATAGTCTCCTGCTGCCTGTGGATCATGATGTAAAACTCTCAGCTTCTTCTCCGACACCGTGTCTGCCTGCATGCCACAATGTTTCCTGCCATGGCGTTAATCGACATTAAACCTCTGATTGTAAGCTAGCCCCAACTAAATATTCTCCTTTAGAAGAATTGCAATGGTCATGGTGTCTCTTCATAGATATAAAACCCTAAGACATCTAAGAAGGCTCAGAGGTGGCTAAGTGGTTAAAAGTACTTACTGTTCTTGCCAAGGACTCGGGTTCAATTCCCGGCACCCATGGTGGCTTGCAACCATCCATAACTCCTGTTGGAGGGGATGTGATGCCTATTCTGAGCTTTACAGCACTGCATGCATGTGATGCATGCACACACTCGTGTATACACACACACATATATATTAAGTAATATTTAAATAAAATGAAAATTTAAGAAAAGGGCTGGAAGAAAACAGTCACTACTGTGAAGACTGTCATGGCAGACAAGGAATCTCTCAATCAGTGAAGACGTCCATATCTAGTCATTGGCTTTACCTACCTTTCAAAAGAGGAACTGAATCTGTGTCTCTAACTGGCAGATCCTCTGGCATATGATCCAGTAGATGCAGCATCACTTCAATGATCAGACTGTAAGAGAGCCTAGAAGACACTAAATAAAGGAAAAGTCTTGATGAAATTATAACTTTGGGCTGTCTTCTGCAGGACCTTCCTAAGTTGCAGTAGGAATTTCCCAGTACTTTGTGATAGTATCTGACACATCATAGTTATATTTGTGGTGGTGTGGACAAGTCGAAGGCCATGCACTCAGTAATCATGACCTGGCCTGGAACTTACTTCTCTTTGCCTCCTATGTGCGGGGATTAAAGTCTTGCACCAATAGGCTCAGCTTTTATAGTTTGTGAAATATGTTCTGTCTATGCCCTGAATGAGTGCCCCTTCGGGAGCACAAGAATGGAGATGGCTGCCTTGCTTGGGATTGGAGGAAGTTTAGAAAGAGGCATATTCCTGTTCTTATTAGAGGAAGGATCATAAGTTTAAGGTCAGTTCCGGTTACGTAGTTAGACAATGTTTAAAAAAAAATGACAATTAAGCTGGGAATGGTGGCCCATGCTTTAATCCCAGTGCTCACTTGGGAGATAGAGGCAAACTGATCTCTCTGAGTTTGAGGCCAGTCTGGTCTACAAATTGAGTTCCAGGGCAGTCAGCTATTCAGAGAGACCCTGTCTATCTAAAAAACAAACAGTAGCAGCAGCAGCAGCAGCAGCAGCAGCAGCAACAACAACAAAACTCACCACCACCACCAAAGTCAAGGATCCCTCTCTTTTGAACAAATGAGCGGTAGAGGCAAAAGTGTGGCGTTGTGTGACTTTCCCCGTTATTGGTAGGTAAGTGGGGGAGAGTGCAGAAGAGCCTGGGTATGAAGGCATAGGCCTGTCAAGCCAGCTGACAGGAGCACACAGGAGGATAACAACAAATTCTGGGCTAACTTGGTCTACATATTGAAGTCCAGGCTAGCCAGGGGTATACTGGAGACCAATCTCAAAGGGTGGAAACCAACAAATAATGAGTATAGAGGTGAGAACAGTGCTAGGGAGGCATTGCCTTTGCTCAGCTAGAGGCTGGGAAGGGTGGAGGTCCAGGATGCATGGATCATGCGGGCACCAAAGCATTGACAATGAGTTGGTTATGGGATAGACCTAAGAAAGTGACAGGATCAAAGATGATTTGGTGGATACACCTCCAAAGCTGCTGACAAGAGACAAAATGAATATACTTATTCTGCTCTTCTCAAAAGCATCAAGCTGAAAAATAAGAGATTATAAATATGCATTAGATAAAAACTTACAGTCCTGGCTCCTTCCAGAGTGTTCTATGCATTTCTTTCCCTGGATTCCCTGCTATCTCTAATACCCCTGCTTCCAATCCTCTTGTCCTCCTGCTGGCCCAAGGAGACATTAATCCTGGCCTTTTAGCTGTTAACTCTTTGTAGCTCTGTTTTTAGCTTTCTAGAGAAGACTGTTCTTTTTCCTCGTCGAATGTTGAACTTGGAGAGACAGCAGATAAAGTATCACTCAATGCAGGAACTTCTCCATTAAAACTCACGCTGAAAAATAGACATTTGCCTTAAGGTTAATAAAAATGAGTTGGTTTTGGGAAAATGACTTTTCCATCTGTTGTTAAAGGACCAGGTGTGGGATCCCTTGCCTGTAATCCCAGGACTCTGGCTGAGGCAGGAGCAGTGAGTCTGTAGCTAGCCTGGGCTACATAGCTATTCTCTTAAAAGGGGGGGGCAGGTGATGGTGGGGCACATCTTTAATCCTAGCACTTGGGAAGCAGAGGCTGGCGAATCTCTATGAGTTCCAGGCCAGCCTGATCTACAAAACAAGTTCCAGGGCAGCCAGGACTGTTGCACAGAGACTTCATCTCTAAAACCAAAACCAAAACCGAAACAAAAAACCAGTTACTTAGAAGGCCAAGACAATGGGAAAGGAGTGAGTCTTGAGGTCTCTTTAAGGAAAAAGACCCTGGGAGTATCGTCCCTGACTCATCCTTGGCACCCAGACCCTTCTTAAGTGAAAGATGAATTCAGATAATTTAATACTTTCCCACTAGAGCTTAAGGCAGTCTACTTCTTCCATCTCTGCCTTTGTTTGGTTTTGATTTTCAAGACAAGGTTTCTCTGTGTAGCCCAGGACATCCTGGGCCAGTGTGGCCTCAAACTCAAGAGACTGGCCTGCTTCTGCCTCCTAAATGCTGGGATTAAAAGTGTGCTCTGCCACCCCTGCTTGCTTGTTGTTGAGACAGGGTTTCACTGTGCTACCCTGGCTGCCTAGGACTCAATAAAGCAGGCTGAGCAAACTCACAGGGATTCCAAGTGTGGGATTAAAGGCGCGTACAAGGCCTGGCTATGATTCTTCCTCTCCCTTCCTTTCT
Source organism: Mastomys natalensis (assembly GCA_021653895.1). Lineage (NCBI taxonomy): Eukaryota > Metazoa > Chordata > Mammalia > Rodentia > Muridae > Mastomys > Mastomys natalensis. The sequence goes on along the minus strand of JAJTUV010001245.1, from coordinate 85,238 downwards.
CTTTTCTTTCTTCTTTCCTTCCTTCCTTCCTTCTTTCTTTCCTTCCTTCCTTTCTTTTGAATTAGGGTTTCTCTACATAGTCTTGGCAGACCTAGAACTCATTATGAGACCCTGTCTCAAAAAAATAAAAAGTTTGTGTGTCTGAATTTTATAATGGCAGGCTATAATTTTATATTTTTATAATTAATTTTAATATATAAATATGTATTAATATAATAAATAGATAATTTTATAATTAATTTTATATTTCAAAGCTATAATTTTATACTTTATATTTCTTCCCAGAAAGTTCACATAGTATTTTTTATAACATTTAGATGTTTACTCAAAAGTCAGTCTCTGCTATCTTAGGAAAACACTACTAATGACGTGTAAATTTTATCAACTAAAAAAGCACTTTGCAGTCTGTACAAAGATTAGTTGCAAGAAAATTTTCAGATGATGAAATCTCATACTTCAGAGGCAGATGGTGACTGTGTTAGAGAAGGATTAACTCATAAGAAGCTGGATTTAGGTCACTGCTGTGATGACAGAGAGCAGAAGAGACAAAAGAAAGAGAAAACCTTTTAGCATAAGAGAAAACAAACATAGCTGGGGAGATGGCTCCGTTGTCAAGTATTTGATGCACCAGCGTGAGGACCGGAGTCCATGCAGAATTTACATAAAAGCCTGGTGCCAAAAACCAAACCAAACCACCCTGGGCCATGTACCTCTAATCACAGCGATGACGTTTAAAACAATGATTTTTTGTTCCACTAGATAGGGTTTCTCTGTGTAACCTTGGTTATTCTGGAACTCTGTAGACCAGGCTGGCCTACATGTCACAGAGATTCACCTGCCTCTGCCTCCTGAGTGCTGGAATTAAAGGCATGAGCCACCATTCTTTTTTTTGTTTGTTTGTTTTTTGAGACAGGGTTTCTCTGTGTAACCCTGGCCATCCTGGAACTCACTCTGTAGACCAGGCTGGCGTACATCTCACAGAGATTCACCTGCCTCTGCCTCCCAACTGCTGGGATTAAAGGCGTGCACCACCACCACCAGGCGGAACAGGTCTTTCAAAAGCCCAAAATTCCATAAATCTCCCTCACTTTGTAAAATTTTGGGGCAAATCTTTTAATCTCCCCCACCTGCTAAATCATTTGTTTACATCTATCTTCTCTCCTTTGTTTTTCTGGAACCTGATGGCCCGAAGCTGTCCTTTTCTTCCTTTCCTTTATTTTCTCCAAGTCTTTTAGAACCTGCTCAGGCTTGAAAGGTCAGAACACAACCCACAGGAAAGATAGAGTCACCACCTGTGTCAGGATAAAAGGCAAGAGCAGAAGTGGCAACGCAATAATTTAATCTCAGCACACTGAGGGCAGAGGCAGGAGGATCGCTGTGAATTGGATGCCAGCGATAGTGAGACCCTGCACAGTGAGACCCTGCCTAAATAAATAGCACAAAAACAAAGTGAACTTCCTGCTTGCTCCTTTGGTTTGGATTCAGGTGCACCTCCCCCACCAAAGCAAACTACTTTACAGATCTGCTTTGCCTCTGTTTAGGAGCTCTGTCAGAGGAGGTCCTTGCTTGTTTGTTTCTAACACCAGGGAAGTGAAAACAGAAGGCTCCTGGGGTTCACTGGCCTAGAAGCCTAAGCGAATCTTACTGAGTTCCCATTTCATGCAGCAGTCCGGTGCTGGTGCACACCTGTAATCCCAGCAGAAAGAGGCAGAGACAGGTGGATCTCTGTGAGTTCGAGGCCATCCTTGGCTACAGAGCAAGTTCCAGAACAGTTAGGGCTACACAGAGAAACCCTGTCTTGGAAAAACAACAAACAACAATAACAAAGGTCACCCTGAGAAGGGCTCAGTGGCACACTGGAACCCGGATCACCCAGTGTAGTCACCAGCTGGCTAATAAAGACCTTGTTCTGGCTTAAACTCCTGTCTGAACAGTCTCCTCTGAGAGCTTTGGTTATCTTGGACCTGTAGATAAGGCTGGTTTAGAACTCAAAGATCTGCCTGCCTCTTTCTCCAATGTTGGGATTAAAGGCCTGTGCCACTGCACCTGGCTTTGTGTCTCGCTTTAATAAAAACGCTAATAATGATAATAGTAGATTTAGGGCCACTGGGATGGCTCAGTGGGTAGCGGTGCCTGCAGCCAAACCTGATGACCCTAGTTTAATCCTTAGGACTCACTTCTTGTTAAGGGGTAAACCAACTAGTGCAAAGTTTTTTTGTTCACCAGTGTGCCTTCCAAAATAAACAAATAAAATATAAAATAGGAGCTGGGAATGGTGGCTCAAGGCTTTGATCCAGCACTTAGAGGCAGACAGATCTCTAATTCAAGGCCAGGCTACAAAGTGAGTTCCAGGACAGCGACAGCAGAGAGGACTACACAGAGAAACCCAGTCTGGGAGAGGAAAAGAAAAGAGTAAAATAGGAGCGTTCCCTGACAGCAACACACAGAAATCTCCACTCTTTCTCTCTTTTGTCTCTTATTTTATTGTACTGGGATTGGACCAAGGACCTTGTGTGTGTTAAGCAAACTCCCTATCACTGAGCCCAGCACTTGTCTTATTTAATTTGTAAAAAAGTCTTATGCATGTGTGTTTTGTCTGCAGCTGTGTGTATCATGTGTGTGCCTGGTGCCCTTATACCAGAGGCCAGAAGAGGGGGTTGGAACCCCAAGGATCTGGAGTTATACGGTGAGCTCTTATGTGAGTGCTGTAAACTGAACCTCAGTCTTCTGGAAGAGCAGCAGTTGTTAACTGCTAAGCCATCTTTCTGGCTCCCCAATTATCTTCTTTCTGTCTGTCTATCATCTATCTATCTATCTATCTATCTACCTACCTATATTATTGGTTTTTTTTTGTTTGTTTGTTTTGTTTTTTTGTTTTTTTGAGATAGTTTCCCTATATAGCCCTAGCTGTCCTGAAACTTGACCAGGCTGGCCTTGCACTGGAAACACCACCTAGCCCAAACTTTTCTTTAAAAAAAAAAAAGATGTAAAATTGGGAACACATAAACTCGCTGAACTGGTACATATAAAATAAATCCTTTGAAAATGTCAAAGGTTTAAAGATCTAAAAGTTTTTTTTTTTTTTTTCGAGACAGGGTTTCTCTGTGTAGCCCGGGCTGTCCTGGAACTCACTCTGTAGACCAGGCTGGCCTCGAACTCAGAAATCTGCCTGCCTCTGCCTCCCAAGTGCTGGGATCAAAGGCGTGCGCCACCACCGCCCGGCTTTTTTTTTTTTTTAAATCAGGAAATTTCCTGGGGTACTATCTTCCTTTCTCAGTAGGCTATATACATTTTGGTGTGTTTAATGTTCCTACAGTATATCCAGAGCTTTACTGGCAGACCAGACCCGAGGAGATTAAGCATTAACAAGCTATTCCAGGAAATGGGAATTGAAGTGGCTGGCCTTTGGTTTGCAGATTGTGTGATGACTTGGGACCAGGAAACAGGTTTATAGGGGTCCAGGTAATTGCTCATACAGGAAGAGAGCTATATAAACCAGTTGGTTTGGAGGGAGCTGTTCAAAGAAGGCCACGTCCTTTCAACAGTTTATAGAATCTAGCAACTTGAATCCGATTTTGAAAATAACTGCAGATCTGGTTAGCTATCAACACATCAGGCAGCCTAGGGATTACTCTCCTCCCTACTCTGAAGTCTGTTTGTGCTTCCCTTTTCCTAGGCCTGGGGCCAGGGCAGGTCCTTTGCACCCGCTACCAGACTCCACCCAGGCTTTCCCACCCCCGCGCCGCGGAAATGCGGCGATCTGGCCTGACCTAGGATCTCTAGGAAGCACTGATAGGACAACACGGCCGTCAGTCAGATCCGCCGGATACCCGGATGAGAAGCTGTGCGCGATACAAAGGCGAAAATTCCACCCAGCTTTCCATCTGGTACAGTGACCAATAACCATCCGTCAGACACTAAGTGACAGGAAGCGTAACCAATTACTAAGTAGCCTCTGTTACGCATGTGGAAATTCTCTCAATTAGTCAAACCCACCTCGGATTATGATTGGACGGAATTGTGAGGAGCGGTAGCGCTATCTAATTAGGAGCGGGAGCGAGAAAAGTCACAGCCAATAGGAACCCTCTAGGAGCGTGGTGGGGGCTGGACTTTTGCCTCGGCGGCAGAGGAGCTCGGGGGCCATTTTGTGAGGAGACGGAGAGCGAACGGTCGTGTGTTCCTTGCTGTTGTAGCTCCGGCGTCTCGGCGTAGACCTGTAGTAGGAGAGGCAGTCTCTTCTCTCTCTCCTAACTCTTGTAAGCGAAGAGGGCGAGTGCAGGGGAGGCCCTGGGCTGCTGGGCCCCGTCAGCGGGAGTAGGGGGAAAACGGCCTCGCGGCAGAAACCGAGGCCGCGTTTGTTCGTGTGCGTTGGGGATTGGGTCTAAGGCGGGAGTCAACAGGCCTCGGCCTTGGCGCAGATTCAACCTAGTGACCTCTAGGCCACGCTGCGTACGAAAATACCCTGTTTGCGCGCTCGTGTTTAACGGCTACTTTCATTTCCTTCGCTCATTAGGATTCCAAGGGGGAGCAAGAAAGCGAAGAACGAAATGCTTGTTAATGTAATTGTAGTGAATGTCCTACTGATTCCGTTATGATCTTCTAAGATAAACGTCGGGCGGGGGTGGGGAGCGATAACATGGTTTACTACTGGAAGCTTCTAAATTCCAGGCGGGTCACATGGCGTCTGAACAGCGTTTTAACAATAGATTGAGTAGTCATTACTTTTTTCCTCTAGGAATAAATGGTTAAAAGTCGGAGTGTTTGTGTTTGTAAAGGGAGATGCCGGAGATTATTTTAATTGGAATAATTACAGCTTACTTTTTATCTGCAGGTTACAAATCATATAAGTTAGTGGAACTTTGCTTGAGGTAGGTACTACTGTCATAGAGAGACGTGAGACTAAAAGTGGTTGACAGGATCGTACTTGACTGGTCAAGTATTTTTGAATATCCTGTACAAAAAAGACTTGGTGAGCCAAGTGGTGGTGATGGTGCACGCCCTTAATCCCAGCACTTGGGAGGCAGAGACAGGCAGATCTCTCTGAGTTCTACGTCAGCCTGGTCTACAGTGAGAGTTCTAGTATGGCCCAGGCTACACAGAGAAGCCCTGTCTTTTTTTTTTTTTTAAAGAAGGGGGACCTGACTCAGAAATTAACAGAAAAATTTCAAGCTGGACTTGAGAATAATAATTAAAAGGCACAGTAATGGTTTACAGATACTCCAGTATTAATCCTATCCATCTAAAACTCAAAAAGGCAGTTTGCAGCTATGTATGGTAGTGCAGGCCTGTAGTCTTCCCGTTCTGGAGGCTCTGAGACAGGACCTTACCCACCGAAAGCAGCCGGGACTGCGCAGTAGTAGTAGTAAAACTATGCTTAAAAACAAATTAGTTGCTGGGCGGTGATGGCGCACGCCTTTGATCCCAGCACTTGGGAGGCAGAGGCAGGCGGATTTCTGAGTTCGAGGCCAGCCTGGTCTACAGAGTGAGTTCCAGGACAGCCAGGGCTACACAGAGAAACGCTGTCTCGAAAAAAACCAAAACAACAACCAAAAAAAACCAAATTAGTTGCTCTCTTGTAGGTGTTGAGGTTCTTTTTAATGTAGCCCAGTGGTAGTGCTTAGGATTCAAGTACTGAGTGTGGGGTTTTTGTGTCATAGTAATTTACTTTGGAGTTATTTTATTAGATAAACTTATTATAAAATTGGTATTTAACTGTGTGTGATGGCACAGTCTTTAATCTCAGCACTAGGAAGGCATTCAAGGCTAGCCTGGTGTACAGACTGAGTTCCAGGACAGCCAGGGGTACACAAGAGAAAAAAAATTGGTTTGATTAAGTCACAAATATGGTACTAATTTTAGTTTAAGCTATACAAATTTTACTTTAAAGCATACTTAATAAAATGTAAATGGCCTACTTATCTAATTTGAGCACTTGGGAGATAGAGGTAGGAAGAGTTCAAGGCCATCCTTGGTCCAGCTTGGGGTATTGACTCTCTCTAAAGAAAAAAAAGCAGAGAATAAAGGAAAAAAACAGGGCTGGAAAAGATGCCTCAGTGGTTAAGAGCACTGACTACTCTTCCAAAGGTCCCGAGTTCAAGTCCTAGCAACCACGTGGTAGCTCACAACCATTTGTAATGGGGATCCTATTCCCTCTTCCGGTGTGTCTGAAGACTGTACTCATACATGAAATAGATCTTTTTTTAAAAAAAAAAAAAAATAAAATATAAAGGAAAAAATTACCCTCCTACATTTTTTTTTTTTTTTTTTTGAGACATGGTTTCTCATGTCTGGTCTCCTAGGTTAGGCTGGCCGAGAACTCAGATCCACCTGCATCTGCCTGGAATTAAAGAGACGAGCGTTTAAAACGTAGAGTAGATAAAGGATAGAGAGTTTTGCCCTGGTGAACAGTGAAAAACAGGTAAGAGGAAGCCATCCATCAAAAATAATCTTACAAGTAAATGTTAGAAATTATGCAAGAAGGTTATTGGTAGGTAGTATTTGAGGTATACCTGACATTAAGTGTTAGAAATGTAGGCCAGGCCTGGTGGGGCACCTTCAGTCCTGGCAGAACATGGATTTCTTGGAATTTTGAGGCTAGATTCATTGATAACATTTTTGATTTGACTAGCAAGGAAGCTGCTAAAATTGCAAGGTTTGGATCTTCTCATTTGCCATGGTCAAGCCATTTTCAGAAATGCTTGGTAGTGGTTACTATTCTATAGAGAAACATGTTTGCAATTTGATCTCTAGATGGATTGGCTTGTGATCTTATTATGAATGGGAGTGGCTGTTCAAGCAAGTAAGGAATATATTCCCAAATAGTTCGTTATAGTCTTACAGATTATATATGGTAAGTGTAAGATACTAACTAGGGAGTGTAATAATTGGGAAATCTTGGCTGAGTAAAAACTATATCTTATAAATATCCAGTAAATTAGGCTTCTGGATTTGTTTTGAGCTGTAAAACTAGACTAACTACTTTATATAGAAAACTTGAACTCTGATTTAACTCTAGTCATTGTTGAAAGTAGTTGACAAAATACACCAAGTTGTCCCACTCCACCCCCCACATGTTTCCTAAATTATTACTGCTCTTACTGGTAAAGTATATACCCTAGTACTTGGGAGGCGGGCAGGCAGATCTCTGAATTGGAAGCTAGCTTGGCCTAAATAGCCAGTTATAGGCCAGCCAGTGTTAGAAAATGCGATCTCATCTTTTTAAAAAAAACAAAAAACTAGTCATTGCTATTGACTACCTTAAAAACAGTATTGTGGTCAGCTGTCAAGTAAATTTATTGATATTTCTTCTTAGCATTATATACTTATACCTCATACACTGAACTTAAACTGCAAGGGTTATGGCTTTGTTTGCTGTGATTAAAGGGATGCCCTATCGCCTGGCTGAGAGAAGTAAAATTAGTTGATTTTTACCTTTTTTATTTTAATTTTACTTTTTTTGGGATGTGGGGTGAGGTTTGAGACAGGGTTTCTCTGTGTAGCCCTGGCTGTCCTGGAACTCACTCTGTAGACTAGGCTGGCCTCGAACTCAGAAATCCGCCTCCTCTGCCTCCCAAGTGCTGGGATTAAAGGCCCGGCTGGGTTATGGCTTTGTATGAACTAGATTTACTGAAGAATTGGCTGGTGAGAAGTAACTTTTAGGTGTTTTTGAAAAGCTACATTGAGTATTGGTTCTCATTATTAGTTTAAGAAAAGACCTCTGGGCTCTGGACTACCAGTTTCCAGTTGAGTCAGGGTTCTCTAGATTTTACATTTTTAATAAGTACCAGGTGATGATTCTTGTCTTGACTCATTTTTGAGTATCCTTTTAGAAGAGCTCCAAACCTTAATGAGAGTTTTGATAGTATGGCCTAGAAATACTTAACATTTTAATTGTTATGTATGAGTGCTTGCATGTATGTATGTGCACTATATGTGTGTCTGCTGGACATGTAAGCCAGGAAGAAAACATAAGACCCCCTGGAACTAGAATTAGGTTGTAAGCTAGCATGTGGGTGTTGGAGTTAAAGATAGAATCTCTGTGAGAGCAGTGAGTGCTCTTATGTGCTGAACCATCTTTCCAACTCTCTATATATGCTTTTTATTTTTTTTTTTTTTATTTTATTTTATTTTTATTTTTATTTTTTTTTTTGGTTTTTCCAGACAGGGTTTCTCTGTATAGCCCTGGCTGTCCTGGAACTCACTCAGTAGACCAGGCTGGCCTCGAACTCAGAAATCCGCCTGTCTCTGCCTCCCAAGTGCTGGGATTAAAGGCGTGGGCCACCACCGCCCGGCCTATGCTTTTTATTTATTGAAAGACATTTTGCTTTTTGAAAAAGTAGCAGCTCATTAATTCTATAACTTGTTGACATAAAACATGAAATGCTTTCTTTTTACTTTTTTTTTTTTTTTTTTTAATGTTTGACTTTTTCCAGACAGGATCTCATTATATAGCTTGGTGCTCTGGTGGATCTTGGAATTCACTATGCAGAGCAGGCTGGCCAACAACTCAGATCCTCCATCTGCCTCTGCCTCCCTAGTGCTGGGACTAAAGAAGTGCATAATTATGCACAGCTGCCTTTAAAGCCTATGTCTTGTATAGGAACTAAAGATTTTCTTTTTTTCAATCTATCACGCTAACATCATGAAGATTTTGGTACTGGATTCAGGGTAGAAGTGCCAAATAGAATTTTTCTTTATAATTACCTCCAAAATACAAATAACTTTCAAATATTAATGCTCTACTTAGAAACTTATTCTACAGGGTTTTTTTTTTTGTTTTGGTTTTTTTTTTGTTTTTTGGTTTTTGGTTTTTGGTTTTTTGAGACAGGGATTCTCTGTAGCGCAGGCTGTCCTGGAACTCACTCTGTAGGCCAGGCTGGCCTCAACTCAGAAATCTGCCTGCCTCTGCCTCCCAAGTGCTGGGATTAAAGGCGTGGGCCACCACTGCCTGGCTTTTCTACAGTTTTTATATTTATATATGCTTGTCTACTTAAAATTGATACTTAGTCTTTTTTTTTTTTTTTTTTTTCTTTTTCTTTTTTTGGTTTTTTGAGACAGGGTTTCTCTGTATAGCCCTGGCTGTCCTGGAACTCACTTGGTAGACCAGGCTGGTCTCGAACTCAGAAATCCGCCTGCCTCTTGCCTCCCAAGTGCTGGGATCAAAGGCGTGCGCCACCACCGCCCGGCCGATACTTAGTCTTAATAGTTTACAGTACTTGTTCTGTTTGTAGTCTTGGTATTTTTAAATAAGGGTTTGCTTGATAAATAACTTTTAAGTGTTCAGTTTATAATTTTAACAAAATTTGTAAGGGATAATTAAGGCCTCTTGTCTTAATGAAATGAAATACAACCAAGTCTTGCTTATTTACACAATGAGTAGATACTAATAACTACATTTCTTTTAGCTGATAAAACCAGTTTGTGTCATGTACATTGTTTCAGTTTTTCATTATGTCAGATTCTTCATTCCTTAGGATTAGTTAGGTACACTAGATGAGATAAAAAATAGGACACATCCACAAGGGCACAATTCTTATTACCTATTTCATGACATAAACTGTTCATGGACCCTTCTCTTCATCTCTATGGTTTCTCACTGTCAGTGATGATGAATAAAAAGGGCTGGCTCCTTTTTAAGAACATCTTTCACTCTGGCTGTAGAATCTTATCAAAGTCTTATGGTCTTCACTCTTTGGTTTTGAGGATAGATGAGTCCCTTTTAGTGTATGTCTTCATGGTAGACCATTCATTCACCTTTAGTCTGTATTAGTCATAGAAAAAAAAATACAAGACCTTAGGTTTTGAAACCCATGAATCTGTTATTCACTTCATATCCATTTGTTGGCCTGGTTTTTTCTGTAGTTTTGTTGCCCAATCTGCTGATTTTACAAAGTATCAGTCCCCTTAATGGGGATACAGATTTTAGTAATAACTTAAGCCACCTACTGATGTTGGTGAATTGTAAAAACAGTCACTAATAAAAGTGATCATTTTTCTAAAGGCTCTCTCCCTCCCAGTGAATTGTTAATGCTTTACCAAATGTGTTAGATGCAACAGACAGTTTTCTGTCTTGGGTTTAGGGCACATTTCTGAGGAACTATGACTCAATCTGTCCCTTCTCCTTTCACAGGGCAGCAAGGCGAACCCCATCCTTACTCACTGGAGCTCAGCTTTGATTTTTAACTTCCCTTCCCCCACCCTTCCAGAACACACACATTCCCATTCCAAAATTGATTTTATAAAGACATTTTAAACATACTGATGCAACTTGGTGTGCACTACAGCAAACATACAGGTGTTTTTTTAAAAATTATTTCCAAAAAACAAAACAAAACAAACGGGACCTGGATTTAAGATGTAATTTTTAAAATTTCTATTTCTATTTTTTCTGCAGCAGTTGGGTTAGAGGAGGAGCCTTTTAGCCTCATAAACTGACCTCTCTACTTCCTCGTGTATTTTTAAGATTAACTGATGATGTGAAAAGGGCTTTGCTTGTCTGCTATTGAGAACATTACCCTTGCGGTTTTTGTGGAAACTGCTTTTGGAAAAGAAAAGAATTGAACTTTACTGACTTGACATTTTTAGACCTCCCGTTTTTCTAATCTGGGCTATTTTTATTTTTGTTTTTTTACAGTGAGATTTTTTTGATCTTCAGCTACAGTAAGTTATTACAATTTTTTTTTTACATTTTTCCTGACTTTCGCTGGTTTCCTTTTTATTGTTGTTACTTACTAGTTATTATTATTATTATACTTATAATGGTGATGATGATGATGATAATGATGATTTTTAAACGGATTAAAGTGGAGTTTTTCTGAATGTTAAGATTTCTTCAGCCTCCTGATTGACTTTGGAGTTTTCCATCTTGGGAGAGAAAGTGAAGGTGTTAGCATTTTTAAGTAGTTTGATCACATAAACCTTTTCTCTCCCGACCCCACCCTTGCCCTCAACCCCTTCCCCACACTGGAAATAATTTTACTGGCTGTTAAGTCTTTGACCTTATTTTTCCTGATCTTTAACTTAACTGTTTTAGAGCATCTCTGGACGTCTGTATTTTTAATTTTTTTTCTTTTTATTTTTCTTTTTAATCTTTCATTTGTTAGATTTTTAAAACTGTGCTGCAATAAAATGTGTGTGGTACTATTTAACACCTATACTGGTGATGGCATTTTCCCAAAAAGCCATCTTCCTACTGTTTCCCTTGAAATCCCATCCTGCTTTTCCTGTACACTACCCCCTCACAAACCACAAGCCGCAGCAACATGGATGCCCAGTCTGGAGCAGCAACAGCCAGGATGACCTGGAGCCAGGGGGGCCTTCGGAACAGATGTACACCCTTCCTGGGTGATGGTAAGAGGTGTGAGGTCCACTTGGTTTCATTGTGAAGACTAGGAAATAAACTCATTTAAATTTAGTTGATGTATAGGTAGTGCTATAGAAATGAAAGTACCTCCTTCTAGACAGTTCTTCAGGTTATCTTTGAGCTGTTTAGAGTAATCTTTGGGATCTGGGTATATAACTTGCACAAGTGCCTGGTTTGCATAAGGACCCTGAGTTTTGATTCATGGCACTCCATAAACAAGGCCTGGTGACAGCCACACCTATGATCCATGCAGTAGTATAGGAAGTTCAAGGTCTTCCTTGGGCTTTATATAGTTTGAGGCCAGCCCAGAATATATGAGACCTTGCTTATATGTAATCTTTTCACAGTTTTTTTATTGTATTTTAAAGCACAAGTTTTAAGAAATACTTGAATTCTTATAATGATAGCACTCAAAAGTTGAAATAGGAGTTTGAGGCTAATGTGGTGCCACTCTTGGAAAAAAACAAAAATTACATGGACCCAATCTTAAGTACAGTAGTATCAATAGCATCAAAATCCTGTCTCGCAAATATCTTTAAGAATTTAAGAAAAGGTATGCCTTTTAAAGTTCAAAATAGGAAGACCTGTTTAATTCTTTACATGAACTGAGATTGTCCAGCAAATGACTTGAAGCCTCTGCTTGCCTCTGCTTCCTGAGGTAGGAATAAAGGCAAACAACACCACATCTGGCCATTTAGAATTATTCTTAATATGTTTTCAACCTAGAAAGTCCTGTGACATTTGGGTATATCATATGCCTTCTCATACTTGAACAAAAAGTCATATCAAGGTCAAATGATCACCTAAGGTAGCATCACAGAAAAGAAAATAGTGGAACTAAAGTAGAAACTCCTAGGATCTAGAAAAGAAATGGAAGTCATTATTTTTAAATATTGGTGCTTTCCATGAGAACTTCTACCTTTCATTGTGTGTTGTGTTACATCTGCTCATTATAGGGCCAATTTTATTGCTTCATCTACAAGTTCATTTTTTAAGTTTACTCATTTCTAGTTTAGGGGATTAAGTATCTGTCAGGAGAACCTCAACCTATTTGTTGGTGACAGTGAGAAATGGTACTATATGAGATTTATGTACAGCTTTGTAGAAGATTGCAGTAGTAACGATATCAGGAAGCCACTGACACCTTTTATGAGGATGTAAACTGAATGTTAGGATAAGGCCAGATGATAAAAATTTGAATACTTATGTTAGAGTTATTTTTAACAGTGAGCCAGTGAAGGGTAAAGTAGGAAGTGACATGAAACTTTCATTTTTAGAAATTAAGTTGTTTTTTTGCAATGTGTATATGTCTTGTTACCTTGTACATGCTTGGTGCCCTCTGGGACGAGAAGTAGGCTTTAGGTCACCCTGGAATTGCAGTTACAATTTGCTGCCATGTTGGTGCTGGTAACTGAACTTGGATTCTTTGGATGGGTTTGTAGCTGCTGAGCCCTAGCCCAAAAAGCAACAACTTTTAAAAATAAATTTCACTTGAAGAAAAAGAAAATAATGGTTGAGGTCTGTGTTACTAAACACAGACAATGACATTGGTCATTTTTTTTCACTTCCCATTTCACTTGACATCATTTAACCACCTAAACCAGTGATTCTCAACCTTCCTAATGCTGCGACCTGTTGTGGTCAACCCCAACCATAAAAGTACTTTGTTGCTACTTTATAACTAATTTTGCTACTGCTATGAATCATACTGGCAATTTCTGACGTGAAGTGATTCCCTTGGGGAATCTCAACCCTCAGATTGAGAAGCAAAGACCTGAGCCATTGTGAAACTTTTAAACTTTGCTTTTTAACTATTGGAGTTGTATTTGACTCTCAATCTGCATTTTGTATTCATTCCATGAGCTGTTCAGACCTCTGATTTTTGTATATTATTTGAAGTGATTGCCATTAAATTTTTATAACAGTATGGAATTTATAGATTTGTATCTATTCTGTAACCTATCTGGTAGATTTGCTGAACCAACTTCAAGCAGGATTTTGTTGATTCACTCCTGATACAGAGCCAGAATTGCTACCTTGTTTTCAAGGCCAGCCTGGTGGCCTTCAATGTGATGATATCTAATGTTTCAGAAAAGCACAATAATTATTTCAACGACAAACTATATCTAGACAAGTATATTTTAAACAAAAATTTCACAGTACTCTTAGTAAAGTAATATAGTCTAAAGATGCATTTGTTTTCTAAGTTAATCTTTTTAAGTAAAAAGTTTTGGTTTTGGGTTTTCTTTTTTTTTTTTTTTTTTGATTTTTTCGAAACAGTGTTTCTCTTTATAGCCCTGGAACTCACTCTGTAGACCAGGCTGGCCTTGAACTCAGAAATCCATCTTTCTCTGCCTCCCAAGTGCTGGGATCGAAGGCGTGGGCGGCCACCACCAGTGTTAGAATTTAAATATTAACCTTTCATATGTTTTATTTCAAAGGCAAACTGTATCTAGACTGTTCAAATGGGTTTATTTTGACATCTTCAGCTCAACAAACTACATTTTTCACTTTTTCTTTCCTATCATGTCATCGGTTTTTCATTTAAAAGTATTTACTGCTGTTTTCTTGGTTCAAGCCAGTTCATCATTGTCTCTATTGCAATTGATGTTCATTTCTTTTTCTCGTACATGTTAGTCTGTTCTAAAGTGGCAGCTACACTGATCTGCTAAAATGTAGTATTTGAAAGCCTAAGTTGCTTGTCATGACTATAATTCAGCACTTAGGAAGTAGTTCAAGGATATCTTGAGCTGTGTAGAGTTCAAAATGAGGCCTATCTTTAAAAATTTTAAAAATGGGTTAGTTACAATATTTTAAAACTTAGTGGGCTCTTTTGTATGTTTTTCGAAACAAGTTTTCTCTGTAGCCCTGGCTATCCTGGAATTTGTTTTGAAGACCAAGCTGGCCTCAAATTCAGATCTGCCTGCCTTTGCTTATCAGTGCTGGGGTTAAAGGTATGGGCCATTCTCCAGCCAGTGGATTCTTTTTTTTTTTTTTTTTTTGAGACAGGGTTTCTCTGTGTAGTCCAGGCTGTCCTGGAACTCGCTCGGTAGACCAGGCTGGCCTCGAACTCAGAAATCCGCCTGCCTCTGCCTCCCAAGTGCTGGGATTAAAGGCGTGCGCCACCACCGCCCGGCCTCCAGTGGATTCTTATTTCAACACTAGAGTTAGAATTTTACTGTGATACCCTGATCTTTTTTTTTTGTTTGTTTGTTTGTTTGTTTTGAGACAGGCCCTGATCTCATCTCTTTTTCCCTTTTCCTTAATGTTAAAAGCATTGCTGAGCTCATGTCCAGTTAATGATCATACTACAGTCCTGGCTATCCTGGAACTCAGGTCAGACAGATCCAGATCTATCTGCCTCCATGAAAGTTGTGCCACCACTCATGGAATACTGGCCATTTACCTTGGTAAAAGACTAGGGCCTGGGAAGACGGCTCAGCAGATAAGAGCTATTGTTACTCTTCCAGAACACCTTAGTTCAATTCTGAGTATTGACATGGTGGTTTGCAAGCAGTCTAAAGTCATCTGATGCCCTCTTTTTGACCTCTGAGTACTAGGCACTCAAGTGGTATTCATACATTCAGGCAAAGCACTCAAAATACAAACAACAAAACACTGGCTAAATTATACTTCAGCATCTTAACATTCTTTACTCATTTGTATGTATTCCTCAGTTTTTGTATGCTTTTATTCAATAGCTACCACGTAAGTGATATCATTTATACTTATTTTATATTTTTTTATTCATTTTATTAAAAGTATTCAAATATTCTATATGTATGTGTGTACTTGCTCCTGTGACTAGAGTCCAAAAGAGTGCACTGTATCTATTGGAGCTGGAGTTACTAATGTTTGAGTCATGGGTGTCATCTGAACTTCTTGAGTTCTTATGATAAAATAAGAGCATTTATTCTTGCAGAAGATTTAGCTTCAGTTCCCAGCAATCTCATTGTGGCTAATAATCACAATTACAGTTCCAGAGAATCTTCTACTCTTTCCTGGTATCTGGACATTAACTGATTGGCCATACATAGTGGCATATCTTAATCCCCTGCCTTTGTCAGAGGCAGGTGGATCTCAATTTCAGGCAGTCTTGTACATAGTTTGACTTGTCTTTGTAAAAACCTACATACACTTCTGGTTTCCCTTTTCAATTGACTGACTTGAGGGTAGAGGTGGCTCAAACCCTAGTATCCACTTGGCAGCTCACAACTGTTGTAGCTTCAGTTCCAGAATCCCACACCTTCAACACGAATGCATATTTTTAAAAAAAGGACTTAGTAACAAATTTAAGCTTTTCTGACCAGTCCTGACTGATATTTTAGAATATGTACTATAATTTAAGCAAAAAATTCTCTTTAGTATTCTTAATAAAGTAATATAGTTTGAAGATATATTTGTTTCTTAATCTTTTTAGCTATAAATGCCTTTTTATTAACATTAAAAGCTGATGACTAAAATTAGGGGAGAGTACATAGTAAAGAAAACTGCTATTGTCCTTGAGGATTGTATATACCAAGAGTTAGAATTTAAATGTTATATTTAACATGTTTAATTGCCAGGTGGTGAGGCTGAGGCAGGAGGATTGTTGGTAAATTCAAGCCCAGTCTGTGCTACTTTGCCCCAAATAATTATATTTTGGGCATTGATTGAGCCTCTTCATTTATACCTTCAAAACCCACACTGATACACAGTCATGCAATCACAGAATTAGGGGAAAATGACACAGAAGGATTGTCAGTTTGAGGTCTATATGGCCTCATAGGACAAAGGCCCTGTCTAAAAGAAATGAAAAATAAGTGATATGTCTTGAATTAAGATAATAAAAATGTATACAGATTTATAGATGTTGTATTTGACTTTCTGAGTAGCATGGAAGTCATGTGATTTATTTTTTAAATTGTATTTGGAGAATATGTGCTCATGAGTATAGATGGCCATTTTTTCTGTGTTTTGCCTACATGTATCTATGTGTATCTTGTGTCTGGTATCCACCAAGAAGGTCAGAAGAGGATTAGTGGATTTTGTTTGTTTGTTTATTATCTTTTGAGGCATACTCCCTAGACTCACCTCAGTCTTTTTGCATCATCTTAAACTCCAAGTACTGGGATTACTTGGAAAATTTTCAAACAGAACTCAAGAGACTAGTAATAGTGGCACACACCTTTAATCCCAGGTTGATCTCTGAGTCCAGCCCAGCCTGGTCTTAATACCAAGTTCCAAGTTAGCCAGGGTTATATAGTAACAACCTGATCAAACAGAATCAGTATTCATTCCTTCTGTGTATATCTACTTGGTGAGCTGGTTTTTCTACTTTAAAGAATCTATTTTATGTGAGTACACTGTCTTCTGTCACTGTCTTCAGATAACCAGAAGAGGGCATCAGATCCTATGACTGAGTACCATATGGGTGGTGGATATTGAACTCAAGATCTCTGGAAGAGCAGTCAGTGGTCTTAACCACTGAACCATCTCTCCTGCCCAGTTTTTTAAATTTCTTCAAAAATTTATTTAGGTATATTTATACCACATGTATACAGGTGCCTTTAGAGGTTATCAAAAGATGTTAGATTCCCTGTAGCTGGACTTGTAGACATTGTAAACTGATTTGGGTTCTGGGAATTGAACTCAGGTCCTCCGAATTGAAGTGCTGATTGAACCTTTTCCAGCACTGGCCTTTTTATTTGTGTGAGTGCTATGATTATAGGCATGTACTATCATGCCTACCTTTTCTTTTTTTAAGGTTTATTTTTTATTTCATGTATATATGTATTTCCCTGTATGTGTGCTTGGTAACTGGAGACCCCAAGGGAGTTGGATTAACTGCAGCTGGACTTGCACAGTCTAGTTGAAACTACCATATGGGTTCTGGGAATTAAATCCAGATCCTCTGAAGAGCAGCCAGTACTCTCTAACAGCTATCCTCCCAGCCTCAGCAGTTTAATTCTTGATTAGTAATAGCTATAAATACATTTAAAGGCCAACTTTGCAGATCAGGGTAGTTAATAATTTAACCATTTTCTTTAACCTTGCATGTGTATTCAGATAGGAAGAAACTCTGAGGGTCTTAGCATGCCCAACAAGTGTTCTACTGAGATACAATTGTAATCCTTCAATGCTTAAAATTATATACTAGCATGAATTATACAAGGTGTATATACAATGCATTTTGATAATTTTCATTCCCCATCACCTATCCTCTTGTCTCCCACTTTCCTGATTTCCTTCCTCTTAGCTCGTCTTCCCATTAACACTCAAACCTTATTTTCTGATATTTCCTGAGCATTCATGAGTTTTATTCTCAGCATTCACAAGTAATTTGATAGGCTTATAAGTAGCTTTTACTCTCTTTGTAATTTTTCCAATCTGGGCTTTGAGGCAGGCTTATAGTAGAGACTAGGAATGACCTCAGACCTAATGAGAATGTGATTAGTTACTATAACAGTTCTACTATCCTTGTAGCAGTAGGCAAGAGGAAAAGTAATTATGCTTTTCTAGAAGGCCTAGATTCAGTTCCCAGCATCCAAATGGTGGCTCACTGCTGTCATAGGGAATTTCGAAGCCTCTAGTGGCCCAGACACAGAAGTGATGTCCAGTCATGAAGTCAAACATCCATCCCTACATATGAGATAATTTTGTTTTGTTATCAAGAGCTTTCTTTGAATATTCCCAGATGTCTTGGAATTAGCTTTGTTTGCTGGCCTCAAACTCAGAGGTCCTCTTGCCTCTTCCGCTCAGTGTAGTGGGATATTATGTGTTGTTCACCATCACACCTGACCTAAAAATGGTATTTTTTTTAAATGGCTCTGAAATGTCTGTCAGAGAGCTTTAAGCAATTTACTGTTTCAAACAAAACCTAGTATGACCTTTAATACTGTTGAACTAATAAACATGTGAAATTACCTCCCATTTGCATTAACGCCCATAAAAATTTTTTAGTAACTTCAGGTAAAAGCTCAGTGGTATGCGCTTAGTATGTATAAGGTTCTAGCTGCAAGGTGGAACTGTTGTGAAAATATAGGAACTGAAATTGTGTTGGTTTACCCAGTAGTGCACATACCAACTCTCTTGCTTTCCTCACTCATTGTGGTAGCCCAGGCTAGACTCATTCCTGCTTCACATACTCCATTGTAATTTATACCTGTGAGACATTGGCGTTAATTTTGTTTTTTTTTTTAAACAATCTCTTAATACATAGCTCTCACTGAACTAGAAATCACTGTGTAGACCAGGCTGATTTTAGATTCCCAGAGATTTTACTTCACTGTGGTAGATTAAAAAGCCTTAGGCAATCACACCCAGCCCAAACTTGACTTTTGAAGCTGGGTTGAATGTATTAAAACTATAAAAAGGAAAGAAAAGGAAGGACATGATTGTTGCTAGGTATGGTAGAGGAAGTTTATTATAGATAAGAGTACAGAGTCTATGACTATATTTGGGCCATGTAAGAGAGGGGAGAAGAGTAAAGGATAGAAAAGGTCCAGGTAAACAAAATGGCTGGATTATATAGGGGAGGAAAAGTTTAGGGTAGTGGGTAGCATATGCCAGCCACAATTTGTACCATGTTGGGACTAAGTGATGCTGTGAGAACCTGTTGGCCAGAAATAGGCACCTGGAGTTGAGACTATATGAGCAGCATTAAAAAGCGCAAAAACATCAACAAACCCAAACATGTTACTGTCTGCATTAATATATAATGTGCAGTAAATGGATCTATATTCTTTCTCATGCCTGGCAAATTTTAAAGACTTCATACTCACAATGTATTTTATGTTTTGTATCTTTTTTTGTTGTTGTTGTTGGAGACAGGGTTTCAACTTAGTCCTGTAGAGCAGGCTGGCCTTGAACTGAGAGGTCATTGTGCTTCTGCCTCCCAGGTGTTGGGATTAAAGGTGTGCTCCATCACTGCCTATCCTGCTGTGTTCCGTTTTTTTTTTTTTTTTTTTGTTTTGTTTGTTTGTTTGTTTTTGTTTTGTTTTGTTTTTTTTTTTTTTTTTGGTTTTTCAAGACAGGGTTTCTCTGTATAGCCCTGGCTGTCCTGGAACTCACTCTGTAGACCAGGCTGGCCTCGAACTCAGAAATCCACCTGCCTCTGCCTCCCAAGTGCTGGGATTAAAGGCGTGTGCCACCAACGCCCAGCGCTTTGTGCCATTTTTAAAGCTGGTATCTCCTACAAAATTTTGATTGTCATGTGCATTTGAATGCAGGTTTCTTCTGCTTAGGCTAGAAGGTCATATTGGCTGTCTGGAGCTGAAAACTTTGGTCATGGAAAAGCAACATACACTCTTTTTTTTTTTGGTTTTTCAAGACAGGGTTTCTCTGTGTAGCCCGGGCTGTCCTGGAACTCACTCTGTAAACCAGGCTGGCCTCAAACTCAGAGATCCGCCTGCCTCTGCCTCCCAAGTGCTGGGATTAAAGGCGTGCGCCACCACCGCCCGGCTGCAACATACACTCTTAAAAGCTTGTTTTATTAGTTTTATATTTTTGTTTGTTTGTTTGTTTTTTGTTTTTTTGTGTGTGATCAACCTGCCTCTGCTTTCTGAGTGCTGGGATTAAAGCCATGTGCCACCTCTGCTCTGCCCATTGCAACATTTTAAAGATGACTAATGCTACCATTTATCACCTCCTTTTTTCCTTCTCTTTCATGCTTTGGGTATGTCTGGAGATCCAAACAACCCTCCATCTCTGGGATTAAAGATGTATGTTAACACAGGCCAATAATTGAGGCTTGTGATTAATAAAATTAAACTTGATCTTCTGTCCTCTAATAGTAGAATAAGGTGCATAGGAGGTAACATACAAAGAAAACAGCCAGAGTGTGATGCAAATAAATTATGTTCAACAAAGGAAATTTAAGGATATCAGGGCAAAATAGGTGAAATACTAATTGAGGTATTGATGGCTAATAGTAAACAAAATTGCTTATATTCAGGAGTTTTGAAAAACAGGAGGATGTGAAAAAAAGCAACAGTCGAATACAGTTTTTTTATAAAATTTAATTTATTAATGCAAAATTAGTGTCACTCATTGAGGCTTTGGGGTTTGCAGGTAATCAGATTTGGTTTCCAGCACCTGTACATAATCCCAGTTCCAGGGAAATTGAATCTTCTGACTTCCTCAGGCAGTGGCACAAAGGAGAGCTACATACATACACACAAACAAACACACACATGCAGACAAGCATACTGATAAAAATATTAAAACTATTTCCCAAGGAAAGAAGAGAAATTAGTACCATTTTTGAGGACAAAACTGCATAAAATTAAATGGCAGCCAGTGTTACATACAAAGATATTGTCATGTGTATAGTATTTTTAGATAGTAAAGGAGTTTTTTCTTAATAGGAATGTAGGCTAGTTTAGGTTGTAAGAGTAATTTAAAGAAATGGCCTAATTTGCTTAATCGGACTCATCGTTAATATGGTTTGACATGCTAAGCAATGCTGATTTGCCATATGTGATTTCTTTCACTAATGAATATGTATGATGTGATTAACCTATGTGATCAAAGCAGAGAATTGTATTCAATGCCAAATAGAAAAACCTTTTTTTTTTTTTTGTATTTTATCGTATGTATTGCTACATACATAAACTGAAAATGTAGACAGTGCAGACCTTGAACTGCCATATCCACATGCCACCTGAGTCTTGGTGTTTCAGACGCTATACCTAGGAAGACATCCTTGAGTGATGGTGGAACCTGTTAAGTGTTTATCAATTTTGGCTTTTTTAATATATTCATTGTTGGAAATTTGGAAAATAAACAAAAACTGGACATTAAACATAGGACCTTTTGAGACACATACTGAACTCTGAAGAAGATTTTTCCCAATCCCCTGGAACTCACTGTATAGCACAGGCTAAGATCAGATGGACAATAATTCTGTTTCACCCTCACCTGTACCCCACCCATGAAAAGTCATGAACCTACATTTATTTTATGGGGGTGGAGGTAGTGCTTAAGACATGGGCCTTTTCTTGCTGAGGGTATGTTACGTATTATTCAGATACACTCTTCAGCCTTTAGTTTTTAGTGAAGATTAATTATAAACCAATGTGTTTTCCCCATTTTGTAGAAGCAGGATGTTGGGGTATCATCTTGAGCTGATTACCCCCATAGTTTTGAGACAGTCTTGATCAGTCTTGAAGTGGACCTGGAACTCCAGGATTCAGGACATCAAACTATTTTATTCTCCTTTTAATATGAATGTTGGGGACTGAACTTTAATCCTGATGGGTCTTGGTTCTTCTGTTGTAACACTTCACTGAACCCGTGTTTTTTATGTACTGGTGGCTTTTTACTGTTAGAGTAGTAGTAATACACGGGCTTTTCTTTTGCTAGGTAAGTGCTTCACCACTTAACATCTCCAGGTCATATTTATGTATTGCTTAACGTATGTATTGTCTTGAGGTACTTGTTTATTTGATGGCAAGATCTCATTACATATTCCTGCCTAACGTGGAGCACACTGTTTAGACCAAGTTGACCTTGAGCTCACAGAATTATTTAATCTGTCTCTGCCTCTACGTTGCTCAGACAGGTCAACATTCTTAATATTATTTAAAGTTACCTGTATCATTTTTGTTTTCCAGACAGGGTTTCTCTGTCCTAGATTTGGTCCTATAGACTAGGCTGGTCTCTAATTTTTTAAAGACTGCCATGGGTGATAATAAAATTTTATTTGGCAGATGAAATAACACATTTAAATGCTGAGGGACCAGGGACTTGAAGACCTCTCTTAAGTTTCATTTATAAGGTGAACCTTGGTTACTTTTGGGAATTACAGGTAAATGACCTTAAACAGATATATTGTTATCCCAGATATGACACCCATGGTCTTAACTACTCAGGGAAACAGGATCTTGAATTTAATGCCAGTCTAGTCTCCATATATCTAAAAGAAAGGATGGTGAGTACATATGCAGAATGTTAAAGGACATTTTACTAGACAGACTGCATTACCTGGGGACATTGCGTTTAGATGAGTTACTTTTTTTTTTTTTTGTTTTTTTTGTTTCCCTTAGTCAAGATTTCTCTATACCTCTTGCCATCCTGAAACTTGCTTTGTAGACCAGGCTGGCCTTAAATTCTACTACCCAGCAATGTGTAGTGTTTCCTTTTACTTCTCCTACAGCTCATAAGTAATGTTGACTTCACTTAACCATTTTGGTGATGACTGCCTGAAATTGAGGCAGTATTTCTTTATTTTCTGTGCATTATAGAGTATTGATTATATTTCTCATTAAATTTCTCTGTCGTTTGTCTTAGTCAGAAATAAGGTGTACGGGTAAGAAAGTTTAGTGGATAAAGTACTTACTGCTGACAGCTTCAGTTTGATTCCCCAGATAGAACGCTGATGATGGAAAGAGAACTGACTCTTGATAGTTGTCCTAGCAAATCATGCATGCTAGGATGTGCCCTGAAATCTTTTGACTATTTTTAAAACTCTACTTAATTAGTCAGTGAAAATTTTAATATCAGGGGGCTATATCTGTTGTGTTGTTTGAAACATACAGAAAAACATCCACTGAGAATTAGTTTGTCATGGTTTACTTCAGGATAGGAAAGATGAAAAATACTAGACTCAAATGAAAGGTTCTTTTCAGAAGGATAGGGGTCTATAAATTACTATTATGAAAGGACATCAAATGGGTATTCTTTAAAACCAACTCCATTATCATTTTAATAGGTTGTGGTTTTACACAGTCTTTAGAGAACTCTGCCTCAAACTAAAAATCCCAGGATCCTAAGTATTCAGAATTCCAGTATTCAGGCCACCTTGGCTAGACTGGAGCTCTTTAGAAGAAATCAAACTTGAGAAAGATGTATTTTCTTAATGTTCTATCTCGTGCTGGCTGGTTTATCATCATCACCATCCAATATTAATATTCTAGATGTAAACATTGGTTTTAGAGTAATTGTACTCTATGGATAGATGGCTTTATACTTTGTAGCATATGCTAAGTCCAAGTGAATATCTTGACTAGTTGGAAATATTTGTCTTTGTATATTGGAGTATATATTTGAGTATAGCTGTAAGATGAAGAATGTTTGAGGGTAGAATTTGGGGTTGGTCTATTTTGAGAAGACTTAATATCTCAGACAGAACTAACTATAGGATTCTAACAACCAAGAAGGCCAAAAAGGCTGAGAACTCTGGTAGTTAAGATTTTAGGGAATTAGAATTTGGAATTAATATATAGGAGGTTTGTGTTGCCAGTATGTAAGATGGATAAAGGGCTGTTAATATATTTGCTGTGAGATCCGGTTGAGTTAAATGAAACTCTGGGTAGTCACAGTACTTCAAATGAAACACTGTTAATAACATCTGTTAATCTGAATGCTTCTCTTTCATTCCAGTTTTCAGCTTTGTGAGAAACCTCATCATCAAAGGAGATGGCTAGCAATGTTACCAACAAGACAGATCCTCGATCCATGAATTCCCGTGTTTTCATTGGGAATCTCAATACTCTGGTGGTCAAGAAGTCTGATGTGGAGGCCATATTTTCAAAGTATGGCAAAATTGTGGGTTGCTCTGTGCATAAGGGCTTTGCCTTTGTCCAGTATGTTAATGAAAGAAATGCCCGAGCTGCTGTAGCTGGAGAGGATGGCAGAATGATCGCTGGCCAGGTTTTAGGTGAGTATCGGCTTTAATAATTTTTATACTTGACACAATTCAAACTTTAAATATTTTCTATTTTTAGGTAAACGTCTTATATTGGGATTTATAGCATTTTGTAGATATGTGTCAAACTTTGCTTCATTTACATATAACCTAGTTTCTCACCTTAAATTTATATATTTGTTTCAAGTCTATAAAGGTAGTCTTGAAAGTCACAGTGGCTTTCTGTGCTCCCCTCCCCTGACTCTTTTTTTGGAAGCAGGTATTGGTCAGCCTACATTAATTTTTAGTGTGTATATTTAAGTTCTTAACTGCATAGTTTATAGTGGTTTCTAATAGTTTGTAATACTCTATCTTTGTCAAATTTATAATCTCACACAGACTAGTAAGTAGTTATTTCTTAGTTCTTAATTCCACATTCATTTGCACACATTTGCTCATAGTAAAATTGCGTGCCTCTTGTTGAATTGAAATATGTTGGGTGGATTTGTTTAATTTTGATCTTTTATTTAGAATGGCAAGGTGTCTCTGTGTAAGGCACTTGCTGTCAAGCCTAAAACCTGAGTTCAATAT
Organism: Mastomys natalensis; assembly: GCA_021653895.1. NCBI lineage: Eukaryota > Metazoa > Chordata > Mammalia > Rodentia > Muridae > Mastomys > Mastomys natalensis. Next base: position 60,678 of record JAJTUV010001245.1, on the reverse strand, counting down.
TTGGATTACACAATGTTGAAGAAAAGATAACAACTATAGGTTTCACTGTGGCCTCCATATGCATATTTTGGCTGGTGTACAAATTATTTTTATTTCATAATTTTGTACAATGTCTTGGTATTATCCACCGCAAATGTATGCAATTTTATGTTTCCTTTTTTTTTTTTTTTTTTAAAGATGTGTTCCTTGGGCCTTTGGCATATTTAGAGAGTTTTGCCACAGATCTCAGCTGTAGCACTTTTTTATGTGTTTTCAGTCAATGCTTTATAGGTTAAAATCTTTCAAGGACAGAGTCACTAACACTTTGCTTCTTTTAGTTTCCCACATCATAATGTACAGGTTCACTTAACACTGAAACTTACTAAAGGTGGGAGCTTGGGGGGGGGTGGTTAAGACAGGGTCTTTAGCCCTTTCTGTTCTGAAATTTACTATGTTGACCACACTGGCTTCAAACTCCAATTGTGTTGAGTTTAAAGCTGTGTACCATAATTCCTGGCCCAAGTTGGTCTTTTAAAGCAAGTTTGAATGTATGAAAACTAGGTAACACCTTCCCTGTTTGAGTCTCTCAGTAACCTAGGTTGTCTGTCCTTGAACTTGACCTTCTTCTGCTGGGATTAAAATGTATAGCCTCTGGAACTTGAAATTTTTAATGAATTCTCTGGGTTATTTTCATAGGTAGTGTCTGCTCTAGTACAGTCTATGGTTGTGTTGTTTAGTTGGCTTTAGGTCGTGCTAGTTGGGTCTAATACAACTTAAGGACAAATCAGTTTCTATTATTTATCTAACTTATCTCCATACTGAAATATAAATGCTGACCAGTTTGCAAGGATAGAGTACAAAATAGCAAAGGGAAAATACTATGTTAGGACATTTTGGTATCTAACAGTACAGAAATGAAAGGTTAGCTCTATAAAAGCTTAAGAACCTTTTATAAGTGAACAAGGAAAGTTAATATTATTAAGAATATTCATTAGATAACAAAGGGTCTAGTTTGCTTTGCTAGGGAATATAGGTAGCCCAGCTTCTTTGACATGCAGTTTTTGGTTCTAGGCATCAGATCCCATTACTTACTGATGGTTGTTTGCCACCATGTGATTGCTGGGAATTGAACTCTGTAGACCAGGACCCATGGAAGAGCAGTCATTACTCTTAACTGGTGGGCTATCTCTCCAGTCTGGTTTTTGTTTCTCAACTCCCTATTGGGTTTTGTTTTCCTTTATTCCAGATATTAACCTGGCTGCAGAGCCAAAAGTGAACCGAGGGAAAGCAGGTGTGAAACGATCTGCAGCGGAGATGTACGGGTCAGTACCAGAACACCCTTCTCCGTCCCCTCTACTCAGGTCCGGAACTTTATTATTTATAACTGCATTGTGTCCATCAGTGGGCATCTTCTCTGTGTTTTCTGGATGTGGGGAGGGTTAATGCAATGTGCTTTGTATGTGCAAAAGTGTAATTCTTATTAACATGTGCTAGCATACTTCCCTGTTGGCTGTTTTCTAGCTCTGAAATTTTTGCTGTTAAGGAATAATTTTATGTGTGTGTATAGTATAAAATGAGGGATTTGTTAGGTTTTAGGAAGCTGGAAAATAAGGAAGGGCATCGTGGTGTAACAGCTATTGTATTGTTTCTTCAATGTTGCTAAATTAATCACTGCATGTCCAGTGGTCTAAGGTCACATGTAGGGCAAATGATTTGTTTGAATGAATGGGGATTATTTGTTGTTAATCTTACTGATCTATTTGTTGTGGTTTGTTTGGCCTGTTTTTACCCCGTCTGCCTTTTGAATTAACAGCAGCTCCAAAATAATCTTCTGAAATTTATCTTTCAGTTCCTCATTTGACTTGGACTATGACTTTCAACGGGATTATTATGACAGGTATGAGGTTTATGATATTTGTTTGTTTATTATGGTAGTTAGAAACCCAGTGATTGGCGGTGGTGGTGCACACCTTTAATCCCAGCACTTGGGAGGCAGAGGCAGGCGGATTTCTGAGTTCGAGGCTAGCCTGGTCTGCAGAGTGAGTTCCAGGACAGCCAGGGCTACACAGAGAAACCCTGTCTCAGGGAAAAAAAAAAAAAAAACTTTAAAAAAACTCCTGGTATTTTAGCTTTTTCTGACTCATTATTTTCTCTTGTTCTTTGCTCTCTACTTACTTAGGGAACTTCCTCATAGTTAACACAGCCTATCTATCTATCTATCTATCTATCTATCTATCTATCTATCTATCTATCTACCTACCTACCTACCTACCTATCTATCATTTATCTATCCCTTGCTTCTTTCTGTATACACACTATATCTGTCTCTCTATCTACCTATCTCTACAAAAAAGAGAAACCTAGTGATTGACTGTTTTCTCTTTTCAAGTAATAAATAACATGCTTTAATATAGATTGTTGAAGAAGGCATAAGAAAGCACAGAATCCAATTTGTCTTGTTTTATATATTTTCCCACACAATCAGTGATAAGTGCCTGCCATCAATAAAGTGTATTGGAGAGGACGAAACACACTGCATATATACCACAGCAGGACTCTCTTACAGGAAACAGTATATTAACAGCCACACATAGCATGCATCACAAACACATACTTTCGTATAAGTTTGTTCCTAGTTGGTTCTTCCTCCCAGCTCCATGGTCCCTAAGTAAGACTCACATTCAATATATTTATAATACCTTGGCCTTACAGCTAGGCTCTTCTCTGACAAATCATAACTTATGACCCATTTACTCTAACCTACATTCTGCTATCTGGCTGGCTACCTGTGTGTAAGTACCATGTATCCATTGCCACATCTTTGCAAGCAATTCCTTGTGCCTCATCCTATCCTAGAATTCTTTCTGCTTGCTGGATGTCCTACCTCCTATTTCTTGCCTATTCAATAGGCTAACAGATTTATTATTAACAGGTACTACCTCTTACAGACATAAGATATTTTCTCTATTGGTTGTGACATTAAGCTCTTATATCTACCTCACAACTCCTGGAATTAGAGGTATATTCACCATTCCTAGCTTTATTTATAATGATTTTTTTTTTTTTTTTTTTTTTTTTGGTTTTTCGAGACAGGGTTTCTCTGTATAGCTCTGGCTGTCCTGGAACTCACTCTGTAGACCAGGCTGGCCTCGAAATCCGCCTGCCTCTGCCTCCCAAGTGCTGGGATTAAAGGCCTGCACCACCACTGCCTGGCTATAATGAATTTTTTTTCCCCTTGTGTTTGGTTTACCCTGTGTAGCACTTGTAGACCTAGAACTTGTAGGCTATGCTGGCCCTTTGTTAACTTTTGGTCTCTTACAAGTTTTGCAGCTATAGGTATACCACCACCGTGGCTGGTAGAATTTTCTGACTTTAAATGCACGTGTTTTCTTTATCAAGTTAAAAAACGCACACCCAGATTCTAACTATATTAATATTTTCTAGAGGTTAGTAGTAAGTAATTTTCATATTTCTTTAGGAGATACCACTATACCTGGCTTTTGTCTTTTTTCAAAGATTGTGTGTACCATTCTTAGCATTGGTGAGATGGTTGGTTTTAAGCTCCCTGTGACTGCTGAACCTTGTATGAGAGATGGTTCATATAAAACTGAACATCCTTCTGTAGTGCCTCAGAGCTCTAGCCCTCTTGCATACTTTTAACTTTTCTCTAGATTACTTCAATACCTATAACTGAGTATAACTGAGCATGTAATATGCCAATGCTCTAATTTTTAGTAGATACAAATTTAAAATTTCAACTTATACTTAAATTTGCATCTATAGAACTCATAAATCTCTAAATATGTGTTTGAGATGTTACAAATACAAATTACAGGAATTGTTTGAAAATACCTTGGCAAAAATGATACTGGTATATTGGCATGTAATACTGTCAATCAAAAAGCTGAGGCAGGAAGGTGGCAAACTGATGCAAAGAAACTAAAGCAGAAAAAGGGGGAAGAGACTTGATCAGTTTCTAAAGTCTAGCAGACTTACAGAAAATACTGGGTGTAAAACATTACTGTTTCTCCTGAAAGGGTCCTTAAGTTTTTTGCTTATATGCAGTAAAAGTGTTTTTTCTTTATAACCATGATTAATATTATAATTAATAGAATGTTTGGGAGTTTTTTTTCTGATCATACAATGCTGGTTAACCTGTATTAGAAGTGTATTTAAACTGGCAGATTTATGAAATGAAAACGTGATTTCCAAATAAGAATTCCTATCTCTGTCCAGGATAGTTCAGATTAAGAGTGAGTAGCATAGATAGTTTTTATACCTTCTGATCTCTTTTTGACCAGGTGTGTTCAGTATTTTGGGGGCCTGCAAAGTGCAGTAGAAACTTAACTGCTAATTTAATTTTATTGGGACCTTTCCAGGTATTCTCAGGCAGCTACTCAAAAGAAGTAGCTAGTAAACTTTTCCTTGTACTACAGAAAATGGATGAAACTGAGGTGGGAATAAAATTGGTTAAATATTGTAGAGCTGGAGAAAATACCATGTAACACTTTTTCAATTTTACAAAAGTAAATTCAAAACAAAACTATTTTTAAATTAATTAACCTTGGTTCCACCAAGATGGCTCAGCAGGTAAAAGGTGCCTGCTACCAAGTATAATGGGTCATATTTCCCCAGAGTTCTATGGAAAGAACAAATTCCCACAAATTATTCTGACTGGCCTTGAGTATGGTATAGCATTCATGCCCCCTAGACACATACTGAAACAAACGTGTAATAAGATGTTTCCATAATTAATGGTAGAACATGGTAGAACTCTTTGTAGAGTGGGAGTAGTGTCACATCGCCTTTTAGATTTCTTTTTTTTTTTTTTTTTTTTTTTTCTTTTTTTCTTTTTTTTTTTTGGTTTTTGAGACAGGGTTTCTCTGTGTAGCCCTGGTTGTCCTGGAACTCACTCTGTAGACCAGGCTGGCCTCAAACTCAGAAATCCGCCTGCCTCTGTCTCCCAAGTGCTGGGATTAAAGGCGTGCGCCACCACTGCCAGGCTCCTTTTGGATTTCTTATCACACAAATTTAGGTCAACAAGCTTGGCAGCTTTATATACAGCAGTCTCATTTATCCTGTGATTGCTTTGTTTTATTTAATTTTTAAAGTAGCTGAAAAAAATGCCGGTGGTGGCTCATCTTTATCACTAGAGACAGTGGTGTGTTGTTTTTGAATGAGTAATCTAGAACTTGAATGAAACCAAAACACCTTTTTGTTATATATAGTTGACTTTATGTGAATTGTTTAAGTATAAGGTAAAAAGCAAATCATTCTAAGTAACATTCTTTTGAAAGTTCAATAAACTGGAAACAGTCCATTTGTCAAACCTATCATTTAGTGTATGTGTGAGGGGAGTCTTTCCCCTTACAGCATTTTTCATCAAGTTGAGTTGTGAATAACATCAAAAGTAAAAGAAGTGACTAAAACCAGTAATTCTGTTGTTAGGCTCTGGTTGTATTTTGAGTTAATTTTTCACTTTGAAGAATTATTTCTTTACCCAACAGGATGTACAGTTACCCAGCACGTGTTCCTCCTCCTCCTCCCATTGCTCGAGCTGTGGTGCCTTCCAAACGCCAGCGTGTGTCAGGGAACACCTCACGACGGGGCAAAAGTGGATTCAATTCGAAGAGTGGACAACGGGATCTTCTTCCAAGTCTGGAAAGTGTACGTTGTTTTTGTTTGTTTGCTTGGTGTTTTTTATGCAGCACACCCCACCTCCCAGGTGGGTTTGGGTTTTTTTTTTTTTTTTTTTTCCTAACATGTGTAAGGGGTGGGGACCAGTGTTGAGTCCAGAGAGAGTATTGATTTCTTCTGAAGGTGTAGATGCAGGTGTAAGATAACCTGAAATTCCCTGAGAACTTCTGCAAGAATAGTAAACTAGCAAACTGAACCACTTAGCTACCTCTCCTGCCTGTGTTTGAGAAATTACTTTTTGTGACATAACTTGAGTGTGAACTTGAGGGATCTGGGAGATGTTCAATTGGTAAAGTTCCTGCTTCAAGGGTAAGGACCTCAGTTTGTATCCTGAGCATTCGTACAAAGCAGAGTCTCTTTGATGTCTTTAATTCTAATCTAACTCTTAGGGTGCAAAGAATCGGAACAGCCCTGCCTCTGCCTGATATCTAACCTTGTAAAAATCAGTGAGTTACCACTTCACTTCAAAAATGAGGAGGTGGAGCCAGAGTAGTAATAGCTTTAGTCCCTGCATTAGGAAAGCAGGAACATACAGATCAACACTGTTCTTAACCCCTTAAAACACCACCCATAATCTCAGTTTATCCAAGAACACAAACCAGGGAAGGAGGGGGAAAGGACTGCAGTCTGAATTCTTTACTCTAATAGCTTGGTTAATTTTTAAATGTTTATGTTAAAGAACTAAATTTAGCTGGTGCATACTTTTGTAATTGAAGTATGTTCTATTTTAACTGTTGAAATGCTGATAGTTTAATGTACTATTGAAAGATGAGAAAGTGAATAAAGCAGTTGCAGCATAGTTGAAATTCTCAGAGCTTAAGGAAAGCTGAGTTAATCTCAGTGCCCCTGAGGAGAAATGAGGGAGTAAACAGACTGAAAGCCTGTCCTCTGCCTTACCTGTGTTTGAACACTCTCATGAACATGGGAACATACACAAAGACAACTTAGAAGTTGCTAAAATAGAATGGTATTTTTGTCAGGTAAATACATGCTTAAGTTAAAGTGATAGTGTGTAAAGCATAGCTTTTTATTTTTAAATCATTTACTGACCAGATAGTGGTCTCCATTAGTTACTATTGCAGTTGGTTCCTCTTGTATCCTTTCAGCTTTTTGTGTAGCTACTAGAAAATTTCCTGTGGTTCTGAGAACTGAAAGGCTCAGTACCTAGAAAGAGAACATTTTTAGTAACTGGTAAATGATAAGATATTTTATTCTAGTCTAACATTGTAGTTTTGTTACAGTGAAAGGTGATGACCTACAGGCCATTAAAAAGGAGCTGACTCAGATAAAACAAAAAGTGGATTCTCTGCTGGAAAGCCTGGAAAAAATTGAAAAAGAACAAAGCAAACAAGCAGGTAATAGTCTTTAAATTATTTCAGTTAAATTTGAAATACCTCTTCCTAAGGTAGTTTAATGTCTATGCAAATTGAGCTGTTTGGGAGGGGCATTAATTTTGTTTGGAAAACTTTACTTTTGTTCTTTGATGATTAATGGGAATTGTCTATATCCTGTGGGCAACACTTGCCCCTGGACAGACTTGTCCTTCTCATCCCCAGTAGAGATGAAGAATGAAAAGTCTGAAGAAGAGCAGAGCAGTGCCTCTGTGAAGAAAGATGAGACTAATGTGAAGATGGAGTCCGAGGCAGGTGCAGATGACTCTGCTGAGGAGGGTGACCTGCTGGATGATGATGATAATGAAGATCGGGGGGATGACCAGGTGATTGATTACCTTTCGGAAAAAAAGTTGGGGGAACTTGGGTCCAGGGATGAGAAAAGTACCTCTAACGCTACCTTATTTGTGTCCATTTCTCCCAGCTGGAACTGAAGGATGATGAAAAAGAGCCTGAGGAAGGAGAAGATGACAGAGACAGCGCCAATGGGGAGGATGACTCTTAAGCACAGAGTGGAGCTTAGAAATCTTACCCCACTATTCATGTCCCTAGGCGCTTGTGAGAGATCAAAGTAACACCAGATCATCTCCCCTAGAATCTGCTGCACATTCTCACTGTTCTCCCTCCTTATCCTTCCTGTGTTCATTAATTCATCATTTCCCTGCGCCTAGTTCCATTTTCTTCACTTCCTTTGATGCTCCGTAGTAGTTTCAGTAAGTCTTACCCTGTAAGTTTTGCTTTAATTTTGATACCTCTTTGACTTAACAATAAAAAGTTGTATGGTTTTTATCAACTGTCTCCAAAATAATCTGTTGTTATACAGGGAGTACAGTTCTTCCCATTCATGATTTCAGTAGTTGCTTCCCTAACTGCAGAGGCATCTCATTTACTTGTAACCCTGAGAGCAGCTTTGCATTAGAGGTGTGTGTTTACCCTCACATGAGTGGGATTGTTACAACGCGAATGTAACCATGTATGTTTGTGAATGGGAGTTGGCATGTCAAATGCATCTTACAGGAAAATAGTGTAATAGTCTCAATATTTGTTTTCTAAAGTTATACCATGGGTTATTTTTGTGAACAGCCTGATGTTTGGGATCTTTTTCTCAAAAATAAACAATTCCTTATTAAACCAGGAATTTGAAGGAAAGAAAATTTTTTAATTATAATTATTTACTTAATTTTTTTAAATAGCAGCCTCCACAGATCACTAGATTGTATTAAATACTATCATCATGCATACCAATATATATATATGAATAAAAGTCATTTTGAGACCAATGTTAATTTTAAATATTTTTGACATGGAGTGCTTGAATGTTCAGTTACTACTTAGAACCCAGGTTCCCTTATTGAATTCTCAATCTGTGCCTCAAGAGTTTCAAAATAGGAAAGCATTTGTCTTTCCTGTTTTATATAGCATTTGCCTTCCTAACAACTGAGATTAGAGTTAAAATCCATGTGAAATACTCTTAACTTAAACCCTTTTTCTTGGTTTGTTTGAGTCAGCTTGGAACATTTTGCTGCATAAGACCCAACATTATAAGGCTAAAGGTATAAACAGGGGCTTGTTTATTTTTGTATAGCAGGCTATAAAAGTCTTTATGCACACAGGCATTCTATTTCTCAGAAAGATCCTGTTCTGTATATATATCATACAGTGCAAGTTTATGCTTTCATACTATACATTGTGGGCAAGAGTTCCTTTTCTATGTAACCGATGATAAAACTGGGTAGAGGCTGATCAAGGGGCTACCCTTGGCTCCAGTTGTGCATAATATGAAAATGACTTTTTTTGGTGAACCCTTATATCCCCTATCCCCCCAAAATCTTGATACTGTCTTGGGTTTTAACTCTTTAATTTGAGGAATTGGCTAGATGTTTAGAAAGTATCAGAGGTCCAAGATGCTAATAAATAAAACCTGTTTAAATATACTGTTAGAAGCTGGTGTGTACAAGATGCTGGAGCAAATTCATTTAGTTGACAATAGAGTACTTTCTGCTACTGGTTATTGTATTTATTCCAGTGACTGTTTTCCCAAAGAAAGCAGTTGGGAGATTTGAGAATACATGAAGAATGTGGTTCTGCTCCTAATGCATAGCTGATAGATACATCACCAAAAGGATCAGGATCCTCAATCTTCATAGGAACATTAAATGCTGTGCAGAAGTTAGTACTAAAACTTGTCAAGTTAAAATGTTCACAGGGTGGTTTATTCCACTACGAAAATATCTTAACACGTTCAAAGTTGTACGATTTTATTCATTTCTAGGTTTTTTTAATAGTTCTAAGATTTTGGTTTTTTGTTTAAATGTATGTGAGTACACTGTAGATGCCCTCAGATACACCAGAAGAGGTCTGTTCAAACAAAGTCAGTTTACTGATAAGAAATTCAGTTCTAGTGATCCACTTTTTCTTCATGGGACTATCTTGTTGGCGTTGGTGTTTTGATTTCTAAAGAAATGTTGGAGCCGGGCGGTGGTGGCGCACGCCTTTAATCCCAGCACTTGGGAGGCAGAGGCAGGCGGATTTCTGAGTTCGAGGCCAGCCTGGTCTACGGAGTGAGTTCCAGGACAGCTCAGGTTACACAGAGAAACCCTGTCTCGAGAAAAAAAAAAAAAAAAAAAAAAAAAAAAAAAGAAATGTTGGGCTGGAGAGTTGGCTCAGCAGACCTGGGTTCAGTTTCCAGCACCCACATGCTGACTTATAACCAATCACCTAATTCCAATTCTAATGCTCTGTTCTGGCCTTAGCAACAGGTACCAGACATGTAAATGGCAAATAGATACACGTGTAAACAAAACACCCTAATACATTAAAGTCCTAAAAATATTATACAGTTGGAATAGAGAGATGATTTTGTTTTATTTAGGTTGCTGTGTACCCCTGGCCATCCTTGAATAAAGTGTAGACCAGGTTGGCCTCAAACTCTGGCTGCCTCTACTTCCTGACTGCTGTGATTAAAGGGATGCCCTATCGCCTGGCTGAGAGAAGTAAAATTAGTTGATTTTTACCTTTTTTATTTTAATTTTACTTTTTTTGGGGTGTGGGGTGAGGTTTGAGACAGGGTTTCTCTGTGTAGCCCTGGCTGTCCTGGAACTCACTCTGTAGACCAGGCTGGCCTCGAACTCAGAAATCCGCCTGCCTCTGTCTCCCAAGTGCTGGGATTAAAGGTGTACGCCACCGCTGCCCGGTTGTAAAATTAGTTGAAAGGTATATATTGGCAATTATGTGACTGGTATATAAGCTCTGAGTTTATTAGACTGGCTCATTGTTCATTATAGTCAGTAAATACAGTATGGGAAGCAGTGGCTTGTCCACAGTTTTTTCTTGTTTAGCTGACCTTAGTATGAAGGAAATTCAGTTCTAGCAATGACATGGAATTTTTTGTCACTAATTCTTACTCTTTTGACCAAGAAATAGATTTAAATCTAAATGTAAATACTTCTAAGGTAATTTGTCCTAATAACCAGCTGGAAAAGAGTGGGTTTAAAAGGTACACAATAATCATTTAATGTACATGGAAGTGGGCTGCTAGGTACATTAGTCTAAAAGTGTCTTGCATTCACGTCATGGTTCACAGATAGCAAGAATCATTAGTATGATTTTGATTCTGAGTAATAGGAAGTTGCAGGGTGTTCTTGGAAGAATGTTGCAAATTAAAGCACAGTTTTATCTACACTGCTTTAGTTTCTTCTACAGTGGCTCTCAACTGTGGGTGAGACCCCTGTTGAAGGTGTCACATCCCTGACAGGTCACTTGAGCATTTGGAAACAGCTAATTACATTATGGTTCATAACAGCAAAACTTTAATTAGGAAGTAGCAATGGGAATGTTTAGGGATCACAACACAATTGCATAAATGTTAGGGATGGTGAGAACCACCCATCCACCATCCTGTCAGTGATTTGTGTCAACTCTTGAACATGGGTAAATGCTTTCCAAATGTTTGTGGAGATTCAGTATTAAAGTCCCAAGAAAGTAAAGCGTGGATTGAGGTATATGTCTGATCAGGCTTTGATCCCCAGAATGATAAAAAGAAATCAAAAAAGTCATAAAACTGGCTAAAGTTAACAAGGGACGGGGTTTGTTGAGTATAGATGGGCATGTGGGGCAAGGCACATAAAGAGCCAGAGAGATGCTAAGTGACTTAACCTGAATTTGGGGGCAGGTATTTTGGTTATTTTACCTGGATAAATTGTCTATTGGTTCATGTATGTACATGGTGCTCACAGGTGCCAGAAGAGGGCATCACATCTGACCTGGAGCTATACAAATGGTTGCCAGCTGCCGTGTTGGTGCTGGGAACCATTGAGCCATCTCTGAAGCCTCCAATTTCTACCCTGTAGGATTACAGGTGTAGGGGCTACATTTGCTTTTTTTTTTTGAGTGATAAATTTGAACTGTATCCAGAGTTAGAACATGCTGAACCACTGACCATTTAGATGCAAGTCTGCTTTATAGGGTATGTATTGGAGCTTGCATGAATAGAGGTAGGTGTTTTCTTATTCTCAGGCATGTCAGGTTTTCGAAAAAGTTTTGGGGAGCCAAACATGGTGGCAGAAGGCTATATGTAATCCAGGCCAAGGTAGTAGATCTCTTGAGTTTGAGGCTAGAGTTGTTGGATGGTTCTCCCAGGAAATTTCAAACCCAATAACATACTCCAGACCAGTTAAAGCAATGTTATTTTCAGGGTTTAGTTCCATCTTGATAAAAGTTAGCTAATTTTTGAAGTAGGCAAAGCCATCTTTGAAGGAAGACAGGTGTATTATGGTCACAGGGCTAGGAAAGGACATAGGACTTCTATAGTTGACTTTGTGAGTTTGATCCTCTAGGCAGTAGGTTAGTAACATTTGCACATCTTGCAGTCACTCCAAAGTAGTGACTACCTGCTTTGACAGCCGAGTAAAAGGTTTTATTTTGCCCACTACTCTGGTTTGAGGAAATACTTGTGACACTGGGAATGCTTTGTCAGTGTGATAGCAACTAGTGATTGATATTTGAGATGTATCAGTGTAACAGAATAAGATTTAATTTTTTTTCAGAATAAACCAATTTATTGTTTTTAACTCACAATCACAATACAGTTAAGTTCAAGAAGGCCAAACATTTCCCCAGTAACCAACACTACCAGCCTCAGTAAACATCTATAGTTAGTTCTTTTTCATGGCCATTCTGAAGCAGTGGAGCTGTTAGAATAGGGGTCCATGCTTACACTACAGAACCAATTTTACATTTCTTCAGCTTGAACTTCTTTATTAGATTAGACTGGTAGCAATCCTGCACTGCCGCAGCACCTCCTTGAAGCCCTCACAGAGCTTGACATCACTCCGGTTCTGGGCACACCCCAGAAACTGCTTGATCTCTAGAGAGCAAGGTCCAAAAGACTGCTGGTTCTGTGGCTGGACTCCCTGAGGCTCCTGGTAAGTGATGTCAGGCTTTGCAGGCTCAGCATTACCACCTCCGCTCAAGCCCCCAGTGATGGTGTGACCCAGGGTGTGCCCCACTGCAGAGCCCACAGCCACACTGGCGGCAGTGGTAGCCATCTGGGCCATCAGGCCTGACTGCCGGGGTGCAGCAGCAGGTGAGCAGGTGCAGCTGCTGCTGGAGGCTGAGCTGCAGGTGCTCTTCTGGGAGCAGGCCTCTATGTATGTAGCACTGGCTGTCCTCAAATTCACTCTGCCTCCTGAGTGCTAGGATTGAAACTGGACTGCCAGGCCTGCCTGACAAGTACTTATTAACAGTACAAACATGCATTATCTACTAGGCCTCAGAGAGAGTCCCAGTTTCGAAGTTGTCGGTAAATTAGAGACTATTCAAGGTCAGAATTTTGATCTATTGTTTTAACTTGACCATGGATTTTTTTTTTTCCTTTTGAGACAGTTTTTTGTGTTACCCTGGATTTCCTGGAACTTGGATATACCAGAGCTAGGATTTGTAAAGGCATGCTCCACCATGTTTAGCTGCCCAGGATTATCAGCCTTAAAAGAGGAAATGGTCTCTGAACTAAATGACCATTTTCCAAATATACCAGGGAGTAACCACATTTTTCTCTCCAGCATAGGATTACAGTATTTTATAGACCCTATAACCTTGAGTTTTCTGTGTGTCATTAGTATCTTCTGAAAAACATACATACTGGCTAACCAAGAAAGTTCCACAAGTAAAGCATTTGTCCTGTGAGCCCAATGGTCTGAGTTTGATTCCTGGGATACCTATATAAAGGTGCAAGGAGAGAGCTAACTCTGGAGTTGTCTTCCCAACTCATATCCACTATGGCATGCATACTCATCCGCATAGCTCACACAAAAGTGTGTGTATTCAAAGGGACCTACTACTGTAGTAGCTCAATGACAGAATGGCGCCTTAAAGTTTACACAAGCCACATGTAGCTGGGCAGCTGTGGTGCCTGTCTTTAATCTTAGCACTAGGGAGGCAGAGGCAGATTCATTGTTGCAGTTCAAGGCCAGCCTGGTCTACAGAGAGATCCAGAACAACCAGGGCCACACAGAAACTTTGTCTAGAAAAACAAAAAGCAATGCTTTTAGAGTGAAAAAATATACATTATGTGTATATATATACATATACACACATGATATATATAATATATATATACATGTATTAGAAATACATCTCTGCACTTGGGAGACAGGCAGCCAAACCTCTGATTTTGAGGCTAACCTGGTCTACAGAGCAAGTTCCAGGACAACCAGGGCTACACAGAGAAACCCTGTTTCTTGGGGGTGGGGGGAGGAAGGTTTAAATGTTCCCAGCAAAGTTTAGGAATCCTTCCTGTCCCAGCCAACCATCGGAGAGCAGCAGCCATGGCCAGCGCTACTCCATGACCATGGGCCTCAACAAGGGCCACAGGTGATGAAGAGTGTCAGCAAGAGACAGCCGTCACCGCGAGCGCCTCAACCAAGCACACCAAGTTCATGAAGAACATGATCGAGAGATGCGCAGCTAGTGCTCCATGGAGTTGCTCGAAGTGTCCATGGACAAGTGTTCACTCAAGGATTGATGAACCCTCCCCAATAAAAGATCATAACTAGATAGATAGATAGATAGATAGATAGATAGATAGATAGATAGATAGATAGATAGATAGATAGATTAGCAAGCTTAGGAATCTATGGACTATGAAGTCTGACTTGTCTGTCCTAGTCATGTGATAAAAGCATAAGTATCCATGTACCAAAGCTCTCGATTCTCAGTCTGGGATGAGGTAGTATAGCCAGCCAGCTAGACTCAGCTGCCAGTCTGTCTTACCCAGACCCTTAGTATTAACTTCTGTAGAGGGTCTGTGACTGACAACCTCCGTTAAGTCTGTTCTGTGCATAAATCTTCACTTTCCACAGAGCTACTTCCGTAGCACTGCCTGTTTACTTCCAAGGCCTCATTTAGAGGCCTTGGCTGCCCTCAAACTGTCTGCTTTTAGGTTGCAGCTGCAGTTCTGCTCTATCAGATTCCCCATCTTGGACTAGTTTCAGCTTCTGTGGGCTATTTTAGTGTTTTGCCTTTAGCTCCAGTAGGAACAACCTTTTGTAGAATCTGATCCACAGGGGAGATCTAGCAGTAAGTCCATGTCTGGAATAGCCTCTTCTTCTGTCCATCTGGGAATACAATCTTCCTACTGTTTCTCCCTCAGTAGGTCAATGAGGAGTGACCCCAGTAAATTTTCAGATGCTTTCTGGGTTTTGGGTGGGTTTTGTTTGTTATATTTATTCTGTGTGTATATGTGTGTCTCATTCCTTGCATGTGGAAGTTAGAAGACAATTGTGCTGGTTCTGAGTCCGTTTTTTTTTTTTTTTGTTTTTTTTGCTTTTTCGAGACAGGGTTTATCTGTATAGCCCTGGCTGTCCTGGAACTCACTCTGTAGACCAGGCTGGCCTCGAACTCAGAAATTCGCCTGCCTCTGCCTCCCAAGTGCTGGGATTAAAGTGCGCCACCACTGCTTGGCAAGTCCCTTCTTTTTTTTCCCCACCAGGTGAGTCCCATGAGTTGAAACTCGGGTCATCAGAATGCATGGCAAGTGTCTGTACCTACTGAGTCCTCTTGCCTAACTTCTGTTCTCAAGCACCTATGAACTATTACTTTCTCTGCTAAGTCCTTCCCTTGTCCTAAGGGGCCTGCAGTCTTCATACAAACCACAGCGCCCTTTTCCCTATATCTCCGTAGGTCTTGAGAAACAGCATCCTATCTGCAAGATAGGATGTGCAGCCAGAGAGTCTACACATCTGCCAATCATCTTTCTTTCTGGTCTATCAGACTCTTCAGTATCACTTCTTCATACCTGCTTCCATATCCTTGTTTCTCCCATTTTTTCTTAAAACTTTTGGCAATTCTCAGTTTCCCTCTCCCTCTCCCTCTCCCTCTCCCTCTCCCTCTCCCTCTCCCTCTCCCTCTCCCTCTCCCTCTCCCTCTCCTCCCTCTCCCTCTAAGATTCATTTATTTCATGTGAGTACACTGTCACTGTCTATAGACATACCAGAAGAAGGCATCGGGTCCCCATTACAGATGGTTGTGAGCCACCATGTGGTTACTGGGAATTGAACTCAGGACCTCTGTAAGAACAATCAGTGCTCTTAACCGCTGAGCCATTTCTCCAGCCCCTCAGTTCTCTTCTTGATCAATATTTTGTGTTTAGCAGTTTCAGAAAAATTTTTAACACAATTCATACACAATATGGTTACACACCCTCTCTTAATTATCTAGGGAAAAAAAAAAACAATAGCTAAGGTCAATACAGTATAGTCCCATATCTGCCTGATAGCATAGACCATATTATTTGCTTTGATTTGTGACTGACAACTGTATTATATGTATTGGTACAGTACCTTCTAAATGTCTGTATCATTTCTCTCCATCTTTTGCTACCACTGTTGTCAAAGCTAGAACTACCTTGCTTCTGGTATATTTTAACAGTCCTCTGTCTACTCACAGGCACTTGGATACTTTGTAATTGTGTGTTCAGACAACACCCATAACAGTCTTTTCAAAACATAATCACGGAAGTTCTTGGTTTAAAACCAATTTGATCCTAGCATGGTGGCTCACGCCTTTAACCTCAGCACTGGGGAGGCCGAGGCAAGGGGATTGCTGAGAGTTCTAGGCCAGCCTGGTTGACAAAGGGAAGACAGCTAGGGCTGTTATGCCGAGAAACCCTGTCTCAGAAAAACAAGCAAACGAACAAAAAACAAACAAACAAAAAACAAACAGACAACAACAAAACCAACCAAAAACAAAACAAACAAAAAACCCCTGAAACTTTCTGGCTCTGTTTTAGGGTAATGACAAAATATATCCCACACAGCCAAGTGTGGGTCCTGTCTGGCTGTCCCCCTCTACTCAGTACTCCTTGCCTTTCCCTATTCTCTGCATTGTCCTTTTTTTTTTTTTTTTTTCTTCTCCCATGCTCCCCTTGTCTGTGTACCTTTAGTTCCTTTTCTGTCTGTGCTCCATATTGTGAGTCATGTTAACAGTCAGGCAGCCTTTACTCTTTTTTTTTTTTTAAATTTTTATTTGATTATTTTATTTATATGAGGACACTGTAGCTGTCTTCAGACACACCAGAAGAGGGCATTGGATCCCATTACAGATGGTTGTGAGCCACCATGTGGTTGCTGGGAATTGAACTCAGGAACTCTGGAAGAGCAGCCAGTGCTCTTAACCACTGAGCCATTTCTCCAGCCCCGGCAGCCTTTACTCTTAATGAGGGCCAACCAATTCAAATCAGGAATGTGTTTCTTTTTTAAAGAAAATATTAAAAAAAAAAAAAATTTACTTTTTTACTTTATGTGAATGTTCGAGTTCCTGCATGTATGTATATGTACCATATACATTCCTGGTGCCCAGGGAGGCCAAAAGGTTATCTGATGTCTGGGAATTAGAGTTACTGGTGAATTGGAGTTCTGATACCCAAACCTAGGTTCTCTGCAAGAGTAGCAAATGCTCTTAACCACGGAACCATCTTTCTGTCCCCACCTTTTTCCTAATCCATATCATCATGTTTTGTGTTCATCCTTTCCCACTCCCCACACTGTCCATTCGGTCTCCTGCTCCATGCATACACTGTCCTGCTGTGAAGCAATTGTTTTCCAGGAGTGTGTTTGTAGCTCTAGTTACAGCCGTACCAAGTTTATGAGTGTTTGATTAGTGGGTTTTTTTCCCCTCGTCATTAGAATAAAACTCAGAACAGAGCCCACATCTATTACTGTTCATTAATGTATCCCCAGGGCCTACCAGTGAATTGGAAAGGGAGCGGGAATCATGGGAAAGTCAGCTCTGGGTGAGGTGGCCTTGGAAACAGCAGAAATACAGAGGAAGCCTGAAGAACTGATCACCTAGAGAGATGTGATAGGTGAATTTCACAATACTTCACAATCTTCATCCCAGCTTCACATACCTCACATCAGGATGACAAGAAAGACATATTGACTATGAAAGATTCGATTGTGTCCATTGCAGCTAACCTGTCAAAACCTTTGGGCTCACTCTTTTCTTAGGAAGCTTTAAAACTAAAATATACCTATGTGCTATAAAATTGGCACATCTTAAAAACACAGCTTGAGTGACTATGGCTGTTTAAATAACCTTCCAAAAGGGAAGTGAGATATTGCCCCTAGAAAACGGCCTCATGCCGTAACCTCGTTATTGACGATTAACCTCATCAAATCATCCAGTGAGTTGCTACTTTTCTGTCATCATAGATGGTTTTGCACATCTTCAAGCCATATGTAAATAAAATTGTATTAAAGCCTGAACTTCCCTTGAAAGCAGAGAGAGAAATCTTGGTGCAGTAGTTAGGGGATATGATTTCAAGATGACAGAGAGGAAAGCCATGAGGCAGGAGTAAACCCAAGGGTGAGGATGTGCTTCTGTGGATCAGGGGACTGCCTGATAGCAAAGGTGTGGGAAGCTGTATCGCGTTTCCCCAATTCCTGTCCCTGCTGATTGAAAGGTGGCTTGCTGCTCTCATGTGTTACTGGAAGACATTCCCATTGTTTTCCATTTAGTATAATACTGCTTAGGCGTATCCTAACACACAGGCATAGAACATATGCCTGTGTTGGTCATATGCTTGGCAAAACTGCTGGGCTAAAAGGACATACATATATTTAGCTTTATTGGATAATGCTAGACAGAGCTGAAGTGATTCCTTGCTTATATTCTCATGAGCTGTAAGGAGACACTCCAATTACCTCGAATGCTTGTCATGGTTAGGTTTAGTCAAGGCCTTTGATTTCAGGCTTTTTAAATTTTCTTTTTATTTTTTAGAGACAGGACTTCTTTGTGTAGCCCTGTCCATCTTGGAACTCTGTGGATCAGCCTGGCCTCAAACCCAGAGATTCTCCCAAGCACTGGCATTAAAGGTGTGTGCTGCCCTGGCCCGCAGGGGATTCGATTTGACGAGACCCTAGGGAAGGGGGCGAAAGAATGAAGGGACAAGAGACACAAAGGAGGAGAGCAAGTCTAGGGTTCTGATCAAGCTCTCTAACTTTAATTTCAAGCAGCAGATTATAAAGACACAGCAAAACTGGAAGTTTAGGCAAGGGTCATTGCTTAAGGCTATCCCACTAGGGAATCCTCAGTGTCTAAGACCATCCCACTATCATAACCGGCTCCCAGGAAATACCAGACGTTCTTTAAGTTCCTTTCTTAACCCTGTACTTTAACTGACTAGATTTTCCAGAACAGCAGGTAATTTTATGGGTTTGGCTCCCGGCAGTGTGCTGCTACCACCAGGCTGATTTCAGGTTTTTTTTTTTTTTTTTTTTTTTTTTTTTTTTTTTTTTCCGAGACAGGGTTTCTCTGTATAGCCCTGGCTGTCCTGGAACTCACTCTGTAGACCAGGCGAGTTTTCTTTTCTTTTTTTCTTTTTTTTTTTCCTGTCATTGATTGACAAGCACGGGCTGTGATTTGAACTCGGGAGAGTCTGACTGACAGCCGCCTCCAACTCTGCTGGTCCGCTTCAGGTTTCTTAATGGGTGTGTAAGATTATCATTTTATGTGTTTGCTGTTTGGTAACCATTTTATTGAATTTTTTAAGTGTATAAATACTTATGTGTTTCATACACCAAGCATCAAAAACAAAACAAAAAACTCATCAAAAGTTTGGTGTGCTGGCATAAGCCAGTAACCCCAGCACTGAGGAGATGAAGCTGAGGTAGGAAGATTTTGATTAGAAAGACATCCCGAGCCTACATAGTCAAGACCCTGTCTCAAAACAAGAAAACAAACAAATAAACAAAACAACAAATTAAGAAGTGTAAAGTTTCCAGTACTTCAGTCAGCGCATGTCCTTGTTTAACATTGCCAGAAAACCAAGGAGATCTAGTATTCTTTTTTTTTTTTTTTTTTTTTTTTGGTTTTTCGAGATAGGGTTTCTCTGTGAAGTCCTGGCTATCCTGGAACTCACTCTGTAGACCAGGCTGGCCTTGAACTCAGAAATCCGCCTGCCTCTGCCTCTGCCTCCCAAGTGCTGGGATTAAATTCGTGCGCCGCCACCACCACCTGGCTGAGATCTAGTATTCTTATACCAGCTCTGTTCTGCCTGGTTTTGATCTTGAAATAAAATAAACCAAATGTATCTTTTAGACCTGGCTGCTTTAATTCAACAATGTCTGTACAATTCATTGCATTGTTATAAGCTATTGTTTATTCATGCTAATGCTTATAGTATAGCATTGTATGAATTCATTCTGCTAATAAGCATTGAACTGTGTTATACATAAAGCCATGAGCATTCTAGAGCTGTCTGGTTGAGCACATATATCTTCAATGCAAATAAAACAAAGTTAGATTACAGAGACATAATTGCTCCATCTTGTCTCCTTGTGTTCTCCCAGCCATGTGGTTAGGTATGTGATATTATCACGTTAAACAGTCTTTGGTTTTGCAGCTGTAATACCGTGGCATACGCCTCTATTTCCAGTGCTAGAGAGGCAGAAGCAGGCAGAGCTATGCGAGTGTGAGGCCAGTATGGTATAGACAGACAGTCCCAGGTCAGCTATGACACTACTGAAATCCTGCCTCCAAGAAAACTTTGCTGTAAAAAGCATTTCTGATTATGTATACCTGTGTATGAGTATACCAGAAGAGGACTTTGGATTTATGAAGCTGGTGCTAAAGGGAGTTGTGAGCAGGTTGAAGTAGGTGCTGGGACTCAACTTCTGTCCTCTGGGCGAGTCATATGTGCTAATAACTGGTAGGCCAACTTTCCAGCCTGAACTTTTGTTTTTTAAAAGATACATTTTATCTTAGAATAAAAATGGATTTACAGAGGGGTTGGGAAGATGATATAGAAAGTTTCTTATAAATTGGGAATGTGGGTGGAGCACACCTTTAATACCAGTGCTTGGGAGGCAGAGGAGCAGATCTCTAAGTTTGAGGCCAGCCTGGACTACCAAAACAGCCAGGGTTGCACAGGGAAACCCTGTCTTAGGAAGCAAACAAACAAACAAACTAACAAATGAAGAAAGAGAAGGAGGAGGAGGAGATAGGAAGAGGAGATAAGGAAGAAGGGGAAGAGGAGGAGGAAGAGGAAGATGACAAGAAAAAGAAGGAGGAGGAGGAGGAGAATAAGAAGAGGAAAAGAAGAATAAGAAGAATAATTTCTTATATCACTTGTTCCACTTCTTCTAGTGCTAATATTTGAATGCTAAGTGATAAAGTTGTCTAGATAATGAAATTGATCCTTCACCTTTGCAACTCTAGATCTTAGCTAGGTTTTGTCATTTTTTTACAGGCATTCATGAGTGTGCAGAACACGTACAGAACAGATTTGTGTGCTAGCTCTACAGTTAGTGCTGGGAATGTTGCAATGCCATAAGAAATGTACATATCCCATGTATTCAACAAACTCTACTTGACCACTATAAATCCTGGAGACCATCAAGCATCTTTTCATCACCGTCCTTTGGCTATTTGAAAAAGCTATACAAATGGGGCTATGTACCCCTCCAAAGATGGCTTCTCTGTGCCCACAGCCTTGTACTCTTAAATTCCAAGTTGTTACATGTCTCAATGGTTTGTTACTTTTGGCTGTCTGACGGCTAATCTTGGTTGTCAATTTGACTATATGTGCAGTCAACTAAAATCCAAGCTGCTGGGACCCCTGGAAGGAATTCTCTTAGAATATTTGAATCAGGAAGACCTACCCTAAATCTACACTTGGTGGACACAAGCCATCATGAAATGACACAGAAGGAAACTTTCCTCTCTGCCTGTTTACCTCATTCTCCCTCAACCTTTCTCCACCCTCTTGCTGTGGCTGGTATTAAATGCAATCTCTTGTGGAGGATTCCATTGTAGACTGAAGACTAGCAGCTCTCAAAGGGCTCCAGCAACAGATTGGGATGGCCAAGACATTCACCTTCATAGATTTAACTATCAGGGTCTCAGCCTTTCCATTGTGCGATAGCCATTGTTGGACTACCCAGACCATATTCTGTAAGCTAGTCTAATGTATTCATTCTGTCAGCTCTGTTCCTTTAGAGAGTCCTGACTAGTACAGGCTGCTGTTAATGTATTTAAGCATCTATTAAATTACTTAAATGTGCCCTTCCCCAGCCTTGAACAGGCCAGAAAGACCTTGTTTACCACAATAGACCTTGCTATAATAGGACCTAGGTGGAGTTATCTGCCCTGGCTACAAGTACAACTTCTTATAGGAACTTAGTAGAACAGACTACCCGCTGACCTTACCTTGCAACATAATCCAGCTGAAACAAAGGATGGGTGTGGAGAGCTGGTGTCACAAGATGACGGCTGGCAATCTGCCAGCCCTAGCTTGGGCATTGCTGCACCATGATCAGGGCACGTAGATCTGGCATTACTGCGCATGCATATTGCTTGTACATAAGTTCAGGCCGTGTGATGTATGGGTGGAGCACCAATTTGGAATGGCTTCTGATTGGAGGAGACAGAGATTTAAGGGTGGGGAATGACAGTTGGTGGGCTTTTTCATATGCTAAGGGTTCCTGAATAAACGGTGCTAAGAAGAAGTTCCCTTGTCTGTTGTCTTCTGTCCGCTGGTCAGATAAGGATGCGACAAGTGGTGGCCCGTACGGGGATCTTCAGAACTCTTCACCATCAGTGTAGCTAGCTGGTAAGTTCCCAGGTAAGTGGGACAAGGGCAAGTTCTTGGCAAGAGACAATAAGGTTCCCGGCTTAGGGACAAGTTTCAAGTTCCCGGGTAAGTGGGACAAGGGAAAGTTCTCGGATGAGACTATAAAGTTCCTGAGGACCAGGACAAGTTTCACCAAGCACTATGGGGAATTCCACCTCCTCTAATTCAGTTAGTCAGGCACTCTGAGGGTTGCTGAAAGTGGAAGGAGTGGGTATGAAGACAATCGAGAAATTTATACAATCGGTGGATGAGGTTGCTCCTTGGTTTTCAATGTCGGGACACCTCACCCTGCCGAATTGGGAGAAACTAGGAAAAGATTTGAGGTTTGCTAAGAAACAGGGGGCATTGCCTACTGACGTACTTCCAGTTTGTAAGTTGGTATGATCTTGCATTGAAGATGAATAGGGAAAGGATAGTGAGGCTTTGGAGCAGCTAAGAGACAGTTCCGAGAGTGAAGACGTTTCGGAAGATGAATTAGAGAACCTGGCCGAGAGCTTGAGTAAAACGAAACTAGAGGCAGAGCCGATCATTCCAGGGCCACCTCCATACGCTCCGGTAGTGTCATCAGGAAGAAGTTTACATCCAGAAGCATGGAAAGAGCTGAGGGCTCAGTGTGATTCAGGATTATGGTGTTTCCCAGTGTTTCAGGATGCCCAGGGAAACCGTTACCACGAGCCGTTAGACTGGAAGATCATTCAGAGGTTGGCTGAGGGAGTGCAAGCATATGGAACTAGTGCAGCTTATGTGGTGGCTCAGCTGGAGTCATTGCATAGATATACTATGACTCCCAGCGATTGGCAAAATTTAGCACTAGCTTGCCTTACACCTGGCCAGTACTTAGATTAGAAGGCTTACTTTATAGAGTTTTCAGCAGAATGCACAGCTCAAAATGTGGCAGCAGGACAGGCTCAACGGGATCAGGACATGCTGTTAGGACAAGGGAGATGGGCCAATGGTCAGAACATGTATCCAGTTGCAGTGTATGAACAGATCAATCAGATGGGGACATGAGCTTGGAAATCACTTCATAATAGAGAAGTCACTGGCCGGGCGGTGGTGGCGCACGCCTTTAATCCCAGCACTTGGGAGGCAGAGGCAGGCGGATTTCTGAGTTTGAGGCCAGCCTGGTCTACAGAGTGAGTTCCAGGACAGCCCGGGCTACACAGAGAAACCCTGTCTCGAAAAACCAAAAAAAAAAAAAAAAAAAAAAAAAAAAAAAAAAAAAAAGAAAGAAAGAAAGAAAAGAAAAGTCACTGGAAATCTTACAAAAATCACTCAGGGGTCAGCGGATCCTTTTGCAGACTTTGTAGCCAGGATAGTGGAAGCAGGAGGAAAGATCTTTGGGGACCCGGACAATGCTATGCCGCTCTTAAAGCAGTTGATATTTGAACAGTGCATAAAAGAATGCAGGCAAGGCATTAATCCTTATAACAGCAAGAGTCTGAAGGTCTGGATGAAAATTTGTAGGGAAATAATTCAGGATTGGCCACTGCCATCATGCAGATGACTCGCGGCTTGAACCAGTCCTCCAATAATGCTTGTTTCTTTTTTTTTTTTTTTCGAGGGTCCTCAAATATATGGGGCAATGACAGAGTGGCCTAGTCTGAGACTGCCAATGCAGTGGGACCACCCCAGAGGGCCACAGGGGGAGTGCAGGACTCGACCTCTGTTCCACCACCAGACTCATATTGACACCCCAAATGGGTCTGCAATTAATAGAGACTGATTTTAAAGGACCTTTACCTGTTGATACAGTGGGACTGATGTTAGGAAGGAGTTCAGTTCATATGCAGGGACTTATTGTTCATCCTGGGGTCATTGCTCCTGATTATACTGGAGTAGTCAAAGTTATGGTGTCTTCTCCCTGAGGTATTTCTGCAATCTTCCAAGGAGATCGCTTGGCTCAGCTTCTCTGTCTTCCCAGTTGTCATGATCATTTTCCTGCAAAGGATGTTCAAAGAGGGGATAAGGGCTTTGGGTCGACAGGGGCCTCTGATGTATTTTGCTCTTTAGATCTTGAGTCAAGACCATTATTATCTTTGATGGTTGAGGGGAAAAATATTTCTGGGCTTTTAGATACTGGTGCCAATCACAGTATTATCAGTGTTAAAGATTGGCCGAAGGGGTGGCCCAGACAAAAATCAGTACAACTCCTTAGTGGTTTGGGGTATACTTAAGAACCTGAAATGAACTCTTGTCTTTTGGGATGGAAAGATGATGAAGGCCATGAAGGGAACTTTCAGCCTTATATTTTAGAGGTTCCTGTGTCCCTTTGGGGCAGAGATCTCATGAAAGAGATGGGATATACCCTAACTAATGAAAAAGATTATAGCCCTCAGGCATATAGGATGATGTCTGATATGGGATATATCCCAGGGAGAGGACTTGGAAGAGGATTACAAGGCAGGACTCTGCCTGTGCCCACTGTTCCAAAGAATGATAGAACTGGAGTGGGTTTTTCCTAGGGGCCACTGTGGAGGCAATTCCCATATCTTGGAAGTCTGAGGAGCCGGTGTGGGTTCCCAGTGGCCACTTCCCTCAGAAAAATTACAAGCAGTGCATTCTTTAGTTGCAGAACAATTAGAATTAGGACATTTGCAGCCATCTACATCTCCTTGGAATACTCCAATTTTTGTTATTAAGAAAAAAATCAGGAAAGTGGAGATTATTACATGATTTGAGAGAAATTAATAAGCAGATGGTGATTATGGGTCCTGTCCAGAGAGGTCTTCCACTATCCTCTGCGCTGCCCAAGAATTGGCCTGTGATTTTATTAGATATCAAGGATTGTTTTTTCTCCGTTCCCTTATATGAAAAGGACACTGTTAGATTTGCCTTCACTGTTCCTTCTTTAAACCATTGTGAACCTGATAAGAGATTTGAATGGGTCGTCCTACCTCAGGGTATGGCCAATAGTCCTACTATGTGTCAGCTATATGTTGATGCGGCATTAAAAGAGGTTAGACAAAAATTTTTAAAAGTGGAGATATATCATTATATGGATGATATTCTTATTGCTGCACCAACTGATCAACAGCTAGATGATGCCTATCTTGCTATTATTTTAACCCGAAAAGGATGCATTTGATAATTGACCCAGAGAAGGTACAAAAGGATTTGGTTGTTAATTATTTAGGGACAAAGATATCTCCAGAGACTATTACCCTCCCCCCCCAAAAGTTGCAAATTCGCACAGATGGTTTGTGTTCTTTAAACGATTTTCAGAAGTTGTTAGGAGATATTCAATGGCTGAGACCTTATTTGCATTTATCTAATAAAAAGCTGCAGCCCCTATATGATATTCTTCCTGGTGAGCCTGATTTAAATTCATCCAGACAACTTACAGAAGAAACTCGAGATGCATTAGTATTAGTGGAAAAGAGTTTACAAGGTGCAGTCTTGAGGCGCAGAGATGAGACTCAAGCTATATTACTATGCATTTTGCCCACCAAGAGTCAACCTACAGGGATGGTTTGGCAAGGAGCTCCATTATTGTGGGTACATCCTAGAATTTCTCCGGCTAAGACACTTTCCCATTATCCTACGGCAGTTGCACAACTTGCCCTGCAGGGATTTCAGCAGTGTGTTCAGTATTTTGGATGCCAACCAGAGAAATTAATTATACCTTATACGGCTGAACAATTTGAAGTGTTAACAGTTACAATAGATGAGTAGGCTGTGTTAAGATGCATTTTTAATGGCTACATAGATAGCCATTTACCTAAGGATCCTATTTTACAACTGGTTACTATGCATCCTGTAATTTTTCCAAAAGTTACCAAACAGATTCCATTACAGAATTGCCCTCTTATTTTTACTGATGGTTCTAAGAATGGATGTGGAGCCTTTTTGTTTATGGTCATCAGCCAGTGGTGATCCAGTTTCCATCAGCCTCCCCTCAAGTAATTGAGTTACAGATTGTTATAAAAGTATTTGAACAGTTTATAGGCCCCTTCAATTTGCTATCAGATAGTCAATATGTAGTGAATATTTTAAAGTCCTTGGAAGTGGTTGGAAAAATAAAGTTGAAATCAGTTATCGGTAATTTGTTAGTGCAATTACAAAATCTGATTTGGAATCTTACGGCTTCCTTTTTTGTTCAACATATTAGAGCACATACTGGATTGCCAGGCCCTATAGCTGAAGGGAATGATGCAGTGGATAAAGCCTGCAAAGCTTGTTCGGGTTTTTTTGCCCTCTCTTCCTAGGAGTTGGCTGCCGATTTTCATAAACAATTTCATGTTAATTCTAAGACTTTGTCCTCTAGGTTTGGCATTTCCCGGGCAGATGCCAGGGATATAGTAAAATTGTATCAAGCCTGTGCTCCGTTATTGCTGCAAATTAGCATAGGGATTAATCCCCGGAGGTTACACCCACTCCATTTGTGGCAAATGGATGTTACTCATTTTTCTGAATTTGGAAAGTTAAAGTATATACATGTTTCCATTGATACTGTGTCAGGAGTGATGTATGCCTCCCTGCAATTAGGGGAAAAGGCAACCATGTTATTGCCCATTGTTTTGAAGCCTGGGCAGCCTGTGGCATGCCAAAAGGCTTAAAGACTGATAATGGACCAGCATACACCTCTGCCTCTTTTACAAGTTTTTGCAAAATGATGGGAATCCACTTAAATCATGGATTGCCATATAATCCTCAAGGACAAGGCATTATTGAGCATGCTCATCGCACCTTGAAAGAATGTCTTATTAAACAAAAAGGGGGATAGCTTCTGGGCGTTCTCCCCGAGAGATTGGCCATAGCTCTTTTTACTTTAAATTTTTGACTGAAGATAAGCAGGGGCACACTGCTGCTGATCGTATGTTAATCCTGATTCTTCATATAAAGGTGTGGTGATGTGGAAAGATATTCTGACAGGAAAGTGGAATGGCCCTGATCCGGTATTGGTGTGGGTGATTGTGGAGAGCCACTGTGCGCCGCACCTGCAGATGGTGCTGGCTGAGAGTGCTCCTTGTGATAAGCAAGTCCTTAGTTGGCTGTGAAGCTGTGCAGGGGCAGGGAATGGTCATCTGACGTGGACGTATGGAGAGATTACAGTGGCGTATGCTCATGGCCTTTACGTAGATATAAGCTGGTCCCCGGGGTAGGAGGGGGGCCACACCTGCAATCCTGCTGTAACTGCAATCCTGATTAAACTGTCTTGAGAAGGAACCTGGTTGCTCTGCATCTGATTTCCTGCTGGTCAGGAAGGGCGCCGGACAGGCGAGAGGCTCTGTTTGTGTGTTTCCACAGAAAAATCAACAACCGATTTGGATTCCAGAACGCTTGACCCAATGAGTGAAAGATCCTTTAGAAGAAAAGGAAGATGAAGGGCATGATCCTGGTTGTGATGATCCTCATGAGAATGCCTCCGGGTGAAGGACAAGATCTACATTGGGGCATTTTGTCAGTTTTTCCTGCATAACGTCTGCCATCATTACAGCAATTACTGTGGTGGCTGTGGCAGTTACCATGGCAGCGATTTCTTTATCTACCACTGTTCAAACCGATGCAGCTGTCTACAATATGTCCACCACCATGGCTCAAGCCTTGAATACTCAAAGTAATATTAATAGCCAACTGAGAGCTGGAATTTGTTGCTGATGGAAATAGCCCAGCTTGACTGTCAGTGGAAGTATACAGGGTTATGTGTCACCTTGGTGCCTTTTAAGATGCTAGTTATGTTCACAGTTGTCACGAAATCTCTCTCAGTATCTTACAGGAAACTGGTCTAAGGATTAGACATGTTGCTTTGGGAGCTGAGACAGTCCATCATTGACATCAATTCCACCCATATGGATGTTTCCTTAGCCAGTGGAATAGCAGATTGGGTTCTTCAAGCAGCTTTCCATTTGAAGGAATGGGCGGGATTGGGAGGTTTGGCTCTGTGTCTCGTCCTTATCAGTTGCCTAGCATTCTGGTGCTTGTGCCACATGAGAAATCGTCATGCTCGTGATCTGGCTCTGATTATACAAATATTTGCAGCAGTAGAAATTGGACAATCCCCTCAGGTGTGGCTTGGCATGCTAGAAAAGTAGTCAATGATGGGTAAGACTCCTTGGACATGTTACCAACCTAAGACAGGGATCAAACCAAAGCTGTTTGTACCCCAAAGACGGGTAAAGAACATTGTTGCAAGGGGCAACCTAAGACAGGCATTCTCTCTGCCAAGATTTAATAAATAAGGGGGAATTGTGGAGAGCTGGTGTCACAAGATGATGGCTGGCAATCTGCCAGCCCTAGCTTGGGCATTGCTGCGCCATGATCAGGGCATGTAGATCTGGCATTACTGCACGTGCATATTTCTTGTACATAAGATCAGGCCGTGTGACATATGGGCGGAGCACCAATCTGGAATGGCTTCTGATTGGAGGAGACAGAGATTTAACGGTGGAGAATGACAGTTGGCGGGCTTTTTCATACATTAAGGGTTCCTGAATAAATGGTGCTGAGAAGATGTTCCCGTGTCCATTGTCTTCTGTCTGCTGGTCGGATAGGGAGGTGACAGATGGGTTCCCTGGGCTTTCTCTATATATACAAGTGGTGAATATTAAACTTTGAGCCTTGATCAGAAAACTTTGTCTTGGCTCCATGCTTTTCTCACCCTTCTCCTTTCATTTCCAGCCTCCTTTCAGGTGAACCCAGTTCATCCATGGCCACTGGGCGGCTACAGGTGGTGCCTGAATGAGGGACCTGAAAACAGAGTGGCCCACTGAGGAATGCTGTCTTGAGTGGAGCTCCACAGAAAACTGCAGAAGAGTGTCCCGCATGTGGTAAACAATGAACAGCATTAATGCTAGTGCTAGTTATCTTTTGGAGGCTGTGTTGGAGGAGGTGTGTTTAAGTGGATACAGCTAGGCTGAATAGGCATTGGCCTGATGCTGACTTCACCTAGGGGGTGACAGTGAAATTTTGAGTGGGGAAATCATAGGCCTTCACCCATAGCCTAAGAGCTGCCTCAGGAGACAAAAGCAGGGTTAGGAGGAATTGGGGAAGTTAAGGAAACAGGGCATGGAGGAGTAACTTTCAGTAGCTGAGGCTGCACCTCATAAAGAAAAAGCTGACGAGTTAGACCTAGAATATGAGAGAAAGAAAGGGTTTCAGAAAAGCAGTTGTCTTGTCTCCAGGCCGTGTTAGCAAAAGAGAAGGAAAAGGTTATTTCAGAGCTTTCCTAGGAACAGCAGAAAATCAGGAGACATCCTGCTTTTTCTCTGGCTCCTACTGGAGAAATCCTTAGTTCTGGTTCCTCTGTCTACTGTCTGTCCTTGGCATGCCAATCTGTCCACATTCGTCAATTGTCTGTTTTTGTTTCATTGTTTGAATGATTGTTCTATGTTTCATGTTCAAAAGAAAAAATGGTTAAAACTTTTGTTGGCTATCCACCTCTTGATTTAGTTTAACTTGTTTAAAAGGCAGTCTCAATTTACACAACAGAAGCTGCTAAGTTACCCTGCTCTGTGGCTGGGAGTAAGGCACAGCAGGAGAAGCCCTGCCAGGAGCTGATTGTGTTGGACTCTAAGATCCAAAACCAGGGGACACACTCTCACTGAGACATACAGATGGGACTCGCTGCAAAAACATGAGCTTTAATGAAAGTAGTGCACTAGGACTCTCTCGCATGCAGTCAAGAGAGTCCCAAACAAAAGCTGGGAGCTGTTTTTATACAGATTCCATGAGGGGAAACCACAAAGTCTGACTTCTAGGTGACTCAGGTTATGACAATTAGTGTTTTCCGTTTGCCCTGGTTTATTGCGTTAAATGTGCAGCTTCCTGATTCATGGAATGTGTCTACATGCTCTGGGCCCTCCTCACCCACAGGTGGGTTCCCTCCCCTGTGGTCTGAGGAATGTTAATCAGTCTCTCCTTTTTTCCTCTGAATGTTAATCTAGCAAGTGTCCTCTGACAAAGGAATGTGCCCATCTAGGGATGTGTCCTGGTGTGGGGCGGTGGGCTGTGGGAAGCAGCTGGGTGCCTGGTTGAGCAAGCCTTGAACCCCGGACCTTTACCAGGACGGCAGGTGTTCGGTGCTGCCCCAGGCCCTGGTTCTTTTCGTTCAGCTTCGGCCCTCCACAGCCTCTCCCAAAGAGAGGTCTATGACTATCAGTCACGAGGAACAGTGCCTCAGGCCCTCCCACATGTAGATGAGGTATCTCTAAGCTCTCTGACCAAGCCAATAGGCATTATCTGCCAGACCCTAACCCACATGCAGATGAGGTATCTCCAAGCTCTTCGACCAAGCCAATAAACGTTATCTGCTGTCAGACCCTAACTCACCCTGAAACTGTATATAAAGGCTCTATTCGGGAGAAGTAAAGGTGTGTTCGAGAATCATCTTGGTGTCCGGGAGTTTTGTCTGAAGAGCTGTAACACTTGGGGAGAGATCCGCTCTCCCGGAACCTTCCTGGGGCACCAAGCTGCTTCCTTGCCTGCTAGCCGGCTTCTATCGGCCCAGCCTGGGCGGCTCAGTGTGGAGAGACAGGTGCAGCAACTGGGAGTGACCGAGCTGTGACAGCGGAGACTCGAGCAGAGGCAGCAGCGGAGGCAGGCAATCTCTCCTCCCTGCTTGCACTCGCACCCTTTTGGCCCAGACCTCTCACACCAGGCTGGGCTGAAGACCAACAGACAGCGGAGACGTGGGTAGAGGACCCTCCCTGCTCTCACTCTGTCCTCAGCCGGGAGATCATCGTGGGACACCCTCCAGAACCGTTCCCCCACATCCTGGGACAGTGGGATTCTTTTAATCTTAAGTTCAAACCAAGACCAGAATTCTAAGTTCAAACTAAGACCTGAAAGTCCTACAATTGTTTGCATAAGCCGATCTTAAAGGGCCAGCAGCTTTTTGGGCTTCTATGAAAGGAAGCTGATAGTTGCTTTTCCTAGAAAAATCTCTGTGACAGTTTTTATTGCATTCAGCAAGTGACAAGATGCTTTTCTCTTAAAATTACAGCTAGAAAAAGTAAGAAATTTTGTTTAGTCTAAATATATAAAATGTGTATCTACTTCATTTTTGTTTCTGACTGGTTTTAAAAGTATAAATATGTTCTGCATGTCTTGGCTATAGATTATTGGCCTATAAGTTATTGGGTATAATTAAAAATTTCTAACTTTGGTAACAGAAAGTTGGCTTAAAACTGGTAACTCAGCCGGGCGGTGGTGGCGCACGCCTTTAGTCCCAGCACTTGGGAGGCAGAGGCAGGTGGATTTCTGAGTTCGAGGCCAGCCTGGTCTACAGAGTGAGTTCCAGGACAGCCCGGGCTACACAGAGAAACCCTGTCTCGAAAAACCAAAAACCAAAAAAAAAAAACAAACAAAAAAACCCTGGTAACTCAGGGTTGGAGTCATTCAGAAACCAGACTTATAAAGGATAGGATTTAAAATAATGTCTCTGTCATGCATTTCATATATAAAGAATTGACAGCCAAACTTTGTAAAGTGAAAGTAATGCTCTTGGTATTGATTTTAAAGAGAATGGACTGTTTAAAATTGAGTTTTGCTTTCCAACGTTGTGGTTGCTCTGGTGTTGCAAGGGAAACTTAGAGGTATGGTTGAATTGCCAGTGTTCCATTGGCTGCAGTTAGCAGTTCAATGGCAAGCTTAGGGTTTTTGATTCACCCATGTTTATGGTTGAGAAGAGGATTGAGTAGGTGGAGCTGGTTGCAAGGGTAATAAAAGAGTTAAAAACAACTGTGGCACAATATGGGCCTACTGCTCCTTTTACAAAAGCTTTATTGGATGTTTTAAATGTGAAGGTTTAGGTCATTTAAAAAATGATTGTCCCAGGAACTGTTGGACCTAAGGATTCAAACCAGTGGACACACTCCCCTAGAAGTACTCACGGACAGCATATTTGATACAATAACATAAGGTGTTTTGATGATAAGATGATAACCATTATACTGGGGCTCCCTACGCTCAGGTAGGAGGAACCCTGAAATGAAGCTGAAAGCAGCTTATATACCATTTTACAGAGTTCACAGGACAGTTTTTTTCTTTTTTCTTCTTTCCTTCCTTCCTTCCTTTCTTTCTTTCTTTTTTTTTTCCCTTAGGTTTTATTCAAGACAGGGTTTCTCTGTGTAGCCCGGGCTGTCCTGGAACTCACTCTGTAGACCAGGCTGGCCTCGAACTCAGAAATCCACCTGCCTCTGCTTCCCAAGTGCTGGGATTAAAGGCATGTGCCACCACCGCCCGGCCAGCTGACCCATTTTGTTGTTAAAGATAAGGTGCAAATTTGAGTTACCTAGAAACCAGGCCTGGAAATGGCTGTTTGAAATCCTTTATGGTTATTGTTTTTTTTTTGTTTGTTTGTTTTGTTTTGTTTTGCTTTTTGTTTTTTGAGACAGGATTTCTCTGTACAACCCTGGCTGTCCTGGAACTCACTCTGTAGACCAGGCTGGCCTCGAACTCAGAAATCCACCTGCTTCTGCCTCCCAAGTGCTGGGATTAAAGGCGTGAGCCACCACTGCCCAGCTACCATGCCACATTTATGTGGAAGGACACTCTTAGCTTTAAATGGAATGGCCCAGACCTAGTTCTCATATAGGCTGAGGATTGATAAGACTGTTTGATATCAAATAAGGCACAGCTAAATGGCTGCCAAAAAGATTAATGAAATAAAGAGATGCCCCCCAAAAGCAAGGCCTAATTATAAATAAGGTGAATAACAATTGACAGCCAGGGAAGAGAAATCTCCCTGAGAATTCCCTTCTTTTTCCTTTTTTTTTTTTTTTTTTTTTGTTTTTTTTTTTTTGTTTTTTTCGAGACAGGGTTTCTCTGTGTAGCCCTGGCTGTCCTGGAACTCACTCTGTAGACCAGGCTGGCCTCGAACTCAGAAATCCGCTTGCCTCTGCCTCCCAAGTGCTGGGATTAAAGGCGTGCGCCACCACCGCCCGGCCTCCCTTCTTTTTCCTTACCAGGTAAAAATGAATCACCTATGGTGTTTGCAGTTGGAGATTCTAATCCTGATACTGGCCTCCAGACTTAACTCAGACCTTCGACGAGCCATTGACAAGGACATCAAACAGCTAGAGACTGATGTCACTTTCTGGAGAAATCCCTCCCTCTTTGGCTGTCTGAAGTGATCTCCAAAAATTGCAAAGGACTTTATTGGACTTGATTTACTCTCTTGCAACAGAAAAGACTGTGTACAGCTCTAGACTGTGTACAGCCCTTAAGAAGAAGGTTGCTTTTACATAGATAAGACAGGGATGGTTAAAGAGAGCATGAAAAAGGTCAGAGAAGGCCTTGAGAAAAGACAGAGAAAGAGAGAGAGAGAGAGAGAGAGAGAGAGAGAGAGAGAGAGAGAGAGAGAAGAGCTGGTACAAGAATTGGTTTTCAACCTCTCCATGGTTGTCAACCCTATTTACATTTTTTTGGTTTTTTGAAACAGGGTTTCTCTGTGTATCTCTGGTTGTCCTGGAACTCACTCTGTAGACCAGGCTGGCCTCGAACTCAGAAATCTGCCTGCTTCTGCCTCCCAAGTGCTGGGATTAAAGGCGTGCACCACCACCACCCGGCCACATGTTCATTTTCTTAAATTTCCCCTACTTCAGCACAGATAATTGAATTACATGCTGTAGCCACCGTTTTGAAATGTTGAAAAAAAAAAAAAAATCAAGCCTTTCACTTGTATACTGATAGCCAATATATAGCTCATGGTTTATAATTGCTTGAAATTGTTCCCTTTTTAGATATTGCTAATTCTCAAATTTTACAGTTATTTATACAAATACAGCTTAATTTAAGAAACATGTACTGTTCCTAACTTTATAGGACATATAAGAGCTCATACTGGATTGCCTGGACCCCTTAGTGAGGGCAATGCCGCAGCAAATTTGTATACCAGGCAGATTATAGGACTTACAGGAACAGTTGGCCATACAATCTTATTCTTTATATCATTAAAATAGTAATAGCTTGAGACAATAATTTGGTATTTCTAGAGAGTGTGCAAGTCAAATTGCAAAAACTTGTTTTCAATTTCTTCATAATGATGTTAATCCTTGAGGACTTATACGTTATCAATTATATGACAAATGGATGTTACTCATTTCTGATTTTGGAAAACTCAAATATGTACATGTGACTTGACACCTTTTTAGGCTTTCTAGTTGCAACTGCTTTAGCAGGAGAAGCAACTAAAAGTGTAATTAGTCATTGCGTACATTATTTTTCTATGCTTGGTGTTCCATATCAGATTAAGAATGATAATGAAACTGGCTGCCGGGCGGTGGTGGCGCACGCCTTTAATCCTAGCACTTGGGAGGCAGAGGCAGGCGGATTTCTGAGTTTGAGGCCAGCCTGGTCTACAGAGTGAGTTCCAGGACAGCCCGAGCTACACAGAGAAACCCTGTCTTGAAAAAAAAAAAAAAAAAAAAGAAACTGGCTATTGCAGTCAGGCATTTGAGATGTTTTGTTGGCAATTTAATATTACCCATATTACTGGGATTCCTTGTAATCCTCAAGGACAAGGTATTGCGGAACTTTAAAATAATATTTTCATAACTCTCTGAGTGTGGGAAGAACAGCTACTGGTGCTTCTGCCCTGGTTTTGCAAGGAATTCTGAAAAGCTGGCTTTTAAAAACAAAAGAGGGGGAGTTATATGTGCCCTTCCCCCAGCCTTGAGCAGGCCTGAGAGACCTTGTTTACCACAGCAGACCAAAACAATAGGACTCAGGTGTTAACCACCTTGGCACATCCATGACCTGCTACAGGAGCTGAGATGAATAGACCGCCTGCTGATCTTGCCTTAAGACACTTCCAGCCTGCGATTAAGGATGGATTCCCCTCACCCACACTGGGCTGAAGCAAGAAGGGGTTCAGTGGTGGAGGTGGGGCTTCCCCTTTAAATTGAAAGATGAACATTAAAGCATTGAGCCTAGATCAGAGACCCTTGTCCTGGCTTCATCTCATCCCGCCCTCCTGTCCCTTCTTCCATTCCCAGCCTCTCTTTCAGGTGAACCTGGTTGACTGTGGCCGATGACCGGCAACAGTTATACCCTCCAAGGTCACTGAAAGCACACCTTGCTTTTATCTTTTTTGTTTTAAATTTTTTTTGCAAACTGATACTAAAGGTCAGTCTGCAGTGGCATCCAGTCACTTCCAACTCATTTGCCAGGGTTAAATGGAGAAATCCCATAACTAATACAGAGAATGGTCCTTACCCTGTTTTAATTTGGAGCCGTGGTTCTGTCTGTGTTTTTTCACAAAAAAAAAAAAAAAAAAAAAAAATGTGGCCCAATGGCTGCCTGAAAGATTGGTTCGTCAAGTGGACACAGATCCTGAGCCTAATGATTATGACACTAATGATGAAGGCTCAAAATCCCTATTAGCTAGCTGAGTTAACCTAGATTATAGTCTCTACTCTTACTGGAGAGTGTTTTTTATCAATACTCAAAGCCACCCACTATATACATGGTAGCCAGACTTTGTGTTGAATCCCTGCTAATTAGCAGCAAGATTAGATACCTGAAACATTCCCACTTACAACTTTAATTTCTATAGTGCTTGTACCGTTAATTATAATCTTGTTGCTTTTAACTTTTGGACCCTGTATCTTAAACAGATTGGTAGTCTTTGTATAGGATTGTCTTCAGCAAGCTCAGCTATTCACCATGACAGTTATCCATCACTATGAAGAAATGTATTGAGTGCATCCTCATAGGTCGTTTGGTCTAAATTCATATGTGGCTTTGGTCTGTATGGGAAAGAGAGTGCCATAGACGGATGGTAGTCAGAGATGGTTCGGAGTGTTCTTGAGCTCCTGTAGACCTAAGACAGAGTCATACATCAATGCTATATATATTCTCCTTGATGGGTAATAAGGAGCAATATAGACACAGACCTAAGACAGGCATGGTCGCCTGGCCACTCTACTCTAAACAGGATGATGGAAAACAAATAAATCTTGTGCTTCCATCCAGTTATTGGTACTGCTCATTTTTAAAAAACTAAAAAGGGGGAATTATGCCCTTCACTAGCCTTGAGCAGGCTGGGAAAACCACAATAGACCTTGCTACAACAGGACCTAGGTGGAGTTATCTGCCCTGGCTGCAAGTACAACTTCCTACAGGAACTTAGAAGAATAGACTCCCTGCTGAGCTTGTGACTTAATCTGGCTGAAACAAAGGATGGATTCCCTGGGGTTTTCCCTTTATATACAAGAGCTGAATATTAAACTTTGAGCCTTGATCAGAAAACTTTGTGTTGGCTCCATGTTTTTCCCTCCCCTTTGCCGCCTCCTTTTCATTTACAGCCCTCTTTTCAGGTAAACCCAGTTCGTCCATAGCCGCTGTGGCTACACTTAAACATACATGCATTTATTACATATGACACTGTTATAAAGACTTCCATGTTTTTATGGTTGTGAGTTCCAGTTCTTTGGGGTAAATATCATTGAATGTGGCTAGCTGGTAGTATAGCAAGTACATGAGAAACAGCCAAACAATTTCCCAAAGTTGTTATATCACTTTATATTCCTCCAAATAATTTAGAGACCCAGTTGTTGGGGCTGGTGAGATGGCTCAGCAGGTAAAGGCATCTGCCACCAAGCCTCAAGGCCAGAACTCTCACAGTGGAAGAAGAGAACCAGCTCCAGCGAGTTGTCATCTGACCTCCATATCCATGTGCATAAGCACAGACACATACTCACAGAGACACACACACAGACACACACACACACACACACACACATACACACACAAATTATGTTAGATTAGAACCCTGCTCATATCCATACAAGCTAAGAAACCCTATCTGCCCTCTTTCCCCCAACTCCACCCACACAGAGAAAACTCTGGGCTGGCATGTCTTTGCTCCCCCTCTCAGCGTTTCCGGCAACCTGCCCAAGAGTGCCTGCCTAGGGCTCAGGTCTTGACCTGTCTGGACACAATCCCAGCTCCTAGGTGACAGACACATCATCACTCCTTGCCTAAGCTCTATAAAACCCCCTTGTTTTAGCTTGGATGTGTGACTGACTCCACCTGTGAGATTGGTGAACCCACCTGAGAGCTGCCTCCTAAAAAACCTACTTTTAATCGGCTCTATCTGACCTATATCTGCGTGATGGGGGAGGAAAAGCCTATAAAATAATGTCTTTAAAACCTTTAAAGAGAGATCCAGTTGCGGTTGTAGGATTTATGATTGTCACTAGTTTTGTTGTTTTGCTTCTCTGTAATTCCGAGTGATGGTGTAGTTTTTGTTTGTTTGTTGTGGTCTCATTTTCCATCCATATAATATCTTTGGCAAACTTGGTAAGCCTATTGTCTTTTGCCTGTTCTATACTTAGGTTTCTTTAACTGAAAGAGTTTAGCTTGTAAGAGTTTCTTCCTTTTTAAAAAAGTTATAGCTGGGCATGTCTTTAATCCCAGCACTCATGAGGCAGAAGCAGGCAGATCTCTTGAGTTCAAGACCAGCCTGGTCTCTTAAAGTGATTCCAGGACAGAAATGGCTAAAAGAGAAAGCCTGTCTCAGAAAATAATTGTATTATGTATTCTACACACAGGTCTTCTGTTGAGCGATGTATTAGTTAGGGTTCTCTAGAGAGACAGATGGCAAAATTCGTGTAGATTATATAAGGTAATTTATTACTTTGACTACAAAGCAGAGGCTCGATAGTCTGAAAATGACTGTCACATTGAAGCTAAGACCTGTTAGCTGCTCAGCCTGTGACTCCAATATGGATGCAGTTCCAGCTCAACACTGGAGGCCTAGAGCACTTCAGGGTTGCTGGTATTCTGTCCATGTTGGAAGGCCAGAGAGGCTGTGGGAGGAGAAAGGCATTAGTGTGTGCACTTGCTCAGCAAGAAGAGCAGACAGGCAAGGACACTGCTTTTTCCTCAGACTTCTTACATCTGGGCCACTCTTTAGAAGACGCTGCCCACTCTGAGGGAGTGTCTTCCCCAAACCAATTGAAGATACATGGTGAGATCCTGACTCAAACAAAACAAAATAGTTACTTCCCCTATCTCCCTAAAGAAGGTCCTTCCAACACTTCACTGACAATGTATGATAGCACTGCTGTGAGAGTCAGGCCTTGGGGTAACAAGGCAGTCTTTTGTCTCTGTTAATAAAATCTGGGTACCAAACAGTTTAACCTACCTAACAAACTTTTGCACATTCTTAAGCATTTGTTAGTTTTTTTAACTTTTGATTTTTATGTACGTTGGTGTTTTTCCTGCATGTATGTTTGTGTTGAGGGCATGGATCCCTGGAACTGGAGTTACAGACAGTTATGAGCTGCCATGTGGCGTTGGGAATTGAACCTAGGTCCTCTGGAAGAGCAGCCAGTGTTTTTAACCACCGAGCGGTCTCTCTGTCTCCTCTTAAATTACTTGCTAATAGTCCATTTGTTTGTTTGTTTTGTTGTTGTTGTTATTGTTGTTTTTGAGACAGAGTCTCTCTTATGTAGCCCTGGAAGACCTGAAACTCACAGATATCCACCTGTCTCTGCCTCCCAAGTGCTTGGATTAAAAGTATATATCACTACACCTGGCTTAATGGTCCGTTTCACTCTGATTCAGGCAAATGAGATAAGTAGAGGGAGGAACTTGGACAGAATCCTGTCGGTCGTTAGAGGAGAGTATTATTAGGATAAAAGTGACCTTTATCAGTGTAAGAGGCTGTGCTCCCTGAGATCCCCTTCTGTGTCCAGGGAGGAGGACAGTGCAGGCTTTGAGAAAAGTGTCTGCACGTGAAAGTAGGGAGGGGTGAGCAACGGCTTCACCGGGCCCAGAAACTGCTTCTCTGTATGAGCTGCTTTTCAAAACTGTGGGATGGGAGCAAAGTCAGACTGCCTGTTTCTACAGCCTCTGGGCTCAGGACATGTGGTGGAGGTGGAGGCAGCTGGCAGCCTTCCCGATCCATGGATGACAAATTTCCTGAAGCCTTGGGCTTGTTTTAGGGTCTTGGTTTTGGAAGGATTTTCCTTTATCCCAGACCCTTTACATATAAAGGATAAGGGAATGCAATTTTGATTTGGTTACTTCCTATTGATATAGGGGCTGCCATTTTGAAATTCTTAGCTTTGAAGTCACTCCAAAAAGAAGATTGTCTTGTGTGGTAAACCAGGTCGTGGCTGTGATGCAGTCCAGGAGGAACTTCTGTTAAAAGTTTAAAAGACATTAAACTTATACGCTCCAGGATACTAAAGAGGAAGGGAGCGAATAAGGGGAGGAGCCAAAGTGGGAGGGAACCAAGAGCTCATCCAGAGGAGGCTTCTTGCTGAATTCTCTGTGCCTAGTACCTAAGTCTTTGGGCCCCACTTCGAACCAATTGGACCTGCTGATATAGAAGCAGCAGTGTTCCTGGAAGGGGGCGCGATCCTTCGTGGGATGCAGAGGTCTTGCTCTCTTCTACTTTGGAGTACCATGGTGGCTAAAGAGTTGATCACGAAAAGTATCAGACTGAGCTGAACTTTCTGTAATGCTTTCAGGGAGTTGCGAGACAGAGAGGTTAATTGATGTAAGAAAACCTCCATCCTACTAGTCCCATTCCGAGTCCCAAAAGGATGCCCACATACTTCGGGGCTTTCACGTGATCCACTTGAGGTCTAGTTAAGAAGTGGAGACATCTATATAGTTTAAAGTTGGCGTTTTGCTGGGGTAGTCCCTCAGCTAGCTACTAACTTATCCTGACTTCTCTGCCACTCCGTTTTTCCATGTGGTTCTTCATCTCCCTTCTGCCTCCAGTTTCTTCCATCTGCACGAATCTCCTGCATCTCTGCCAGGTCTCTACCAGCCCTAAAGACCTGTCCTGTACATCTTGCCCTAGGTCCAGCTGTCAGCTTTGTATTATATAAAAAGCCACATTCTAGCCTGAACTAAATCAGCAGCAAGACAACGCCCAATCTATCTCTTTGGGTTGCCCTTCGGCATTGAG
The DNA here is from genome assembly GCA_021653895.1 of Mastomys natalensis. Classification (NCBI taxonomy): domain Eukaryota; kingdom Metazoa; phylum Chordata; class Mammalia; order Rodentia; family Muridae; genus Mastomys; species Mastomys natalensis. Next base: position 20,609 of record JAJTUV010001245.1, on the reverse strand, counting down.
AGTGAATACATGATCAAGCTCAGTAGGTCTGACAGCACAAACAGGTGAAGAAATGAGCCAAAAGCCTCTGCTTTCTATTCTTGCTAAATTCCTTCTGCCCCCAGAATGCACCAGTGGCCTCATGGGATGTGGCTATGGCTGTTTGACTGTGGAAGAGGAGGGTCTGGCTTACAGATGGTTCTGTGTGATGTGTGGGACAGATAGATGCAGCATTACAGCCTTTTCTAGGTCAACCCTAAAGGACAGTGGTGAAGGAAAGAACTTTGGGACAATGCACACAGTTATGCATTTTGTTCAGAAGGAATAATGGCCAGGTGTGTGATTATCATCGGATCATGGCCTATAGTCAGAGGTTTGGCTGGAGAGTTGGGAACTTGGAAAGGACCATGACTAGGAAATTGGTGGGAGAGATGCTTGGGGATGTATTTCTCCAAATGGACAGAGGATTTAAAGATACCATGTTCCCTAAATGGATGTCAACAGAGGACTTCAATCATCAAATAGATAGCAGAGTAGACAGCATAATCTTTCTGTGGAAAGCATTCAACCGTCACACCCATCCCCAGCCATCCCTGTCATTGCCCAAACAGGCCCATGAACAAGGTGAGGGTTATGCTTGGGCTCAACAACATGGACTTCTACTCACCAAGGCTGAGGTCCAGATTCATGGAGAGATTTTGTATCAAAAAGTAAAATGGCCAGCAAGATAGCTTACTCAGTATGTCTGAGAAGAAATTAGTCTGTTAATAAAAGCATGTAGATGCTGACTAGGAGATAGAAGTCTGAAAGAAGGGGCAAAGTTCTCCAGAAAGCTGGCATGCTCTGAATCAGTATCTGATCTCTGCTGGCTCTGTTCCAGAGGCAGGAACTGTGCCATGCTGTCCCTTACACATGGTCAAGCAGGACTCAGCACACCATCAGAACTAACACCGTGAAAAAGGTCGTATTCCAAAAACAGTCTACAGATTCAATCTAATCCATATCAAGATTACAATGGCTGGGCGGTGGTGGCACACGTCTTTAATCCCAGCACGTGGGAGGCAGAGGCAGGCGGATTTCTGAGTTTGAGGCCAGCCTGGTCTACAGAGTGAGTTCCAGGACAGCCAGGGCTACACAGAGAAACCCTGTCTCGAAAACCAAAAAAAAAAAAAAGATTACAATGATACAGAATAATCAAAATTCAAAGAAATAAGGAAAAAAAATCTAAAATTTATATGGAAGCAAAATGACTTCCAATGACCAAAGCAAGTCTGAGTCGAATGAATAGTGCTGGCAACATCACAACCTGATGCCAAACTTAAGTATGGAGGCATAGTATCCAAAGCAGAAGGGCACAACACCAGAGATATAAATCAATAAGTTAGAGTGCTACACCAATAAACGCATACAGCTACACTGGCCTAACTTTTGATAAAAGTGTCACATTGGAGAAAGGACACCTATAAGAAATGCACCTGGGTAAACTGGTTACTCACTCACAGGAGATGAAAACCAGAGCTCTGTCTCACAGTACGTACAAAATCAATTCAAATAAGTAAACACAAGACTTGAAACTCTGAATCTTCAGATATGGACATAAAGGCAAGTAACATGTTAAGATGGCTTGCCTCCAAGCCTGATGCCTTGAGTTCAAATCCCAGAACCACACATTAGAAGGAGAGAAACAACAAAAAAATCTGTTTATCCCAATTTTTTTCTGCAACTCTTATACAAAACATCCATGTATATATTCCATAAAAACATCTTCTGTAATTAGCATTTTTTGTATTGACATGCCCAGTTTAACATCACAAACTCCATTTTGCTTTCAGACTCCATTTTACAATTAACTTGCCCTCTGAATGAACTCAGCTACTAGCAAAACCCCAACTTGTTCCAGGAGCCATGTCACCCTGATAAAACAATCGCAATTCCTCTAGGCAAATAGCCATTCCACTCCTAGTAACAACCAAATAGTTCTTAAGGGGAAAGTACCTAATGTCTAAACCATTGTTCACACCAAGCTGAAATCTTACTAGCCAATAGAAGTGTGCCAAGCAAGTGTCAACCAATTATGTAACTGCCAGGCTGGAAAGTCCCTCACCCTGTTACCATGATAAATAGACAAGGTTTGTACCAGCTCAGCACCTTCCACACTGTGATCCACTGTGCTGGAGAGGTTGGAGGGTCTGAGCTGGAGCTTGAATAAAGACTCTTTGCTTGTGCATATGAGTTTGACTCCTGGTGGTCTGTGGGAACCTCACTATCTGGGCATAACGTGTGTGTGTGTGTGTGTGTGTGTATTTATAAAATTTTGCTTAATGCCGGGCAGTGGTGGCGCACACCTCTAATCCCAGCACTTGGGAGGCAGAGGCAGGCGGATTTCTGAGTTCAAGGCCAGCCTGGTCTACAGAGTGAGTTCCAGGACAGCCAGGGCTATACAGAGAAACCCTGTCTCAAAAAACCAAAAAAAAAAAAAAAAATTTTTTTTCCTTAATAAATCAAGAGGAGGTGGCAGGGGAGGGCCTGGGAGGAGTGAAGGGAGGAGAAACTGCGGTCCGGATGTAATATATAAGAGAAGAATAAAAAAATAGTGACTAGGCACATGCATACTGTGCAGGAGCTTGCTCACTCTCTCTCTCTTGTTCATACAAATGCTCACAAATGTTCACACACACACACAGGAACAGCAAAACACACACATGCATACATATAAAGACAAACACCCATGTAGACGTACGCAGATACACATATGCACAAAGCAAAACACATAGACTATCTGAAGAGCAGAGAGGGAACAGACTCGCCCCCCACTTTTTTTTTCTGGAGGATGAGGGTTTTAAGGGTTTTTGGTGGCCTGGGATGTGTTCCTTTCCCCTAACTTTGGATTGGTTACTAGGCAAACAGAGAAGCTGATGGGGCCACAGCTTCCAGTGAAGAAGTTTAGGACACACCTAGAACATGCCTTGTCATCCGTGACCAGGCAGTCAGATAGGTCCCAGCTGGCAGGAGAAAAAGCCTTTTGGTCCTTTTTTTGAGGTGAAAAAAGTTAGTCATCTGTATTAACTGTCCATGGCCCCTTTCTCTATCTTCTTCTTTCAAGACTCTATCTACTTCCTAGTCCCTCACTCCCCCTCTCAGAAGAGGTCACTGAAGCTGCAGTAGGGGTTTGGGGAGGGAGACTGTTCTGACTGCTTCAAGCTGACAAAGGGAATGTAGGAACAGGCAGTGGTTAGAATACATACAGGAGAGTAGATCTAAGGGAGTGTAGCAAAACATTGCCAATCCCAGCAACATGGACGCAGGAAAGACCTTTGGTGTTGGCATATATCTTTGGAGTGATTTGTGCAGCTGTAACATACACTGTTAATATAACTATAGTTCCTACAGCAAGCATTAAGATAGCTGTGCAGTCTTTCCCTTATTATAGGAAGAGAAGGGCAAAAAAAAAATCACCCAGAGAAAACTGCTTCATAATTAATATTTATTATTGAAACGGATGATACCTTTGCCATGGTTGTGTATTAGAAGGTGTAGACTGTGGAGAAGAATTATATATGATTTATGAGTATGAATTTATGGGTACCATATCATGTACTTGCATCAATTTATGGATACCATATCATGTAGGAACCCACAGAGTCCAGCAATGGGCCGTGGATTCCTCTGAAACTGGAGTTATAGTTTGTGAGTTGCTGTCTGGGTGCTGGGAACCAAACTCTGTTTTTCTATAAGATTAGGATCACTCCAGCTCCACTGCCTCTATATATTTAAGACTTGCTGCATGGTCTAAATTATTCCCAATTCAAGTTGAGGATTGAAGGTGAACTTCCCTAGACTTAACATCCTGGCGTTGACATTCAGGAGCCATATGAAGGAGGTTAAGTATTATGCTGCCTGACAGGATTCAAGTCCCCTGTCAAGTAAGAGGTTTCAGTATATAAATGTTTTTTTTTTTCTTCCTCTTTCCGTGCATTGCTCCCCTTCTTTCTGAGAGGGAAGCTCATGTAGCCCATGCTGATCTGAACTTATACATATATGCTTTTTTTCAGGGTTGGTGGTCCAAGCCAGGGCTCTGTGCATGTTAGCAGGCACTCTGCCAAGTGAGCTATATCCCCAACTGCCCTATATGCTCTTAAGAGTAAGGAAAGATGGTTCCTTAAATTTAGTGTTATTTTACCTCTGGATCTCTTATATAAGAGAAAAGAGAAACAGGAAAAAAGGACCTTTACAGCTGTCAGAAACTTGAGCTTTAAAAATTGCTTTAGGCTGAAGAATTTTCTTTTTCTTTTTTTTTTTTTTTGGTTTTTCGAAACAGGGTTTCTCTGTGTAACCCGGCTGTCCTGGAACTCACTCTGTAGACCAGGCTGGCCTGCGAACTCAGAAATCCGCCTGCCTCTGCCTCCCAAGTGCTGGGATTAAAGGCGTGCGCCACCACCGCCCGGCTGGCTGAAGGATTTTCATTCATCATAAACCCATGCTGGAGGACAGATGTTCTGGATAACCCATTGTTGTAAGCATTCGGAATCCTCTGCTCCCCTTCCTGTGTCCATGATATTTTACTTTCCATGGCCACCGCCCATGTGGCCTCATTCCTTCTCAACCCTATCGTCCTATCTCAAGAGGCTAGCTCTAACATCTGCTGTGGTCGGCTAAGGGACAAAGCTAGAACTAGCCACTCTGGTTTCCTCATTAAGAGGTTCCTCAGTCTGGCATGATGGCTCATGCTTATTGTTGCAATTAGGCTGTGGGTTACCCTAAGTTACTCCACTTACAAGCAGCTTCTGACTCCGTCTGGAGGGTGGAGGATGACTGTGCTCCTGGGAGGGCAAGTGGACAGCACCATCTACCTGACACTACCCACGCAGCACAGAGGAACAACTGGCTTATTCCGGGGAGCAGAAAGAATCCTACCCTATAAATTTAGTGGTGGCACATGCCTTTAATCCCAGAACTCTGGAGGCAGAGGCAGAAGAATCTCTGTGAATTCGAGGGTAGCTTGGTCTACAGAGTGAGTTCCAGTAAAAAGTACAGCCAAGGCTGTTACACAAAGAAAACTTGTCTTGAAAAAAAAAAACATATGTGTGTGTGTGTGTGTGTAAATAAAATCATATCAGAAAAACTTAGCCCTAGAAGGTAAAGGACGTGCCAGATCACAGAAAGGGTACAACTCCCTCACCTGGACCCAGAAAGTGATGGATACCGACTGACTACTAAGACAACATCCCATACTGAGTTGTTATTTGATACCGAATGTGGTCATCAAGAGCCAGCAGGCAGAGAACTCCGGCATACTCATACTCAACTGCCATCTGTCCATCCATCTGCTCTCCCATTTGGACCTGAGCCCACTGTTCTGCTCCAATGGTTCTAGCCTTTTACCTGGCAGAGGGACTCACCCATGCCCCTTTGCTCTCCACCTTGCCTCTCAACCTGAGTGGCAGCTTCTTTTCTGAGGTTGGTTTGGGTTTGTTATCAACATGGAGGCTAGTGCATTTCTATCTATTGGCCTGCTTCTGAAAGCTCTTGAATGCTGCTCTAGCCTCATTAGCCTGTATTAGTTCTATAACTCAGATATATGCATAGGGAGATTCACTGTGTGCTGTGTGATATGAGACTAATGCGAGTAATTAAGATTAGAATGAAAATAACAGCCAGATTGCCAATGTAGGTGGGTCTTTGAAATTTACCTTGTCAAATTATTGTTAGATAAGGAATTCTGATATTGTAGATAATAGATGTATTTATGTATCTGGCGTACTGTGTTCACAATGCCTGTCATAGCAGCAGGTAGGAGGTGGGAGCAGGAAGATTAGAATTTCAAAGCCAATTTGACTGGGTTGTAAGTTCAAAGCCAGCCTGGCTAAATGACACTAAGTCTTAAAACAACAACCAAAAAGATGTTTCTAATGGGGTAGGGGTTGCTAGCACATATGTACTCCTTTTATGCAGAGCTGGGTTATGTAAGGAAAAAACTGGCAGAGTTTCAGAAAAACTTGATCAGATCCAGAATGAAGCAATAAAAATTTATCCTACTCCTCCCAGATATGATGTAATTGTACCCTTCCTCCAGCCTTGAGCAGGCCCAAAAACCTTGTTTACCACAAGAGACCAAGTGATAGGATCTAGTGGAGTTACCGATCTTGGCTGCACAGAACTAGAAGAAACTGCCCCTGGGCTTGCTTTGAGATATCACTGGCCATGACTAAGATTCACCCACCCATCTCCAGCTGAAACAAGAAAGGGTTTAGGTGGGGCCTTTCCCTTTAAATTGAGAGCTGAACATTAAAACTTCGAGCCTTGATCAGAGAACTTTGTCTTGGCTTCATCTTTTCTCGCCCTCTGTCCTTTCTTCATTTCCAGCCCCCCTTTCAGGAGAAACCAGTTGATCCGTGGCCATAGGCAGATACATGTAATGATAGTCTTGGCTTCATGCTGTTACCTAATAGAGACGGAACTGAAGATATTGGCACAAAGACACCAAGACCCTAGACGAGAAAGACCATGGTTTTGAGGCTCATGGGATATGAGCAGAGCATCTCTTACCTGTATAACTAAGGGTAGTCTCAGTGTACTTTCTCACCTAATGTAATTATATCATATGGTCTTTTAGTTTCTTGTTAGTTTGTTCATGGTAATTGTCATTTCAATTGATACATACGCCATTTAGATTACAACTTATCCTTGTCAGGTCTCAGAGTGATTCCAGGACTAGACTAGGGAAAGAAGGAACTTTTTACTCTTCCTTTATCTAAAGGAAGTCACTTTGGGTGACTGTTAGACTTTGGTGCAGCTTAGAACAGACAACACCAGACCAAATGGTTCCAAGGGGGTTTATTCAGGACAGAGGGCAAAGGTAGGGAGAGAAACGGGAGGAGATGGCAGAGAAAGAAGGAGAGAGAGAGGAGAGAAGTGGAGGTCGGCCATGACCACGTGGAAAGAGGGGGAATGGAAGGGGGAGGGACAAGGGGACAAAGAGAAGCTAGAGGCAAGAGTTCGAGAGAACAAGAGGGTAAGAAAGTAAGAGGGTAAGAGAGCAAGGAGGGGGCAAGCAGCCCCCTGGCTGTTGCCAGGTAACTGTGGGGGGGAGCATACCTGACTGTTGCCAGGTAACTGTGGAGGTGGAGTTTAGACAGAATGCTAACATTCCCCCATTTTAGTTTAATTAAAAAAGAAAAATTAGAAAGAGGTGACAGTGAAGCAGGAATAGAGTCCTCATGATATCTGGCTACTTCCTGCTGGCATTGGGGGCAATGTGTCTTTAGGGGGAACCTAGAAGAATGGGTATGGGGGATGTCCAGGGTCTATGGAGCTATCTGAGGATAGGCCAGAAGGAACAGGTCCAGTAGAAGCATCTGTGTATGTGACAGGAGATGGAGCATCTGGAGGTTGCTCCTCTGGAGCTGTTCTGGATGTACCCGGACTTGACAAGATGTGGGAAATAAGATTAAGTACATTTGGGAGAAAGAAAATTTTCATAAGATGTACATTTGAAACCAGAGGGATCCCACCCATATCACAGCAACATTCATGCTAGCTGTTCTTGTGGCAGAAGGCACCGGTAGTACTCACTTTACAGGTTCTGGGCAGAGAGGGAGAGAGAGCACCTCCCTGCATGCTTGGGCAGCCAAGCCCTTTGTGCGGATGGTTGTGCACGTGGGTGGTGTGCAAGTCTCAGAGAGGGCCCCTGGCAGGATGCAAGGAGTAGACCCAGAGCAGAACTAAGAACCACAGAGGGGAAGGGAGCAAGCCAGGTCCCAGACCCACTGCTTTTCAGGCAAGCCAGCTGAACTAAATGGGTCCAATTGGCTGCAAATGATGGAGGAGGTGAAGAGGGAAAGGTAGCAAGCAGGGTCCAGGACAGCTGCTTTTCAGGCAAACTGGCTGAACTAGTGGGTGAAGATGGCCACAGATGGAGGAGGAGGAGGAGGGGGAGTCCTAGAATGAGGGTCAGGGAAACACAGGGTTAGCTCTGAGCTCAAGAAATCTTTCTTGGGACCATGTGGACCGTTTTACTCTGACCAGTGGGGAATGGGTGAACAGGTAGAACACATAGAGGTATTAGAATGAAGGTGGATAAATTGTCGAATATAGGAATTTCTTTCTGTTTACCAGACTTCTGGCAGTATGTGTTAAGATCCTTTAAAACAATTGGATCAAGCATGCCATTAAGTGGCCACTTTAGTCCATTATCTAGAGGTACGAACCAGACCTTATTGCAGAGGTGTATCAATTTGGAAGGCCTCAAATCAGGCATTAATTTTAGAGATTTGAGGTTTTTCAGGAGACAACCCAGTGGTGTGTCTGTGGGTGTAGTTGAAGACAATGTGGCCCATTGGGTGATGGGGGCTGTTACTGGAACTATTCTATTGGTGTCCCGAAAGAAAAACTGGCAACAAAATCAGGCAAACAGCCTATATATCAGGTTGTCATGAGAATATCTAGGGGCCTCGGCTGTGGCAAAACTTCCAGAGAACACCGGAAAGTAGCCCAACCTAGTACTTGGATTTCCAGCTGCTGCAAGAGCTTTGGGGGAGCTGTGTACTTTCGAGGAGGGGAATCACCCAATGGCCAATGTTCTAAGTTGTAGGTCAGCTAGAGGCCAGTCATACGGACTAGGGCAATGAAAAGCCAACCCCTTAGCCCAGGGAAGGCTGGCCAGGCCCTATCTGGGTGTCCAGGGTCCCTCCCGTCAATTGGAAAGCTCCTTACCAATTAATATGCCAGTGTATGTTTTCGAGCTTGTGCACTCTGGTATCAGGAAAGGTAGAACCGTGAGGTCTGTGTCCCTGTGGCACATGGCAGAGCACCATGTGGGGGCCGCAGTGGCACAGCTCACGTGGTAGACGTTTCATGAGCCTTGCAGATGCAGATGGAGTCAGTCTGCAGCAGCAGTGGAAATTTACATGGTTGGTGAGCAGCAGATCAAACCACATGGCTTCGGTCTTGCACCGGGTCACAGCAGCCTGTGGTTGGCAGGAGCTACCACGGTACCCGAAGTATTTGGTCTCGGCCCAAATGCACCAGTGTTAGACTTTGGCGCGCAGCTTAGAACAGATAACACCATACCAAACAGTTCCAAGGGGGGGACATTTATTCAGGGCAGAGGGCAAAGGTGGAGAGAGAAATGGGAGGAGATGGCAGAGAAAGAAGGAGAGAGAGAAGAGAGAAGTGGAGGCAGGCCATGACCATGTGGAGAGAGGGGGAAGGGAATGGGGGAGGGGGGAGGGGATAGAGAGAAGCTAGAGGTAAGAGAGTGAGAGAACAAGACAGTAAGAGAGTAAGAGGGTAAGAGAGCGAGGATGGGGCAAGCAGCCCCTTTTATAGTGGGCAGGCCTACCTGGTTATTGCAGGTAACTGTGGAAATGGAGTTTAGACAGAATACTAACAGTGACTGCTTCCAGTGGTCAACCACCTGGGTCTTATGGTGAATAACTAGATAGGAAAAAGTATAAAGTTTAAAGTTTATGTAAGGTCTGATGATATGAAACCTCCAAGAAAGTGTTGGAGGTCTTGGAGGTGTTTTGAGGTTGGTGGATGCAAGTTATGAAGGTTGGGGGACGTGAAAACCTTGGATGGTGATAGGAGGGTGAGTTAAGGGACATGGGAGGAAGGAAAATGCTTCACATCTCCCCTGCCCCTCTCTGTGCTACTGCTGTACTGAGACTTCAAAGTTCAGAGCTTTTACATTGAAGAGTGGTAATACTAACATCTGAAAATTATCTTTTGTAAACTTAAAAATGATTCTTATATGCTTCAGGGAATCCACTCAAATCCACTTCCCAAAGGTCAGATGGACTCCAGATAAGTACTGTCAATCAACAGTCCTGTTTCCCCCCCACCTGCCTATTCCTGAGGGTGGGATCTATTCTCTTTCCCAGATCCTGGGACTCCCTACCCACCTCCAACTACCAAGACCATGGCCCTAAAAGTTTCAGATGTACACCTAAAAAAACCTTTTTCCTCATTAAATTCAACTGTATTTGCTGCCCCTATATTGCATATATATATGCATCTTGCCAAGTCCAGGTGTTTCCTAGAACCTGCATCCAGGACAGTTCCTAACTGGTTACCCACAGGTGCTTCAAATGGGCCATCATGTCGCTAGCCCCAGATGGCCCTACAACCTGGACAGCAAGTAAAACAGCCTGCTCTTCCCCAACTTGGCCAACAGTCTATCTTTTTGCCATAAGAATGCCCAAATGTCAGCAGGAAGTAGTCACAGCCAATTATATCACCCCTTATTCATTTATTGCCAACAAAAGGCTGGCATGTTGGATTCAGACGGGATAAACAGCTGAGGTGTATTTTTACCTACCAAATTGGGCCTGGCTTCCAGGTTCTCCCAGCTGAGTCCCTACCTGGTACACCCCACCCTCTACCCTGAACTTTGCAGCCTTCTTCCTTGGAGCCTGTGTGTTCACCCTAGAGCTGTTTCCCAATCAACCTGCATTTATATAGTCTAATCTGGTTTGCATTGGCTCATTTCACCAGGAGAATAACTTATCAGTAATTACTGAGTGGATATAATTGTTCATGAATCATTTTGTCTTGTCTAATAGCCTGTGTCTGTTGTTTTGCTTTTTTTTTTGTTTTTGGGGTTTGTGTGTGTGTGTGTGTGTGTGTGTGTGTGTGTGTGTGTTAGCATCCCTTAGACTATACCACAGAGGCCTTTTCTTCTCAATTTTTTTCTCCTTTTCTGTTACCACTTCTAAGAAAACATGTTAGTTAAGGTTATCTCAAGCCATTCTTAGCTAAAATCAAACTGGCTTGGGTCTAAGAAAAAGACATTCAAAAGACTTTTTTTCCTTTTTTCTTTGCTTTTCTTTTCTTTTTTTTTTTGAGACAGGGTTTCTTTTTGTATGTAGCTTTGGCTGATCTGTAGACTAGTCTGGTCTCATACTAGTAGATCTGTAGACTAGTCTGCCTCTCGAGTGATGGGATTAAAGGTACCACCACTCTCTGGCTCAAAAGACTTTTATTTGAGAGAAAGAGAGAGAGATAAATCACACATGCATTGCATGCATAGGGAGGTCCGAGGACAGGCTTATTGCATAAGTTCTCTCTACTTCGATGTGTGTTCTAGGGTTCAAACTTGAGTTCCCAGGTTTGCATGGCAAGTGCATTTACTCACTGCAACATGTTGCTATCTCCAAGACTTTTTTTTTTTTTTTTTGAGATAGAGTATTACACTGTATCTTAGCTGAACCTGGAACATACAGAGTAGCCCAGTCCTTAAAGTCCCATCTTCCTGCACTAGCCCTTCAAGTGTTAGTATTATAGGCATGCCATGTGCCTGGCTAAAGGAGACAACTTAAAATCCAAGTAGGGATGGGTGTGGTAGTGCATACAGGAAATGAGAAGATAGAATAGAGTTTGTTGTTGTTGTTTTTCTGAGACAGGTTGTTTGTTTGTTTTGTAGCCCTGGCTGTCCTGGAACTCACTCTGTAGACCAGGCTGGCCTTGAACTCAGAGATCCACCTGCCTCTGCCTCCCTGAGGCTGGGATTAAGGCTTGTGTGTGCCGCCACACCTGGCTCTACAGAGGAAAAATTTAAATGTCTAAATCAAAGCCCAGTAGAATCTCTACAAGGGCTCCCAAGAGAATTCATCTATTGGCTTCTACTCATCCCTGCCCCTGTGGTGTCCAAGGCTGGTCTCTTGAGTGATGGTTGAAGATCTGCTTTCAGACCCTTTAATAGATGTTGGAAATGGTGGAATCAGTGTGAAGTCCCTTTGGCTTCTAGATAGGGAGAGGAAAGAAACTTAGCCATTGTTTAATTTTTGGGTTGCAACAGTAGTGGGCCCAACTCTCTTGGCTACAGAAGAGCCAAGGTCTGAAGTCTTAAATGTGAACAGCAATTTTTTTTTAAATCTGGAAGAAAATCATTAGTGATAGAAGCTGTCGGAGCGGCACAGGAGCTTAAGCCGGATGTCTAGGTGGAGTCAGCCTGTTGAGGAGATATCCTCAGCATTTTAGCATTTTTAGCATTTGTGATACTTTCCTGCTGGGTGTTTAAGACTGTGTTGGTTAGGGTTCTCTAGAGTAAAAGAAGTTATAGAATGACTCTTTCTCCAGGCTGTGGTCCAGCTAATCCAGTAATGGGTGCCTATAAATGGAAGGTCCAAGAATCCACTACTTGTTCAGTCCACAAGGCTGAATGTCTCAGCTGCTTTTAGTAGATCTAGATTAAAGCAGGCTGGGGTGACACATGCCGGGTAGGGTTGGAGTTAGGGTTAGGTTACACAGCCACAGCAAAACCCTGCCTGGAGGGAAAGTGGATTTAAAAAAAAAAAAAAGATCTGGATTAAAGACTTGTATTCGTATCTCAAAGGTCCAGACTAGAAGTGGATCCTTCCAAATTCAAATTAAGAAAAAAAAATCTCTCACAGATGGTTTCCATTTTGGGGTTTTAGTTAATTCCAATTGTAGTCAAGTTGACAACCAATAACAGCCATCATAAATACTATGCAGGCAGCCAACATGCATATCTATTATCTATTTATCCATTTATCAATTTATCTACACATACACACAATTGTATTGTCAAGGCCAGTTGTGGATCTGGTTCCTGGGGACGACTTGTATTTGAGGGGAACTTCTGACTCTTCTAGTTTTTCTCTTCTCTTCTCTTCTCTTCTCTCTCTTCTCTCTTCTCTTCTCTTCTCTTCTCTTCTCTCCTCTCCTCTCCTCTCCTCTCCTCTCCTCTCCTCTCCTCTCCTCTCCTCTCCTCTCCTCTCTCTCTTTCTTTTTGAGACAGGGTTTCTCTGTGTAATAGTCCTGGCTGTCCTATGGACCAGGCTGGTCTCGAACACACAGAATCTGCCTGTCTCTGCCTTCTGAGTGCTGGGATTAAAGGCGAGCGCCAGCATCTCCCTGCTCTGATTCTTTTACTAGTTGTTCCATCTATGTGGAGGACAAAACCTTGCTTGGCAGTGGCCTTGCTTGAAAGCCTTGACTTCTATGAATAAGAAAACAGGTGACTTCCCACACTTACAGGACATTTTGAGAGATGCCCCACAGTCCTCTGGGACCTGGTTGACTTGGGGGACAAGGCAACAGGGGCTCAGAGTGATTTCTCACTAGGAAGGCATATTATTTCTATGACACTCTGTTAGCATACAGGTGATTCCACTAAGTGCCTTGAAGGACCCTAGCAATGGCTTACATTATCACCTGCCACCAAAGGCAGGTGTGCCGGGTGAGCTGCATATAAGAGGAATGCCTGCCATCTCAGTGGCACACCTTGGTATGGGCCTGCTGGGTACTTCCTCACTGTATTATATTTCATAACATTCTAAGTCTCCTGTTTCCATGATCCCATTAGGCATTCTGGAAAGTGAAAAACCAAAAAGAAAAACAAGCTGGGAAGAGTTTTGCGGCACTGATTGAATGCTTGTGGTGCAGAAATTTGTAAAGGTCCGGCAGAGGGCTCAGTGGTACTGTTAAGTTCTATAAGTGTTGCCATTTTGAATAATGCAATGTGGTTGCAATTACCAAGATGCCAGTAAATACACATGGTTGTCACCATTCTGATGTTACTAACCAAGACAGAGATCGAGTCACACAGTTGTTGCCAGTTTGATGACACCACTAACCAAGGGTGGTCAATCATATGGCTATTTCCATCTTGATGAGGTCATTAACCAAGACGGCAGCGAAGCAACATGGTTATTTTTTACTAGTGGTGAACTCAGCTCCATGATAAAATGAGCCCATTCCCCCATCAGCACACAAGTCCCTGTGGGATCTATGCATCCCTGTAGAGGGCATGAGGTCCTTTAGCACATAGATAAACACTAGGAAAACCAGGAATGTAAAACACACAGGGCGGTCTCTGTAATTGAAAGGGTGTATACCTGTTTCTGCAGGGTAAGCTGGGAATGCATGTAGTTAATAGCCTGGTGATCTGTGCTATCTGGAGGGCCAGGTCACACCTGACTCACCCAGACTGTCCCTTGACCTTTAATCTGAGTATTGTTTCTCAGTCAATAGAGCCCATCCTTATGGAAGAGGTCACAGGTACTGTGTCAAAGAGTTTGATCTAGTCACACCTTGAGCTTTATTGTGATAACTGTCACCAGGAAGCTTTTTCTCAAAGTTGTACTGTGCTTAAATATGCCTGAAATCAACTGCCTGGGACCAGAACTGCCACCGGGGAAGCCATGTTAGAACGGTTTTCTTTCCTGCCTCACACAGATCCTTACTCTTCGGACCCTGGTGTTTACAGAGACGCCCACACAACTCGAGGATTTAAGTGTGCAAGGTGGCCCTCTTCCCTTTTTTCTTTCTTTCTTTCTTAAAAGATTTATTTATGTATGTGAGTACTCTGTAGCTGTCTTCAGACACACCAGCAGAGGGCACCAGATCCCGTTACAGATGCTTGTGAGCCACCATGTGGTTGCTGAGTATTGAACTCAGAGCTGGCTCTCTCATGATCACTCCACCAGGGCTAGCTCTGCATTGCTGCCCAGGTTCAGTGTGGGTGTGGGTGTGGGACGGGGGAGGCACTTTTCAGAGTGCTATAGCCTTTGAGGGCTGGGGCAGCTCTCCCACCTGCCACAGGCAGCTAGGAGTGTGGTGTAGCATCTTCCCCTTGCCCACACCACCACAGGGTTGATGAAGGGCAGTGTCAGCTCTCCTGGATCACACCCTCAGGAGAGCAGCTCTGCCCCTCACCGTGGAAAGATCTCCCACGCTCTTGGATCTGTAGGATTAACAGAGTGAAGATGGCCATCCTACCAAAAGCAATCTACAGATTCAACGCATTCCCCATCAAAGTTCTAACACAGTTCTTCACAGACTTTAAAAGGACAATTCTCAACTTCATATGGAAAAACAAAAAACCCAGGATAGCTAAAATAATCCTGAACAATACGAGAAACCTTTGCAAAGGTATCACCATCCCTGATCTCAAGCTGATAGTAATTTTTTTAAAACCCACATATTTACATAAAAACAGTCTGGTTGATCAATGGAATGGAACTGAAAACAGAAATTTAAGTCCACTCACATATAGACACCTGATTTTTTATAAAGAAGCCAGACATACACTCTGGTGGAAAAGACAGCATCTTACCAAACTGTGCTGGTCAAACTGGATGTGTGCATGTAGAAGAATGCAAATAGATCAATACTTATCATCCTGTACAAAACTCGATTCCAAGTTGATCAAAGACTTCAACATAAAACCAGATACACCTCACAGTGGGAGCAGAGGCTGTTTCTGACTCCTTTGCCTGCTTGTGAAACCCTTTTCCTCCTACTGGGTCTCCTCATCTAGCCTTTATATGAGGGAGATAGCTGATCTTTTTGCAACTTTATAAGCCATATTAGGTTGATATCACTGTTAAGTCTACCTTTTTCTGAAGGGAAATGACGAGGAGTGGATCTGGGGGAAAGGAGAGGGAAAGAAATGGCCGTCAAGATGTAATATATGAGAGAAGAATAAATTAAAAAAATAATTAAAAAAGATAACAGTTTAAAAAATACTCAAATGACCTAGTGTGGTGGATCTGTAATCTCAGCTGAGGAGGCAGAGGCAGGCATATCTCTGTGAAATCAAGGCTAGCCCAGTTTATATAATGAGTTGTAAGACATCAGGGGTTATGTAGCAAGACTTGGTCTCAAAGAAAGGAAGAGAAGGAAGGAAGGAAAGGAAGGAAGGAAGGAAGGAGGAGGAAGGGAGGGAGGAAGGGAGGAAGGAGGAAGAGGAAGGAAGAAGGAAGAAAAAAAGGAGAACAACAACAACAATAAAATCACCCAAATCCTACATATGTAAAAAGAAAATGAAGTGTCATTAACTTCTTCTAGTCCATCTTATCTTGGAAAATTCTTTTCTGCATCAAAGCCAAGACTCCAGGGTTTGCCTGAGGGAAGGTCTCTGAAGGACTCTTCAGCCACTTGGGCAGGGAGTCTCCAGCTGCGACAGTAAGGAGCTGGCCCCTGTGGACAGTGTCCTTCTTTTACTGTTTCTTGGGAGGAGAGAAGCAAATGTATCCAATAGGAGATCTATAGGATAAATCACAAAGTATTTGATATAAACAGAGTGAGCTGAATGCGCACATCAGGAAGACACAGCGTGGAACGAGAACTGCAAAGCCTGACTTTCACTGCTGAGTTTGCCTCTAGAAGTAATTCTGATGACATCACATGACTTCTGTGGAAAAAAAAATCCCAATTTGACGACTCCAATTATGTCAAATCCACAAGGTATTAGAACACTTACAGTAAGAAATTTTGAGAATGTACCTAATTGAAGAGCGAGAGATTGAAGAGAGGCTTGTCCACCTGTGACATGTAGCCTGCCTGTAACAGATTTCTGTGCTATCTTGCAGTGTGAAAGAAAATGTTCCCTATTCCCAGGGAACATTGTTTGCTGTTCCTAGCCTCCTCCAGCCCAAGGAATGCAGCTGGGTCGCTGTCTCCCCAAGCCCTGGCAAGGCAGTTAGTGTGCTCAAGGTCATTATGCAAACAGCTCAGTTGGGCCAGAGACCTTCTGAATCCTGAGCCTGTCTGGGGGAAATGATGAAGAATATTCTTTTCACAGGCACCTAGACTCTGATGAATCTCAAATTCAACTTCAACTCCACTACAACGGTCACTGTTGGGCCTCAATAGCTCAGTGTCTAAAGTATTTTTGTTTTGCTTTTACATTTATTTATTTATTTAGTGTGTTGTGCGAGTGTGTCACAGCACACATGTAAAACTCAAGGACAACACGTGAGAGTCGGTTTTTCCTTCCACAGTGTGGGGCCCCAGGGACTAGATTCAGGTCTGCAGGCTTGGCAGTAAGTGCTCTTGTCGATGAGCTATTGGCTGGCCTACCACACAGGATTTTGAATCCTTTGAACACCTGTCACCTCTCCTAGGACCACCACCACCATTCCCTGAGCTGGAAGACAAAATCAGAGACACAAATCCTCCTCAGAACCTGATCTAGAAAGCAGGCGGGTGCTCGCTTATCTCCCTGACGTGGAACATCCATATGCTACCCTGGAAGATGCCACCTCTTCTTGTGCCTTGAGAATTCTGATAAGGCGACTTTGAAGAAAACTGGAGCATTTACAGTTTGGCTACTCCCCATAGTCTGTAATCTCAGTTTTCATTCTTGCTGTGTGGGACAGTCCTCTTCTGGATAAGTGGCCTGTTGCCTCATGAATATCTAATTTTCATTCAGTATATGCTGCCAATGTGTATGTTTTCAAACACACACGCTATCACCTACCCACGTTGCCAAGTTGTGTTGCTATGGTGACTGTGGAGCAGCTGCTTTGGTGAGAAACCCTAGGACACACACTTCTACTCTTTCCTTTGTTGACAACCAGCTCGTGGCTACAGGGAAAACAGCCCTTTGTGGAGTCTGGGCCATCCCTGGCTGTTTCTCTACCACAGTTTAAGGCAGAGAAACGTCTTCCCATTTGGTTAGAATTCTAAGAGGACCATTGATTTGTGCCTCTTTGCTTTATTTTTATTCTTTTATGGCAACCTTTGTCATTTGGGAGAAATAGTTAGGAGGGTTTGCTCTAGTCTGTTTGTATAAACATATATAAAACCTTTAAAAGCTTCATGTGTGCTCTGTTGACAAAAACATACACTAGCTCTTGAAAAAACATTTTCCAACCTGCTGTTTCAGTTGTTTGTTGAGTTGTCTTGGGTAGAACTTAAGATTTTAATTTGCTAATTACCTAAAATTTCTTTTCCCTGGCTGTCATCAGGGCTCAGAGACCGCAACCCCAAGGAGCTCTCATAGATTCATCCTCCCCCCCCTCTCCCAACACACAGGGTGGAACCCTGCAGTGTGGTGCGAGCAGCCCCTACAACAGCAGAACTGACACAGGGTGGATGGCTTGCCTCTGAGGGTTCACAAACTGTCTTTGAAGTGGGCGCCCCCCCTGGTGTACAATGGGACTTCAGACACAAAACTAAAGAGCAGGGAGCAGGTTTTCTGCGCATTCTGTGAGTCCCATGACTTTTGTCTTGCATATGGCTATTGTTACTGTAAAAAAAACAGAAACCAAACAGACAAAACCAGAAGAAAGAATGTTCAATGCATGCAGAAAGGTAAGAGTAGTGCTGTGTAGATAAAAGTGTGGTTTTGTAACTGCTACGGCTGTGACTGGGAAAACTCAGGTCAGAGGGCAGTGGGTAAAGGGGTCAGAAAATGTTCTTCAGTGATGGTGAATACTCACCCCAGGTTTGAGGATTGTATTGCCTAGGAAACTGTGAAAGACTCAAGAAGATAAGACTCTTTGTTGGCATTCCTTTTAGACTCTGCCCAACAGTTACCTGGCAACAGTTAGGTAGGCATGGCTTGCTATAAAAGGACCCCTCCCTCCTCTCCTTCCCTCCTCTCATTTCTCCGTCCCTCTCTCCCTCCATCTCCCCCACCTCTGTCTTTCTGTTCCTTCTCAATTCCCCTTCCCATGCCCTAAATAAACTCTATTCTATACTATACTTGTCATACGGCTGTTACCTCAGGGGGAAGGGATGCCTCAGCACCGGCCTGCCGACCCCCTCCCACTGCATCATACAGCACTCTACAAAACATATCCTTGGCTTTTTATGAAACACAACACTTTTGCCAACAAATTCTTATTACATCCCAGGAAAGAAAAACAAAAGCATCCGCCCCCTACCAGGTGCCAATGGGCAATATCTCGTACCCCAACAAATCATTAGGCATGTGAAGAGACAGGAAAAGACCCATAAGGAGGAGATTAGTGAAGCAAGGGGCAGGCAAGAACTGACACGTTAAAGTTACCTCAGAAGCACAGGAAAGCAGCTGCTCTCAGTAAATAAAAAGTACAAAAATTGAGCAAAGAGCCAAAGGAAGATGCAATCAAAATCTAGATACGAAAAAGACAGGTCCAAATGAAAATATACATTAAACAGTAGTGGACTAGATACTGCAAAAGAAAAGATTAGTGCACTTGGAAGCATAGCTATAAAATGTACAGAAAGAGAAACCCAGAAAGATCTAAATAAGTAGATATAAAAAATGGTGTTGGGCTGGGCAGTGGTGGCACACGCATTTAATCCCAGCACGTGGGAGGCAGAGGCAGGCGGATTTCTGAGTTTGAGGCCAGCCTGGTCTACAGAGTGAGTTTCAGGACAGCCAGGGCAACACAGAGAAACCCTGTCTCTAAAAACAAAACAAAACAAAACAAAAACAAAACAAAACAAAACAAAACAAAACAAAAACAAAACAAAACAAAACAAAATGGTGTTGGGTTTCAGACAAGTTGCTGAGGAATATATTTTACATACCAAAGCTGACCTGGCCACCAGGTTCTCCTGGCAGCCCTCAGTCCCTACAGAGCATACCACACCCTCTACTCTGAACTTTCCAACTTCCCCCAGAGGTTTTTCCCTATGAAATCTAGACATTTTTGGTTTCTCTCCCCCTTTTCCTTCTCTCTCTGCACTTTCTCTCTTTCTCTTCCCCTTCCCCTCTGTTTCCCTTTCCATGGTGACTTTCCTGTCCTTCCTTGGGGCCAGTGAATTCACCCACCCAAGAACAGTTTCCCAATAAACCTGTGTGTGTGTGTGTATATATATACACACACATACATACGTATACATATATATTGCTTGAATTACATGGGTAGAGAAATATCTCATCAAATGGACATTATTCTCCTTGGAGTTCAGACAGCTCAATGTACAGGTCACTGTGATTCCTAAGACAGAGAGAAGCATGAAAGTGTGTTTAAATAAGACATAGCTTCAGCATTTCAAAACATATTCATACAATACACCCACCAATTTAATAAATGAAACAAACTCCAAGTGCAAGAAACATGAAGAGATCCACACAGGCCATATAAAACTGTTCAAAACGAGCTGCAAAGCAGCTAGAGAAAGTGGCTTGTTACATAATGGAGAAGCAAAGACAACAACAGCCGACTTCTCACTGGGAGCAGAGCCAGCAAGAAGACAATGGATCTACACACACTGAAGGGAGAAAGCTGCCTCCAGAATTCTAAACTTGATAAACACCTTTCCAAAAAATTGAATTGAGCCTTTAATTCCAGCACTTGGGAGGCAGAGGCAGGTGGATTTCTGAGTTCGAGGCCAACCTGGTCTACAGAGTGAGTTCCAGGACAGCCAGGGCTATACAGACAAACCCTGTCATGAAAAACAAACAAACAAAAAAAGATTTAAAAAAAATTGAATTGATTTTAAACTGTATTTTTAAAAATAACAACACTGTATTGCGGGATTTAGGGCACAGGGAAAGATATATGTGTAATAACAACACAGACTGGAAGCAGAGAGGCAAAAGCCCACTGCTCTAGAACCCTACACTATATGAAGGATGTGTCGATGAGGTGACTGGGATGGTACAGATGTTTATTATGAAACTGCAAATAAAGTAACAAAAAGACACAAACCTACAGACACAAAGCCTGAAGAGAATATAAAATTTAACAAAAAGCAACAATCTAAAAGAAAAGAGGAAGACGGGGAACAAGAAGAAGAAGAGGAGGAGGAGAGGAGGAGGAAGAGAAGAAGGAGAAGAGGAAGAGAAAGAGGAGGAGGAGAAGAACAAGAAGAAGAAGGAGAAAAGAAGAAGGAGAAGGGGGAGGAGGCAAAAACGAAGAAGAGATGATGAAAAAGAAGAAAGG